>CM021732.1:53797328-54025149 GCA_011075105.1 Heteronetta atricapilla
AAGGCGGTGAGGGGTAAGTAAGGCGGTGAGGGGTAAGTAAGGCGGTGAGGGGAAGGGCCCGCTGTGAGGGGGCCGCTCCTCACCTTCTTGCTCCTGGCATAGGGGGGCTTCGCGGCGCCCAAAAGGTGGCGCCGACACTTCATCTTGCCGCCAGCCACTCCTCCTCCTCCTCCTCCAGCTCCTGATCCCGCTCCTGGGCTGCCGCCCGGCGCCTCACCACCACCGGCCATGCCGCCGCCGGCCATGCTGCTACCGGCCGCGCCGCTACCGGTCGCTCTGCCAACGGCCGCGCCGCCAACGGCCGCGCCGCCCGAGGCCGCGCCGCCCCCTCCCTCCGTTCTGTTGCCGTCACGGAACCCCCCCGCCCCCCGCCGCCACGCGCCGCGCGGCCTGCCCTGCCCTGCCCCTCCCCCTCACGGGAGCGCGCGTTCCCCCCCCCTCCCGCTCCCGTTCCTCGCCCCGCCCCGGCCCGGCCCCGGTCCCGGCCCCGTCCCGCCGCCCTCCTCCTCCTCCTCTTCCTCCCGCCCGCTCGCCGCCGCCGCCGCCGCGCTCCCCCCTCCCTCCTTCCCTCCCTCCTTCCCTTCCTTCGCCCTCCCCGCTCCGCTGCTCCCCTCGCACGGCCAATTGGGGCGAGCGCTCCCGGCTCGCGTCAGCGCGGCGCGCGTAGCGCGCGTCACCCGGCGGCGACGGCCCCGGCGTGCCTCGCGGCCGGGGGGGGGCGGGGCCGCGCGGGAAAGCGCGGCGTGAGGGGACGGCGTGGGGGAGGGGAGGGGAGCGGGGCTCCCCCAGGACCCCGCCGCCGTAATAAAACTCGGCCCGGGCACCCTAAGCACGGGGCCAAAAGTCACCTCCGGAGCCTCCCCGCCCCGTGGTGCCGACCGCTGGTGGGCCGCAGCACCGCGCCGGGCGGGGGACGGCGCCCCGACCCCACAGAGTGCTCGTCTAATAAAGCCCCACGCCAACAGCCCCACACACCGACAACCACCGCACACGCAGTGCTTCAGGCTGGGTTCATGACCCCTTCGGGCCAGGAATGGATTTTTTCACGCTAAATTCTACCTCACGGCAAGGGAAAGATGGGCGTCATGTCAGATTGCCGCCACAGAAAATAAATGAAATTGATAGGGGGATATAAGTTGTGCCCTTAATAACAGGCACTGGGCAGTGAAAGCATTGGCTTCTGCAACAACACGTGCTCAGGGAACTGACTAAAACCCCTGCTCCGCTGGACATGTAATAGCTAGGCAAACGTAATACTTCCCTCCCTCCTGTACTCCAAGCCTATTAAGACAACCATATTAATGTGATAACATGGTTTTTCTCCTCCAGATAAGTGTCAAAGGCAGCTACACTATGTTTGCTCGTAAGTTCAAATGCTGCTTTATTTATTTTTTTTTTATTTCCATTTTTCTTATTCAGAAGGATTTCCATACGGTAACAGGCCTTTAATGACACTCATGACTCAAATATTTGCCGATGCAGTCAAACGGTGTCTATTAACGTGAGTCACTGAAGTTAACTGGTATTAAAAATGAGCCAAAACGAAAGGCAAGTGTATGCGTGTCCAGCAGAATGACAGCGATCATCGCCATTTGATCAATCTTCCCTGTGAGTTCTATCTGCAAGTTACTTTGAGGTAGCGCTAGAAAGAAGCGGTTGGTCCAGAGCATCCCTGCAAAAAGAAACATTCACGGCTTAAGTACCATTTACTCTTTATGTTTTTTTACGTACTTTTTACCCGTTTTGGACTCCTGCGTTTTCCTGACTCACTGATGACAGGAAAAGTAGCCCCTCAAACCACTGTCCTAAAGCCTTTCTGATCAGAGAAGAGACAGGAAAAAGCCCACTACTATTCTTGAAGAAAACAGCAGGTTTTTGAGTAAAAGCACTTTCTATTTCACAATGAAAAGAGTTTATGCAATCATTACAGGATATTCTTGTAGAAAATGTCATCAAGCTTGGAAGAAAAAAAACATTTCCGCTAAGTAAAACCAAAAATAACTGGAAGAAATGAAATACAGTGGTGTGGGAAAAGCTGCTTCAAATACTTGTTTAATTAAAAAGAAGGAAGAAAGCAAGCAAATTCCTACTGCAATCCCATCTTTGCCAAACTGATGGTGGCCACTAATAACATGTGTTCAGCTATTACAGGCTGGAAGTTGTAACTGCAGCTGTTAAAGTTTACCCAGTAAAAAAACTCTGCAAAGCATTCTAGCAGTTCTGATGCAATCACTGCTTCCTGAATTTGTGATTCACGGTTAACACAGCAGTACAGGAAGAAGTCTGGCATTCACTGTGCTCTTACAGTAAAATATCTACACTGCACAAACCATCCCAATCCAGGTATGCACTCCTAACAGCAAAGGGCAATAGACTAGTAAGTCCCTGGAGAGGGGAAGAAGACAGAACTACTTTGTAACAGCAGCACACAGGCTACAACCAACATTGTCTTCCTCTCATCATTTTCATTTATGTGGGCTCCAACAGAATACACTCCCAACATTTTCCAGCTCTGGAGAACAAACAGCCCAAACAAACTAATTCACTGAACTATGAAACCGGTACTTGCACTATCTAGTCCAGAACAGAAGGTGCACATCTCTAGCATACAGCGTAGTGACCTCATTAATAGGCAAAGTCTGCATAAAATGGGTGGCCACAGCCTGATTTTTTGACATTCACAGACTTGGGTCATATTCCACCACCACAGTATCAGACTAAATGAAGTCAAGTATCTGTGTGGGCCCCTCGTTACACAGGTCACATGTTAGGGACCAACCTCTCAGAGGCCAAAAAACAGCACTGATAATTCACGCTGTTTCTGCTGGGCCAACACTTATCTGTAGCATCACATTTTTGGTTGACAACGCAACAAATGTTTCCAGAAAGTACTCAATGCAACCTAACTACTGTGGTGATGCAAAGCAAGCCACATCAAAGCAGCCTACCACCCAGGCACGCACCTGGAAGCTGCCTTGCTGCTCACATTGAAGAAAATAGATTAAAAAAAAACCTCTGCATAGCTGAGCAGTTTGCACTTCTGAGCTCAAGTACCACAGCTATGCACTACAACTGAAGTGGCATCAAACTTTGTAAGGTTTTGAAGTTTCAGCACTGCCATCCAAATTCAAGGAGGCTGCATCTATTATCTTGAATTTGCCCCAGCTCAGTCCCCGAAACAACTTCATATACACATACAAGCAAGACTTTTCCAAACCAAATTCTCTTTGCTTCACCTATACCACCTCTACCTCGTGTCATATTCTTATTAATCTGCCCTCAAAAGACTCATTGGCTCACACAAAGAAGCGACCCAACAAATCCCTGTTAGCAGCCATGTTGCTTTCATGCTTTGGGAAGAGCTAACTCTAACAGCTCTAACTGTGATGCCACCTCACCCCCTCCACCTATGTGCCGTTCTTTGCCTTCTGTCTCCTCCTACATGTACACCTGCACTAAAACCAGGAACAATGTGCTTCCTACAACACTCCAAAAGCCTTTTCTGTTTCAGGATGTCATTGTTTCAATTCAGGACTGAAAGTGTTCCTAGCAAAAACCCAACAGCTAATAACAAACAGAAGCAGTTTCTGGTGATCAGCCAGAAGTAACCTCTAAGTACTCAGGAGTCACAAAAGAGAATTTGTATTGCATTTAAGAACAGCACACAGCTTATGACCACTACTTTCACTAACTACACTAAGCCATAAAAAATAATTTGATTCTTACCTACCGTCACAGCAACTATGGTTTATGTTGCCCCCAAAACATACATGGCAGTACCAAAACAGTTGCAACTAGCTTTAACAGCTTCCACAGCTACTAAGTATAGTAATTTCTGCTTCCTTTTTTTTCCTCAGAAGAATATTCTTTTGTTTCCAGCCTTACTTACTTATCATTATATACACTATTAATTAGCAACTATTGCTCAATACTCATAGGGTTATTGAGTCCCTGGGACTGGAAAATACTCTGTACCCTTCAAGATGAGAACAGCATAAAGGCAGCAACTTGCAAGACTGCTCTAGCTTAAAGCAAAGTTTTCCTCATTGCTCTCATCTCCTTTGACTTGAATACTGTCATCCTTCTACCAAAGCTTTACAAACTTAATTACCATGAATGAAGGAAGACCAAAGAAATTAGAGAGGGTAGCAAAGGGTATAACTTAAGGAGCTGTTACTAGGAATTTTTTGTTGTTCCTGGTGGGTTATTTTTCTTCTTTTAAGCCAGCAAGTTGTTTTCTCCAATATTTTTTTTAATGTTTAAGAACATGTATTATGTCGTAGCAATTTCTTTGCTGTAAAGTGTCAGCTGAGAAGTCTAACAGTAAGAAGGGCAAAGGAAAGCTGAATGCTGATGCAGGGAGTGCCAGCAGACATCATCCTCATTCCATAGGATGGTTGTAGCTATGGCAGCTGAAGTCTACACTTCCATATGCCTAAAATACCAAATTTGTAAGCCAGTTTTAGCTGACCTAGCAGATATCAGTAGTACAGTCAGAGCCAGCAGCCTGCGGGAATGAGTGGACACAGGTGTTTCCACAGCAAGGCCTGTGAGTGTCTCCCATACATACTTTCAATCTAAGCAAGCACATGAAAGGCTTGGCTTGTCACTTACCTAAGTAACCAGGAAAACAAGAGAAAGCTAGATTTTGCTTGTTTCCTAATGCCCATACAAAAATAAATATAGACGGAATACCCTTACTACCTTGTTAAATTCCGTAAGCCAGAAGAGAACATGCTGCACACATGTACAAGTAAAATCCCTTGCTGGCAGGTTTGCAGAAACAAATTTTTATTTACACAGGCAAGTCTATCTTTAGACCCCATTTAACTCTTTACATTTCTAGAATATTTACATGATTTTATGATGCTCCAAGAAGAGTGATGAACAAAAAGATTACAGAAACTGTCAAAAGCATAGCAAAAAAAACCCAACCTATCATTGTGCTTTAAAACTTATGAGCTAGAATAATGTAGAAGAAATGTAGTTTTAGCACCTTGGTCATAACGGTCATGCTATATAAGACACTTAAATAGCAGTGGGGATTTCAGAAGTGACCGTATCCAGAGGTTGCCAGTGACAATTCATGAGTGAATCATAGAGTTCTTCGCTTGTCTCCATAAATTGTCTGTTCATTTCATCAACATCCAAGTAGAGCTGTGGATCTAAAAATAGAAGCTTGGTAAGTACAAGTATCAAACCTGAGGCATGCACACAAAAACTCATGTGAAATGGCTAATAAAATGTATTTTAAGCTAAGTGTAATAAGCTATTAGATCTACTAATTTTAGTGAGGTATTTAGTCCTCTAAAATTTTAAACCTCACAACTCCAACTTTGGGGAATTTGTATATTAGAAGGGTAGGACTGTATTTGTCTTTCAAGATAAAGATAATAAAGATAATGTTTAAGATAGTAAAGAATGTTTAAGGATAATCAGCTATGAAACCTTCTCAAGAGTCATTTAATTCACTTTTACTGTAATATATGTTACACGGGATAGCTTCTAAACACTAACACAAAATGCCTCCACATGAAGAACTTTGCAAACCTTCCAGGACACAATTATGTTCTGTACCAAATTTTAAGTGCAAGCTGAATCCTCCTTTTGGAATCTGCAACATAAGCTTTTACCTCAGGGTGGAGAAAGCTTTTGCATATTATTGAGTTTCTAATATAGAATCTGCTTAGCGGAATCAATACAAAGAACAAAAAATTTGTATTAGACTGTTTTCAAAGGGGAATGAAGGCACAGTGACAAGAAACCTGCTGCAAAGCATTGACAGTGTCCCATTCTACTCAATGCAGTCAGTGTATGCTGTATCAGCTTTAAAACCCCAACTGATTGTACATCAACCCCTCAGGGGTTTGACCTTTGCATCAGCTGAATTTTCAAGATGTTCTTCATCCAGTAGAGGTTGGCTTGAATTGTTAAAAGGCACAAGTATGGCTAAACTCAAGTCACAACGACAGAACCCTTATTACCTTCAGTAATTAGGTCATCACTGATTTCAGTCATAACTGAAGATTCCTGGAAGACAAAAAAGGCTAAGTTTAATCACAACTTATTTCAGAAAGCATCCAAGACTCAAAGTGATGTATTCTCAACCCATTCCTTCTTCCTACAATTACAAGGAGAGATGGCATTTTATCTATTTATTTTTAAAAGAAAGCCAGTATTACAGTACAGGTCAGAAGGGACTTCTGGAGGTCACAGCTGACAAACTGGCCACTATCAGACCACTTACAACTGTTTAATTTGCTTTAAGCAAAGAAAATCAGAAAAAGAGGAACAGAAGTGTACACAATTATGCTGTCAAAACTATTATTTGGTAAATATGAACAAATAATGGTGTATAAATCACTAATTCTGTGCATTTGCTATTTAAGCACTTAAATACAAACACCTCTGAATGGAACCTGCTATTTTAACTTCACACTAAGTATGTTCTTGGCTTTGGATTCTTTTTGCTGATTCACACAAATCTGTACAATGGATTATCTGTGAAATATTTTCTTTATAGCAAGAGTGCAGTATCTTTACCTCAAAAAGAGCTGGAGCCATTACAGCATCTCCTAAAGAGCAGTCTCCAACAGCTTGCATGCTGTCATAGGGAGCATAGGAGCTGTAGTTGTTGTACTCAGCGTAAGCATCGTAACTCCACTGCGAGTAGTAGTTCTGATAATCTTGGTAATAATCATTATAGTTGTATGACTGGTACCGCTGGAATTCTGCCTTCAGTCTGAAACATGAGAAGTTGCATACAGTTAGAGAACAATAAACTGTAAACTCTGTTCTGAACTTAAACAATTTGTCAGTTTACATACTTCAAAGCTTAAAATGAAGCTTTCCTAAATAGTCACTTAAGTGACAGCTTAAGTCACAGCACAAAACCTCATTTATATAGAGGCAAATATCCTCACCTTTGCCAATACCAGAAGCAATTGTTTTCATGGATTAACTCCAGAGCCTTGACATTGTTACCTGTACACATCAAGTATTTTTAGCGTTGGCATAAGCAAGCTGCTGCTAAGTCTCTGTGCTTTGCTAAAGACTGATTTATTAGGACCAGAGACATTTATCAAGCACAGCTGCTTTAAAGATGCAGTCTTAACCCTTCTATATTTTGTTTGGTTTATTACTAGATCCTATTTCCAGGAAGAAGTAAATGGAGTCAGATTATCCATTTCAAATAAGCATCTGACACTGCCTGCCAGTTTGCCATGTCTACCTCCACCTGCTCAGTTTTTTGTTTGTTTAAAGTCCATGAAACATTCAACGGCTGCCAAGTATACCACTCATGTGAAGTCAGTCTTGCTTAACAACGTAATCAAAATTGTCCAGTATGAAGCCTTATCAGTGGGAGAATTACAAAATACACTGGTTCTTAAGAAGAAAGGGCCAGCTGATTAGTTTTCACTACCTTCCCTTTCAAGATTTTCTCAGGGGTAGCTTCAGTCTAATAACAAGAACCAAGACAAGCGCTATCTGTACTAAAACTGATGTACACTGCATAAAGTACATTCAGATAACCCAGCTGCATATTCAAAAAAATCCGCTGTTTAGACTTCTCTTCACTGATTCTGTAAAGGCAGACCTCCTGTGTTTGCAGTGCCCGATTTCTCTGACTTGAATTGGGGATGCAGAGAAGTGAGTTCTATGCTTTTTATCAAGAATAGAAGCTGAAGGCATTCTGAAATACCTTCCAAAATAAGCAAACATGAGTGACAAACTAATCCAATGGCTGGATATTTCAATGCTAAGAGAGCACGGTACTCAGCCATTCAGAAACATATTACTGATGTGTATTTTAATACCTACATTTGTTTCAGTACTGTAAAGCTACACAAATTCTAATGAAGAGGTAATCCATTGCCTTGTTACTGTAGTAAACATGAACAGAAGATATATCATCTTACGTCTTCTGCTTCCAACTGCACTCTTCCTACATTTTGTTCTGTAGGGAAGGAAAATCTGAAAGTACTGTTGACATTCTTCTGGATAGCCGAAGCAAGAAGATATGTTTGTGGCTTATTCTTGTTTTCAAAATAAAAAAAATAATAATTTAATAAAAAAAATTTGGCAGAGGAATTTTGGACAGCGCTCTCTTGGAGAAGAGCATTTCCATTCTAAAGCAGAAGGAGGCAACATTTGCAGAATTATGCTAGGTAAACAGAAACAGAAGTGTTATTTTTTACTATTTAACAGAACACACAAGCTAACCTCATGAACATACTGGAATTGTTTATATGAAGTCCTGTTTTGTCAGTATCCTGGATCAAAGTTCATCAAATTTGGTATCAATTCTTTAACTGTTCAGAGACCTGAATTGCCTTAAATAAGTGATAGAACTGAGCCGGTTGAGTAAGAAACCCTCTTCAGGAAGTGCTAAACTTTAAACTCCCCATTGCCCTAAGCTCATGAAAAGCAAATAATATTCTAAACCTGTTCTAGTAATAACTCATTTGGCTTTCTCCCTGCATTCCCATATTTTCCCCCACTTTTTTCCTGTCAGTCCACTGTAAAACTAGTTATATGCTTCTCTCAAACTAGAGGGAAAGGTCTAAGAACACGAACTCCCTAGCATATCAAACCACTGGTTGTCCCTTCCACCTTATACAGTCCCAAACCTGAAAATATTTACAAATGTATTCAGCTTTGCTACTGTTGAGAAACAAGGCTGGTTACAATGGCAGCTAAGCCCAAATTACACTGTCTGGCTAGACTTAATAGTTGGATTCCCCCAGCCATCCTGAAACAGGTTGATGAATCCAGGGAGTCAAAACATAGTACTTCTGCATTTTTGGTTTTGTAGACTGCATCCTGTGTACAGCCATTACAGCAAGGGCCACAGACTTTACAAAGGCAGAGCTACAAGAATCTGATTATTTAGAATAACTGTATCAATGCACAACTCATTGGTTACCTTTTAGAAATTCCTATGCTCAGCCGGATTCGTTTTCCCCCCAGACCTGGTGCATTCTGGCAGTCTTGCAGTGCCCTCATCTGATCACCTTGCTCACCAAATCTGACATAGGCATACCCTCTACAATTTTCAAAAGGGAGAAAACAAATTCTAGTATGCATAACAGTTACAAAACTAATGAATTCAGTTTCTGTCTTCTACAAAAAACAGAAGATAGCAGCTAGTACAGCTTCTATTACTTAAGCAACCTCTCTGGCATGTGCACATGCACAGAAAAGGCTTTCACCAAATTAAAAAACTTGGGCCAGAAGCAAAAAGCTTGTTCTTTGATAGCATTAAGATGCAACTCACTGAGAGCCAGCAAAACAATACATTTTAAGTGCTATCTGCGTAAGTAATCAGATTCCATATTTCTGCATATACAGCAGTTAATCAGTTAGCATTAACCCACTCCTACCATTGCATAACACTAGCATTCTGGTTTTTTTTTTTTTGTATCTGCTTTCTCAAGAGTTTCTTGAATTAGTCTGTTGCAGGCAGCATTGTCTGAACAGCAAACTCACTCAATTCCTGCTTGACTCACTGCATGGCCAGTAGTTTCTGCCAGACTTTATTTACTACTAACATTAGGTTCCATCACCCAACCCCCTAAGATTTGCCAGGGCTTATGCTTTTCCCCAAACAAAGTAGGGATTATTTTGTCTTCACTATCACAGATTACTAAGTAGACACACAGCAGCGCTGATTTCAGTGCACAGCTCTTCCTTCTCCCAGCTTCTAACTCTTTTTCCATGTAGATATGCATATGGCTATATTGCAGCTTATCACAGTAACTGCTTGAACTAACCAGAAAGCTCTTAGAAACACTCTAAGATCTGTGCTATTAAGAAAAGCAATGCTAAAGACTAATCTCACTCTTCCTGCCCCAGAAAAAAACACTGGAACAGTTCCAACACAAGTTCTTATGTATTGCTTATAGAAGCGAACATACTGATAACATTACAAATTCACCACTGAAATTACCTGGAATATCCCAGCAGGTCTGTTGCTATTTTGCAGTCAATACATGAAGGATACCTCTTTAGGAAATAGTCATAGAGCTGGAAATCATCCACTTCTGGAGTAAGCTCCCCAACAAATATTGAATAATCCGGTCTTTAAAAAGAGAAAGAACAATTTTAAAGTTCAAGACTAAGATGCTGATTCCCATTATATTAACAGCTAGTTATCATCAGACAAATAAAGAGACAAATCTCTAAGGAGTACTAAGTACAGAACTCTACTGAGTTGTGTAGAAAACTGCAATGCCACCACTCCAATCTAAAGTTTTCCATTACTCTGGGTCTATTCTACTGTTTCAGCAACAAGGACCCATTTTCTGACAACTTGTAAAAATTTATTTCAAAAAGAAGCACCGTTTATTGTTTGAGCAAGAAAGAAGCATAAAAATACCAAGAAAAATGATTAACTCAAACCACAACCACAATTCAAAGGAGCTATGATGACTAGTTTGCTACCGCTTCCCAGTGATCACGGGAGAGAGCAACTACAAATAAGCTTTTATGGACACGTATTGCCAATGCAACATTTAGCATATATGCAACCACACCAGCCATTTTTGGATTTTAAAAGTGAGTGATGGCATTCACTATCAATTCAAAACAGTGAAGTCAGAGTTTCTCATTTCAAAAGGTTTTTACCTGGCTGAACAACTACTACTACTAACAAACTCTATTCTTCCTGGTTTTATTTTGTTCTTTTTCTTTCGTTTTTTCTGTGGTGTTCTCCACCAGCTGTAGGCCTGGAGGCACTCTCGTTTTTTCGCAAGCAAGTCCTGTTGGGATAAAAAAACACCTCTATAGTATTTAGCCTCATTTACATTCCTCCCTCCCACTCCCCATCACCACAGGTGATTTCCCCATATTCACCTTGCCCTTGAAAGAAGCCTGGGGTCCCATTTCTCCCTCCGCCTCCCATGAGGGAAAGCAGCCTCTGGGGAAAACGCCTGGCAAAAATAACAGAGCCAAAGGATTGTATGAACAGCCATATTCCCCTGACTTGTCAAGCTGGCTAAAGGATTGACAGCTTCCTCTTGGAATTAGGAAAAAAGCAGTTAGCCCTTCGATGCTGGTCAATCCTATGTGTTAATTAGCTTAGGACTGGATTGTGCTCCATTTGAGCTCTCGGAATCTCAAAAAAAGTCTTCATTAGCATAGCAAGTGATGAACAGGCAGAAAAATCATCACTCTTGCTCAGAAGAAATCTCATCTGTCCCTATCTCCCCTTTCCTAGGGATTCTTCTTGCTTATGTGAGATGTCTCTCCTCACTACCTAGCTGCCAGTCACTCTCTCAGGCCAGGAACGACAACAGGAGGCCCATTAATGGAACGCAAGGAGAAAGCAGACCAGGAACAGGCACTAACTTGGCTGAGGGGAAAACTCAAAACCCAGATGCAAGGCCAGGAAGTAAGAGGCATAAAAAAAAAAGTGCCTCAAAAAAAAAACCAAACACCCAAAAAGCCACAGTTAAAAGTTAAGTGGGGTAACTACACAAAAGAGGAGAGAAACAGCCGTATTAACACAGGTTGCCTCCCTCATATAGTATTCAGAAGAACAAGGATTTCCAAAAATAAGAATGGCATTTTTCAGTAACTTTTACTTACGCAGGCTTTAGTGTTCTTCCTCTAGAACACCTCTACATTACTTATATAGAGCGTGTTACTTGCAAGATCCTTCAGAAGAACTCATGCTCAAATAATCCAGACTGCAAAGCTTAATGTTTTGCCCCCAACCTGCTTCAGTTGTTATGATCAAGCATCCGGAGGACAACCACCAATTACCAAATTACCAGAGAAAATCATAGGACTAGAACACCCAACTCAGAGTGAGCTAGCTATTTCAGCTTTACATTTACTAGGAATTCTGAGTATGGTTCTGGGATCCATTTAGATACTACAAACCTGAATTTCTCACCACAGGATCTTACCTGGCTTGCCATGGTTGAAAGAATCTGTCTTCTGTCTTTCTCAAGGAATGCAGCTGCAAACGTTCAATTTATTGCAGTCCTTCAGCTAGAAAAAAGGTGAGGGAGGGGCAAGAATTATCTTAATTTTGATGTTAGTTTCATAGATGTTCACCCTGTCTAACATTTTTAATATTATTAATTCACAACTCAGGAATTTAATTTGTGATTTATCTCAATTGCTTTAGCGATGACAAAAAGGATATATAGCCAAGGGGACTACAATTAGAAGTCTTCTTCACGTTCTTAAATTGTAGTAGTCCACAAAGTTTTTGCATTGTCCAAAACACTATAAAACTGTGAGCTTTTAAGTGACCTACACCTTACCCTTATTTTTAAAAGAGCATATAGAATTGTTATTTATTAGTTCCATGTTCTAAAATAATTGAAAACAAGGCAACAAAAATATACTCTTTAATGTTTTCTACAACTCCTCAAGTCCCCCCACACACTTGGGGCCAAATTAGAAGTCGTATCTGCTTGTGGCACCAGTTACACAGCTGAAAACAAGCAGTTGAACTTCCTACCTGCTAAGAGAAATATAAGTGACAAAGCAGGGCACAGTACAGATAAGCATGACCCTGTACCTTTTCTTAGGTATATCTTGTCTTCCACATACACATTTCACTCACTGCCAGTGAGTTAGCCACAAAGCAACTTAATCACTATTACTAAAATCCTGTACTTTTCACTGAAGAGGCGTACATACCTCTTCACTGACTGATACCCTTTCTTTAAGCTCTTTCATAGACATTCATCCAATACAAACCACCACAGAAAACATTTGCATTTACAGAATATTTTGCATCCCTTTGCACACAATTGTTCATTCACCACTGTTTTTTTTCCTCCCACACATCCAATATTTCTCTTCTATATAGATACTTGACTGCTGAAATATTAATTCCCATTACCACACAACAAATTATGTAACGTTGCACAAACCGGCTGGTCAAATCCACATGCACAAAATAATTAGAGTGTTCATAATGCCTTAAAGGCTTGATCGCACAAGTGAACACTTCAGAGCACTACTTCTGAAAACTGATTATGCTAATCCAGCGTAGGACAGCCATATACCATAAGAATATCCCTGCATAGCGTTACACAGGATAACCACGCACTTCATTCCCATTCTGTATCCAAGAAAGCTGTCAAGAACAAGCCGTTAAATAGAGGTATGTACCAGTAAAGGTTAGGTTTAGCAAGAGGTTATAGACTAACTGTAGTTATAATGAACTATGTTCTTTTTTCTTGTTAAAGAGGCCGTTATTAATTAAAAAATACCCCCACGAGAATGTGACTTTAATTCAAACCTTACTTTTATTAAAAAGGGACCACCTTCATGTGTTAAATACTGGAAATACCAGTATTTAAGAATTCTTGGCCTCACCACTGCATAATTTTTTACTTTCTGTTAAAAAACTTACCACTCTTAATCAGTGCAGATCTAACAGGGGACTCCACACACCACAAAGCACTTTTATTGCAAAAAGCTATCAGAGTGCATCTGACGCAATAGCTTCGCGATCACAGCTATCATGGAGTTTTAGGCAAAACTGGTCTCGTACTCTTCCCCGTCCGATCTTGATTGCTGCTCCTTCCCACTAGAAGGGAAAAAAAAAACATTTAGAAAGCAGTTGAGACAGCACGTAGGAATGTGACACTTCCCATACACACCTTTAACCGGGCCACAGTGGCAGCTAGCTTTAAGCACAGCAGGGCAGCTGTAACCTCCACAGCCCACGTATACCCTTCGCTGGATTACACGGCCGCTCAGCCGGGCCTTCCAGCACCCGGACTGTGCCAGCAATAAGAAGCGAGGCGCGCATCAAAGCGGGCAGCGTTAGCGACAATTAAACCGGCTCACGGGGGACTGGAGGGCCCCGGGAGGCCTCGGAGGCCCTCGGCCGTCCCAGGAGCCGGGTTTCTGCTCGGGGCAGCGGGATGGCGGCGCTGGGCCGGGCCGTGCCAGGCCGTGCCGAGCCGTGACGCATTTCCCCGGCCGCTCAGCCTGAAGTGCGCCCCGCCCGGCCGAGCTCCTCGGCGGCGGCCCGCGCTTCCCGCTTGTTGTTGGGCTGCGAGCTAATGAATTTTAAAAAGCCATAAAACTAACCCAAGTAATAAAATAAAATAAAGCAGGGCTGCGACAGGCGGCCTGTGGGGCCGAGGTCTGCCGCTGCCTCCCCTTCCCCCCCCCCCCGCAGCGGGAGGGGGGACGCGGCCCACCCGCGGGGCCCGGCCCGGTGGGTCGGGAAGGCAGACGCCCCCCCCAAAGCCTCGCACCCGGCTTGGCGACCCCTTCCCCGCCCCCCTTCCCCAGTCCCAGCTCCCTGGCCCCGCTACTAACGCCGCTCGTCCTCCGCGTCGCCACCGGGAGCGGCCCGCAGCCCGCTTCCGCCCCGCCAGGACCTCCCTGCCGGGCTGCCCGGCGCCGAGCCTGCGCCCGCCGCTCTCCTTCCCTTTCTCTTCCCCTCCCCTAGCCGCCTCGTCTCGCCCCCGGCCCGCCGTGAGCGGGGTCCGCCGGCCGCCATCTCCCCGAGGAGGCGCCGCCGGCTGCGAGCCGCGCGGGCAGCGCCGGGGACAGGCGGGCGGCGAGGGCGTCAGGGCCCCGAAATGGCGGCGGCGGCGATGGAGGTGGTGGCAGGCTGCTACGAGCAGGTGCTGCTCGGCTTCGCCGCGCTGCCCGCCGAGGTAACGGCCGTGTGGGGAGGGAGGGAAGGAGACAGGGAGGGAGCGCGGCCGCCATTAGCCGCTGCCCCGCTACTCACCGTCCTCTCGCCGCTGGCCGCCGGGACGGCTCCGGGGGGGCTCTTAAATGGCCGCGGAGGCGGGGCGGGCGGCTGCCCGCGGCGGCAGGCTCGGCCCCCGGCTGTGGGAGCGGCCCGCGGGCGCTGCCACCTCGGTTTTTGGGGACGCTGAGGGGTCCCCGGGGTGGTGGGGTGGGGTGGGGGGCTGCTCTGCCCGCTGGTGCTTTCCTGTCGGGCTTATCAGCGCGGGGCTGAGGTAAAAGAGGTGCACCGGGGGGGGGAAGAGGGGTCTGAGGGCCGGTGCTGGGTGGACGGTGTGTGAGGAGCTTGTGGTGATGGAGGAAGGGGGATCTGTCCTCCTTGGCTCCAGGTTTGCCTTTGCACAGGTTGTAGCTCCCACACAGCTCCGTCCAAACGCAGCGCTGTGCGCAAGGGGTGGTGGGGACACCTAATTCACTCATAGTAATCTCACGAGGACATTAACAAAATAGGATCCCACTAAACCTGGTGCATAAGTACAATTTCTTCACATTTTGCACTTACACTTTTTCAGGTTCTGCTTTAAAAAAAAAAATAGCGGTTGACAATCTTGAAGTGATGAAGACAGTGATCTTCAGAAAGACCTCTTTGCTTTGTGTTTCATTTACAGTCCTGGACAGTTGTCCCTGATTTTACACACCATGCCCACACTGCCTCATTGACAGTGGTAGCAGTGAACAACAGATACGTGGTCACTGGGAGCAGGGATGAGACAATACAGATCTATGATATGAAGAAGAAGGTAGAACATGGAGCACTGCTGCAGCACAATGGTAAGGGGGCTTTTCTTCACAGTGAGCGCTAAGGATAGAAGTTCATAGCTGAAACGTACAGCTGGTAATGAACAGCATCTCTAAAGAAAATTTAAATTGCCATGCTTTTAATAAGACTTTAGGCTTTAATGATGATGGTGTTGTAGCCGTGATGGCCTGATGATACAAGCAAGACAAACTTTTGAGCATAAAAATCCACAAATTCTTTTGGGCATGAGCCCACAAAGACAGCTGCTGCTTCCAATTATTTTTAGTTTTAACTCCTTCAGAAGTTACGGCCCACAAATGCCTCATCAGTGATTTTTGTTCTACAAGGACAGTTTATCTAGAGCATGCCAGCTCCAAACAACCATCTTTCCCAGTGTCCTTGTCCTGTTACATATCAGCCACCCAAAAGAAACAGTTTGTGTGTAAGAGCAGGCTGCTGCTGCCAGAAGAGTTAACCTTGGACATTGGCTAATTTGTAAGCCTCCTAAATTACTGCTGTGAAAAAGCACTTAATGCTCATCCAACTAAACATGTTTGGGTCATATAGGGCTCAATCCTGATTGCCCTTTTTCTCCTGATAACCAAGAAGCTCATGGAACTAGACTGAACATGGTACCCAGTAATTCATCTGTGTATCAAGAGCAGGGCTTGATGTAAGAACATTGCATATCTGGGATAGAGGCTGTGCATCACCTGCACCACAGTGGTTGAGAACTGCTATTTCAGAGAATGGACGATTCAGAGCTCAGACACATATGGCTACAGGGGGACTAACAGAGCACATCAGTGACTGAACAAAACAAGAAAGTTGGTTTGGTTTTGTGAAGAAATACTTGGGCAATAATTTAGCTTTTCCCAAGAGCAGGGTACTAGCTGGCATGTTTTGATGCTAGAAGCATCTCTGTTAACTAATATGTTCTCTCTGTGTGGTAACTGTTCAGTACGTACAACACTGTTGATAGCTCTGGTTTGGATTTGTAGGCACAATAACATGTCTGGAGTTCTATGGTACTTCACATCTACTGAGCGGAGCTGAAGATGGACTAATTTGTATCTGGAACACAAAGAGATGGGAGTGCCTGAAATCCATTAAGGCACATAAGTGAGTTTCTTGAATCTGCATGTTCATACGAGTTTTCCTGTTTATTTTCCTTGTAAATAATATATGTGGCTAACACATTGTTTTGTTTTTATCAGAGGGCATGTGACATCTCTTTCAATTCATCCTTCTGGGAAACTAGCTTTGTCAGTAGGAACAGATAAAACATTAAGGTGAGTTAAAACTGATGAAGAAATGCTGAGATTTATAGTTCAGTAATTCTCTGTAAGTGCTGTTAAAAACAACAATTCCATGTTGTGACTAGACTGTGTGGCACTGATAAAACGTATTTTAACATGAGATCATTGGTTTGTCTTTCTAAGTTTGAAGTACCAGCAATATTTTGAAGTCTTTTAAAAATGTTCTCTTCTGTTCCTAGCTTCTTGCTGTGCTCTTACTCTTTATAGTCACCTGTAGATGTATGAATGCATTTGCATTTTGGTACACAAATTATTTAAACTTCTGAAAGCTGTCAGGTTTTGTTCAGTGTGCGAAAAGTAATTTTTAACTTGCAGCGTGTACATGTTGCTGTATGTGTGTGTTTGAAGCATATAAGATGCTGTTTTACCAGGGCAAATTGGTATTTGGGTTCCTTTTGGGCCCAGCATTGCGAACAGTAATTTATAAAATAAATATCACAAATTCAACCATATAGTGTGCAAGCAGTGTATCAAGTCATCAGTTTCTCCTGCATTAAGGAAGGCAGTGAAATGCACAGAGATGCTTAAAAGCTTCCTTCAGATGCCTCATGTCAGCAGATAGGATTTCAGTTTCACTATGCTGTTTTTAACTGGAATGCACTTTATCTATTGTTTTTCAGAACTTGGAATCTTGTAGAAGGACGACCAGCCTTTATCAAAAACCTGAAGCAAAGTGAGTTTATCAGTGTAAATTCACTAAAAAACAGATTTTTTTGTGTGTGTAAAGAAAAACAGATTTTGTTAATCAACAATTTACCAGAAGGAAAACATAGTGACACTACAGTAAAAATCCCTTTTTTTTCCCCTTGAAGTCTGTTGTCAGGACATTTAAATAAATGCATTTTCCTTTTTTTTTCTTTTTTTTTCTTTTTTTTTTTTTCTGCTAATCAGAAACGAACATTTAAAAGCATAGTTTTACTTGTTTATTCTGTGTTACTTGATTTTTTTCTTTATTTTTCTCAGGTTTACCTAGAAAGCCGTGTCTAGTGGCTTATAAAGATTTTTACCATTAGATTCTCATGCAATATAGAATGCAAAAAAAAAGGTGTACATGTGTATAAAAATGTTCCTCTGTATACAGATGCCCACATAATTAAATGGTCCCCTGATGGAGAGAGATATGTGACTGTGATATCAAATAAAGTGGACATCTACAGACTCGACACAGCTTCAGTCGCTGGCACTATCACAACAGAGAAGAGAATTTCTTCGCTTACATTTATTACAGTAAGTGCAAAAGGGAAAGGTGCTGGGAGTTAACTGCATTGAGACACATGCATTTAATCACACTTGCATTTCATTTTTCCCTTTCCAAGGATTCTGTTCTTGCCATAGCTGGAGATGATGAAACTGTAAGGTTCTACAGCTGTGACTCTCAAAAATGTTTGTGTGAATTTAAAGCTCATGAAAACAGGTATTTTATATTCATATTACAAATATATATATTCATATTATAAATACTAAAAACACTTATATTAAATATTATAAATATTATAAATATTAATATTTATTATAAATAATTATATTTATTTTATATTTTATATTTATTCCCTACTTAAATATTTATGGCAAAGCTGAGTACTCAGTATACTACGTTCCATGACTTGCAGTGTTCAGCATATTTTACTATTGCTTTTGTTTCCTTATCAAAAGTAAAATTACTTGTGTGCTAAATTCCAAACTCAGGACAGATTTTTTTGCTTTTGGTATAAGTACAAATACTGGGTTTTCCACACACATTACAAAAACAATTGGGTATAGAATTGGGAATATTACAGTTCTAAACTTACAATCTAAGTGCCATATGCGTATGAAATCTATAGATCTTAAATATAAGATCAGTGTAGATAAAATCTATATTTATGTCTTAAATATAAAACCCAAATGTACTGGTATGGCTCCATGTTAATATTTTTTTAAGGAGGAAGATTTTTTCCCCCGTTTCTCTTCCCAAAGCTCTCTTTTATCCAAACTGATACACCTCTGCAACTTATACTACCAAAATCTTCATGAGACCATGGGGTTCTGTATTGCTTCATAGGCAGGAGATGAAAATAGCTCTACTGCAAAACTGGACTATACCAGACAGGCAAATCTGGTAATAAGATGTCTGGTAATGTCCTACTGTCTTACCTTGGTCAGTCCTTGTCACTGTTGTCCCCTTGGCAGTTCTGAGCCTGAATTACCCAGCAGGCTCATCCGTGGTGCAATATCTGAAACAGAGCCCCCACGTCTGGCTGGTGTGGAGCTGCTCAGAGGCCGCTGGTGTCTCTAAAGCCATGGGCTGGTTGTCCTGGTGTATCAAAGCTTTGCAGTAGAGAGATTGTAGGAAGAGACACCAAAACAGGAAAGGTTCTGCTATATTATTTGGGTTTATATCAAATACATGTTATATATATATATATATATATATATATATATGTAATATGTTTATGTATCTATATGGATCATGTATTTATATAAATATATATATATATATATATATACACATATGTATAATTTTTCTCTGTGTGGTCCATGTATTTCTGAAATTAGGCACTGGTATTTTCCCGCAAGACTATCCAAAGAATGCTTAGCCTTTACAGCTTCTGACTGTATAGCATATTGACATGAAACAAACCACTTGCACTCAATCCAGACAATAGAGGGGTGATCACATATTCTCTGTTGTTGTCGAGTACCAAACATTTGTCCAAGTGCTGATTTGAACTCATCTAAATACAAAGGCATGAGCTATAATATCGCTGATGTGGTTAATAGTGTGTGCTTAAGAGTACTGAAGTGTTCTGAATTGAATCCTACCTGCCTAATAAAGGCATGTATTCCTACTGTGAGTGACAGCACTCAAAACAGATTACCTTTTGAAGCTCCTGGCTGTCATTTGTGTTTTATCTGTTCAAATTGATTTTACACTGTTGCCTGTTCATCTTTAGCTGCTCTGAAGTGAACTGTCATGTTAAACTGAATATTAAATTTTCTTCACAGAATAAAAGATATCTATAGCTTTGAAAGAGAAGGACAACATGTTATTGTTACTGCATCTAGTGATGGTTACATTAAAGTGTGGAATCTGGATCTTAATAAGGTTTGTCTATTAAAATGCTTGTTGCATTTATGGAAAAACACCAGACAATCAAAATTGCAGACTGTTCTGTTATAATGATCAATTTTAAATCACTGGTGGATTTTTATTTGTTATCTGGGTGTTTTAATAGTAGGTATTTTTACCTGCTGTATTTGCAAACAGTTCTGAGCACCGCCAGGAACTGTGCCTTATCTTCAACGTTTCCCATGTTTATTGTTTTGCTATGTCTTTCAAAATCTGAATTAGATTTCTAAAAATGTAATGCCTAATAATAAGGGATCTAATATATTCCACTACGAGTATCTTAAGCAGTTCAAATATATAACTATATTTTTAGTCTGAATTTGCCTATTTTTAATTTCAGCCCTCTTGATGGTATTTATACTTTCAAGTTCAATAGTGAAAATCCCTCTTTTCCCTTCATCTGAAATCTCAGTTCTGCTTGTACATGATTGAAACAGTGATCAAGGAACTCTTTTACTTTCTCTGTAACATTGTCTTTACTTTGACCAAATGTGTAATTTTTTTCTTTTTAGTGTGTAGGTAAAATTTTGTAAAACCTTGTATAACTGTGTGGGCTGCTCTGCCCAACTCTGTGAGGCAGAATATCCGAATACAAATAGTTTCTAAAAGTTTGATGCTGCTATGCTGCATATGTGTTTGTTTTATCCCTGACACCTGTAATAGGACATTTGCTCAACTGTTCCCAGAGCTGACTGATATGGGTGCAGTTAAGCAGTTTGAAACACACCCCACTACAAAGGGATTATGTTTAATCAGCAGCCATGTTATTGTGAGGTAGAAAAAGAACCTGATCCAATAACTTAATTCAAATTATTGTAACTGTACTAAAACCACCTATTTCTGAAACTATTAACTATTTCATATACATATATATATGTATTTAGTGGGCCTGTGACTCATCTACTTATTTACCATGTTTAACCAGCTCTACGTGCCTGAAGCCCACTGATCTTGCTTGTCAAGATATGCTCTTAAAGCTGCTGGGAGTTTTTAATAAAACCAGCACTGAGGAATGGTACCAGGAACAGGACTGTAGCAGTGTGACCATTAACGTGTAGACAGCCTCTGGTTCTAAATGTTGTTAAGCATCTTACCATTCTCCAGAAAAGAAGTAGAAGTTGGGCAGTGAAATACATTCTCAGTTTAAATATTTCAATAAATTTAAACAGAAATGAAGTAATGTTTAATTAACCTTTTTCACATATTATCTTTAGATTAAAGATGCACCGTCTTTACTGTGTGAAGTCAACACCAAAGCTAGGCTGACATGTCTTGCAGTATGGCTTGACCAAGGTTCAGAAATGAAGGAAAATTGTGATAAGTCAGCCACATCGTCTCAAGGTAATAGAATTGTTTGTATTTCCAGCTGTTAATACAGCTGTGAAATGGAAGATAGTAAGCAGGAGGTTTTTACTATATACCTATGAAAAAGTTTTGGCAGCTTGAAGAATTGGGGATATGGCATTGACAAGTAGTACACAGATACTCATTCCCATCTGATAGTATCTCAAGCCTGCACATAATGCCACAACTATGGAAGCTAGCTTAAGAAGACAGACACAGGGACTGAGTGGTGATACGAGACTGAGTGCAACAGTTCTTTTGTATGTTGAAATTTATTACATGATATATTGTGACATGATATATAGAGGACATAAGCCTCTTTTCACTTCTATTGTATGAAAGATTTGTTTCTCCTTGCTGCAATAACATACAGAGGAAAACACTGAAGCTTTTGAGGCAGATAAGAAAAGAATAATGTTTGACAGAAATGTGTGTCTGCTGTTCCTATGAACAAAACTGCCAAAGCAGTTGGCCAATTTAGGAAGTCTGGCTTAGGGGTTTTCCTTTGTTTGGCTAGTTGGTGGTTGTTTGCTGTTGTTGTTTTCCTGTATAGTAATTTATTTACATACTTGACCTTTAGATATTTTCATATCAAAATCCAAAGTAGCATAAATTGCATGCTCCAATGTAAATAAAATATTATTTTATGGTCCCCCTTTTTTATCTTTTTTATCTTTTGGAAGATACAAAAGGTCTCTACCATTTTAGACTACAAAGTGGAAACAAATATTAGAGTGAATAATTTCTTGCTTTTTTTCAGCAAATGAAGATGAGAAATCATCAACAGTCAGGAAAAATAAAGTTTGTGGGACAGATAAAAGTGATAAAACGGCAAAAACGGTTAAAAAAATTACTACGAAGAAGAGAAAATTGGAAACCCCACTGCAAAAGAAGAAAAAGAAACACAATAGAATGAAGACAACTACTTTATCTCCTGAATGAGAAGTAAATGCTGGTTGTTGCTGTAGTTTTTACAAGGATGTAAACCTCTGGAAGGACAAATACCTCTGAAATGATACGATTATTAAAAGTTAATTATTTTTTTTACCCATATAAATTGACTGATCATTTCTGGACGTAGTAAAAGTGATGGCAACTTTTCCTAAAAGAATGATGCAAAAATAAATTTACAATATGTGATACTTACATTTTTATGTTTAAAACAGCATACGCTTTTTAACTGACTTTGAAATAGCCAGCTAAAATGATAAAAATAGCTAAACCTGTCTCAGTTACATTTATGTCTCAGCTAAATGCATATTAAAAATACCTAGTTTTTCATTTTTGTCAGAAATTTACTGTTCAGTTCACTCAAAATGGGATCTGTCTTTTACGTGCATTTTCATACTGTAAAAAGAAACATTAAAATTAATATAAATATTGTTTACTTTAAATAATTTTATATAATTAATTTAAAACTACTTTAAACTTTTCATTTGTATATTCACAAAAAATTATTTTTAGTTCTCAACATGGAGTTATACATAGGGTTTATAAGCATAATGCTTGTTTTTTTACTGTATGCTCCATGCATGTAATTATTCTTTGAATTATTTATTATTTTTTATGCACGCTGACATATAGTCTAGGTCCTGTTTTTTCCAGGATTGATTTTTCCCGACTCAAATGAGTTTATACAAAATTTGCACCATGTACTTTCAAGAACTGCCACAATACTGATATTAATGAAATATGATGGGTGGATTAGTTTTATGGGTTCACATCATTGAAATCTTTTGGTCAGAATATGTTATATATGTTTAGATGGAAGTGTTTATGTCAGTAGGGTTTCACCTTCTCTTCTGTTCCCATATTTTTTCAAGTCCTTGATCTGAGCCATATTTAAAAAAAAAATAGTCTAATATTTGAAATGTTTGTCCCTCTGATAAAATGTCAGCCATCTGTTTTGTACTTAAAAAGTGAGTTCCTGACCTTCGCAGTCAGTGGGAACAGGCTTTTGTCTTAAGTCTTATTATAAATACACAGTGGCAATAACAAAGTTGAGCAGGACAAGGTCAGATAGCTGTACTAAAAGTTCTCTTTATTTATTTTAAAGTAAGGCATTTTAATGTTGTTTTCTGTACTGCTGGAGCAGTCATGATCTCTTCTGTTTCCAAAAGGTAGTTGGAATTAGACTTTATGCAGATTCACTTTAATAACAGTATGCTCTTCATGATTCATGTAGCTAGAGAAAAGGTAAGAGAAAACCAGGAAGAAGAATGAGCCAGATCTGGAGACAGGAATGCAGTCCTTGGGTTGTAAAGTAAGGTTAACTCCAGTTAACTCTGTGTATGCTCTGACACTTGAAACAATGTGGGCATCATCTGGACTGTTATGAGATTATTCAGATGACAATAGCAGTATTTTCTTGAAGGTAGATGTCTATTTAGCTTTTGTAACATTCAGATAAATGATCAGAACCCCATATTCATTATACCTGATTTATATGAGCTCAGTTTAATTCAACAATAAAGGGGGTTCAATTGTACTTCAATTTAAACTTACACAGCTTTTAACTTTTTCAATACCCCAAGTGTGTGTGTGTGTGCACAAACACTGGCAAATAATGTAGGACTTAGAAATGGTTTGTATACATGTCAGGAAAGATACCTAATTGGATTTTTAACTGTTAACTAGGCTCCTGTAAGTAAGTACAGACTTTTACTTTTCTCTCAATTATGTTTATATTTCGTTAACTGTTTTCAGGTATCTGTTCTAAACTGTTTATCGTATGTCTGTACTCAACAAAATGTCTGCCACTATTAAAACAATTTTCATTTTTTGAATTTTTAAATACACAAGCTCATGGCCATGACCATCACAATTATAGAAGCAAGCTGTCATAAGCACCAAGAAAAACCCCCTCTGCTCATAATTTCAAGAATGAAAAGTCAAAACTTCCATGGATTTTTGGTTCTAAGGTTCAGACTTTGAAGTAAACATTAGTCATTTGTAAAAATCCAAACTCCCTTTGCACTAACAACTGTGCATCTCATGAGACTCAGAACAGTTTGTGGACAGAGAAGACAAACGTTAACAGCTTTTAAGGTGAACTGCACAAGCAAGCCAGGGAGCAGAACTCATATTTTATACACCTTGAGTAAATGCTGAGCTACTAAACAGTGCGTTGCCTTTTTTTTTTCTTTTTTTCTGGTGCACATCAGAATGTTTTCCATTCTAGTTCTCAGGGAGCTGGTTAGAAAGATAGAGGGGAGGCAGCACTGCAGAGAAAGAGATAGCAGTGAGAAAGCTCCTCCTGTGTCAGAAACCGATCGTGGATGGCACTGCTGAATTAGACAGAGCCACGAGTGTACGGAAGGGCAGCCCGGCACGCAGCCTCTCCGCTGAGCCTCAGGTGAGTTCAGCAGCTTTGGGTTTCTTCTAGTTTCTCTGCACCCCCTCTTGGGGATCCCCAGTGCTGGGATATGAATCACAGGCCAGTGAAATGTGAACCTCGCAGCCTGTACACTGCCTCAACAGCAAAGCGAACCCCTTCCAGGGGAGGGGTTAATAGATAACGTTGGTTAAGGCACTATTACAGGAAACAGCAAATCTACATTTCAACCACTTAGGCCACAGAGGGAGTTAAAGTGATCCTTTGTGACCATGCAGCTAATTCACAAAGATCTGAAAAAACGTGTTGTAGAGAGAGCTGGGCTTTGCAGGCAGCACAGCCCCGTGAACTTTGCTGTTCTGTTACGGGGCAGTGCTGAAGCCCCTCGGCTGAGCTCGGGGACTCAGCTGGAGCCGTGCTCTTTCTTCCTATAAAGCTAACTGTATGCGGGAGGTAAGCGTATAGGCGACTAGAATAAGTCCTGCAGCACCACTGAGGTTAAGAAAGACAGATTCAACAATTGAAAAAAAAAAAAAAAAAAAAAAAAAAAAAAAAAAAAAAAAAAAACGTAGACAAGACAGTTTCCATCTTGTAAGGTGCAGAAGTCCCCAGTGTTTTCTATAACAGGGCTATGTAGCAGTTACCAATCAAAGCTAAAAGCAGCCTGTCGACTGCCCGCAGATCTTTTCGGGTGCTGACGGTGTGTTTTTTTCTCCCAAAACAGCCGGAAAAGGGAAGCTTTGGGCGGCGCGTTGCTCCCTCACCTCCCCTTCCGTAGCCTGCTCCGCCCCGGGCTGTGCGAGCGAAGCGCCCAGGGCAGGTGGGCGCAGCCTGGGGACCCCCCCCAGCAAAGCGGGTGTCATCGCTTGGGCTTGGGCTGGAGGGTTTAGGCAGGTTTTCCTCCTAGAGAACCTCCCCGCGGCAAAATATTCCCCTCTCGCCCCCTTTTTTCCCCCTCCAATATTAAGAGCTAGCTCCCCTCACCACAATCTCTTTTCCAGCTGTCAGCATGGCTGTGGACTGGCTCGGCTTTGGCTACGCTGCCCTGGTGGCATCAGGAGGGATCATTGGCTACGCAAAAGCAGGTATGGTCCTGGAAGGTGATTTCTAACCCCTTCCCCGAATTTGGGGAGCTGGGTGGCTTCCTACCAAAGCCTCCTGCCTCGAAGTTTGCTCTGATGTGCAGTTTGCCAGCTTGTGCTATGTGCTGATAGCTGGGGGCTGGTGGGGTGTGGTGCGCTGGGGGCTGAGCCGTGCTCCGGGCTGATAAGCTCAGTCCGCTTTGGGTGGGGGCTGATACCCTGCCTCTGCCCTGTGCTCGTCAGATAAACTGCCACAAGCTTGCTTCAGAAACCTTTTCCCCTGCTGTTTTAAATATGAACATTCTATAAATACTCTTTACCTTTCAATGACATAACCATTTTTTCCCTTAGAGATTTATTCTTGTTTTAATGTTTGATGACAACAGTATACTGCAAGCTGCGCGGTTTTCAGAAGGATCCTTTTTCCAGGGAGAGCTGAGCAGTGCAATCAGTCCTTGAAGTTGTTCCTTTCCTGGGCTTTTCCAGCGTGAGCTTCATCTCTGGCCTGCTTTCACTTCCCAGTTTGCCCTTCTCCAGACAGAACTGTGGATGTCTCCCTGCTGCAATACCGTCTCTTTCCACTTTGAAAAAGTTTCAGCTCTCTTAATGCTTGCTATCGGAAGGTGTGTTCCTTCACTGCTGAAGGCAGGGAGAAACTTACAGTAGGTGTGACTACATGGGTGCTAGTGCCTGCTCCAGTCTGCTCCCTACTGCCTTAGGGCTCTGAGCGTCGTTTCAGGCAGGAGGGACACTACTGAGAGCTTAAATAGCTAATTTCATCTCTATTTCTCTGGGGCCATTATGAAATGATCAATATCTTATCTTCTCTTCCCAGATGGGAGGATGTGGTCGTGCTGATGCAAGAAGAGAATTCAGGTCAAGGGATTTTTGAAGGGGGAATGGGAGCCTGTATGGTGACATGCAGGGAAATTATTTAAAAAAAAAAAAAAAAAAAAAAAAAAAACCAACCGAACAAACAAAAAAAACAAACAAAAAAAACAGCTTGGCATCCCTACTAATAACCTGGAGAAACCAAAAGAAAATTGAACTTTCAGCCATAAACCTGAGGTGTTCTGTTCTTGTACAGCCAAGTCTACATTATGTACCTTGGGAAGGATACAAGAACAGGGCCAGGGCAAGGTCTTTTTTTTCTCCCTCTCTCCCATTAGTGAGTTGTTTTGAGACCCAGGAACTTCCTGAGCCAGGGTATGATGGCCATTTGGTGACTCCCAGGATGAAGAAAGAATTGCATTTACCACAAGTTGGTGCTAAACTGTATTCTGTCCAGGGCAGCCTCTTACTAGAGTGTCTGTCTTTGCACGTGTACAAGAATGTGATGCTTCCCGTTATCGTATATTAAAAAGATATCTTTATCCCGTTATCTTTATATTAAAAGCAGGATGTGAAGCAATGTTATAGCTGCTCTGCTGGTGGCTGAGAAGTGATTACTTTCTGGTAGCAGTACGTGTTCCACCTCTAACAATGACAGGAGATCTTTATCAGCATAGATTTGCAACCTCTAGTCCTTTTAACGATGACCTATAAAAACTGAATATATGAAAGCCCACCCTCAAGTAGCATTAAGTCCTGAATTTTCTATTAGCCTTACTGAAAGTATTCACCGTTCGCAGAGGTCGTGCCATTTCCTTACCTGATACCATCTATAAATTGCCAATTTTGTGGTAGCTCAGGATTATCATTTGTACTGAAGGCTTGATCCAAAGTCTGGCCATTTGACTCCTCTCTCTCATTGGACAACTCTTTATTTGTCTGAATACCCTCCTGCCCAGTTCAGTTCACATGTCCTCCTTCTGATCTTAAACCCTTACTATTTAATCCCTTTCTACGTTACTGCTTTTCAAGCAATTCCAGAATCATTTGAAGCAACATGCTTAGGCCTGCAAAAGAAGACCCCAATTCTTTTGCTTTTCTCACTGTCTTTGTGTTTGTGTATGTATTTGTGGCTTTGCTGGTAATGAATTAAATACCAATGCTAATTTTATCTTGTGCAAGGACATTTAAACATGGTTCTTGATTCAGATCAGCGTGGTCTTAAAATCTTCAAAGACAACCCCCCCCGTCTGCTTTATAACAATGAATGCCCATGGTTTTTTTTGTTACTGGTAGTGTTTTACAAATCAAGTAATCTAATAGACAGGTTTATTTCTGAGTTTCTAATAAATGTGTTATCTTTTATTCATTCAGGTAGCGTCCCGTCGCTAGCTGCTGGCCTCCTCTTTGGAAGTTTGGCAGGACTGGGTGCCTATCAGCTCTCACAGAATCCAAATAATATTTGGATTTCTCTGAGTAAGTCTTATAGAGCTTTAGTTACAAGGAGTTATATTTACCCCAAAACAACTGGATACTGAAAATGAGTACCTAAAAGTCGTTGCAGAAACGATAAACTGTTGGGGCTACAGACTGAGTTTCAATCAGATCTTTAAACTTGTGTTTAGTGAAAATTTCTTTTAGTGGTCAAACTTCATTGCTCTTCCTGGAATGTGAACCATTGGCGTTTTTAGATTTTTTTGTTTGTTTTTAATAATGTACTGAAAATACATGCGGAAGATCTGCTCGTCTTTGTGTGTCTTGATTAGCGATTTCTCACTACAACCCTGCTTTCCTGCATCCCTTTTTAAAGAAATATAAAAAGTAAACATTTGGTGTTTAAAAGATTGTCCACAGTACGGTGCGCATCTCCAAAATGCAGTTTTTGACTTTCTGCCATTTACCATGCAGAGCTCAGGGTTGCCACCAAGTTAGGACACGTTCGCATGCTGCCACCTATCACTTCAACCTCGTTACACCTAGAGCTCATGCCAGTTGCAGAACAACATGACTCGAGCTTTTCCCACTCGCTAGTAAGTTAGGGTGCCTTGCCATTGAAATAGGCTGAGAATATATGTAGATAATTCGAGCAGCACAGCTGATGCCTGACACTTGTTACACTGCTATATCTCAGGTACTTGTGGGCATCCACTGCTGAAAATGGTAGGGATTGTGACTGAGGTTTTTTTTTTTTTTTTTTTTTTTAATTTTAATGTGTGGAATTAGAAAGGTGTTGCTCCATTCGGGGAGATTCAACACAGGAGCAAGCTACAATAATGCAGTTTATTCTTCCTTTTCAGAACTGGAGCTTCTCCCTGACTTTGAGAAGCTAACTGCAGAGAGTCATTGCTTAGTCAGTGCTCAAAGAGGTGCCACTGACCAGAGCATTTGTTTGCTGAAGCTGTGATGTAGCACCTAGCTCTTTGCCATGTAAAAGTCAGAAGTGAAGGCCCAGCATTTCTCACTGCTTTAACACTCTTCAGTGCAGTCCACTTTCACTTCCACATCTACTGGATAGGTCAAAAACTGCATGGTCAGGCCTCGATAACTGGCATAAACCATGAATGCAGAAGTTCAACAGGACTGAGACAAAGTATTTTGCTAAATGTGAGTGACAGTCAATTCTAAGTTCTGTAACTTATGGAGTAACAGATGGAGTCTTTCCCTCCTCCTTTTCACACTTTAAGGTTTTTGGAAAAGGTATGTTCTGCTGTGTTAGACACAATTACATTTAGTTTGCTGCACGTTTTTTGAATACCAGCTATTGAATACCGAACTTGAGGCATTTGGATATCAAAATATCTTAATTCTTTCCTGTGTGTTGGATCGCGGTCCAAGTGTTGTACACATCTACTAACATGAGACTGTTAGGTGTCAGTGACAATATTTAGGACGATGTTAGGGAGCAAGGATGCCACACCTAAGACGGAAGATGATGGCTGGTCCTGCAAGATGTAGTTCATACAAAAGCAGTGGTAGAAGACACGTTTTTCCAACCACCAGTTTTATGCGTATCTGTTACCACGGGGTAGCAGCTACACGCTAAGAGTTTCATCAGTATGATTTTCATCGAGTTTTCAAAGTATTCAGTCCTTCTTTTGAGATAGTGTTCTACAGATTGCCTTTTGTATTTTACTGTCCCTGTGAAACTGCTTGACTTTTGCCTCAACATGAAGTGGTCAGGGTGGATAACTAACTCTCTAGTCTTAGTGGAAGGTGGTTCATAGCCAAAAAATGTTTGGTAATACTTAGCACTTACATAGCACTTGCCTTGTGAAGTCTTTTGCAAACATCAGTCGGTTAATTCTCAGAATCTTATGGCAAGTTAGGCAAGAAAACGCTGAATTCCCTCTTAAATTGGGGGAATTGCATGTACAGGTTTAGTGATTCACTGGGAAGGAGTGGGTACAGGGCAGCCTAGCGCAGATTATTTCCAGTTACCAAAGAAGCACATTTTGCCAAAGAAACGTAAGGACTGTGTATGCTAGAACTCGGCTTAGAATACCTACTCTTCATGTACTGAGGCATTCCAGAACTTACACAATTTATTGACTCTTTTTGTCCATCACATGAAATGACCTTTTTTTTTTTTTTTTTTACTTGATGATATTTCTGTTCTGTTCTGAATTGTAGCATCTCTATCACACGCATGCACCTCTGCTGACTGAACTCTTTAATCTCTCATTTAAGTTACATCTGGAACGTTGACTGCCGTGATGGGAGCAAGATTTTACAACTCTGGAAAATTCATGCCAGCAGGGCTAATTGCTGGTGTCAGGTACGACACAACATACTTTTTTCATTAAAAAAAAAAAAATCTCCTGTATGTGATTTATTTGCTTAATTATACTGAGATTACTTTGTACATCTTTTTCGTTTCTATGCATCAGTTATGTGAGAAGTATTTGAAAATGAACTGGCAAGTTGCTGTTGTTATTTAATTCTGTGAACTTACCGGGTGTTTCTCCCTTTACACAGTTTGCTGATGGTTGGAAGATTAGCACTGAAGATGGTGGATAAGCCCCATGAAAAGTAACTGTTCACTTTCCGACTTAATATCTGGATAAGGAAACCTAATAATGAAGCTGTATGACTGTAGAAACAAGAATATGAAGCAATTTTCTACATGAAGACAGCTTACTGGCTTTTGCCTTTTTTTTTAATGGAAAGAAGAATGAAGGGGCGGATAGTCTACTATCGACTAGTGGATAGTACAAGACATACAAGGTAGCATTTATTTCAGTGATCTGGTAGAACTATGACTCTGTAGTGAAAAATTTGGTCCTGGTTTTATTTTTTTTCAAACACATTTCAGTGTTTAACACTTCCAATTTTTATATTCCAAAGTATACGGATGATGTGTATGAAGTACACAGGACCTGTAATTTAGGAAGTACCCACAAAGTGTCACCAGCAGAAACGGGCTCAGTACAGCACTGCATCTCATGCCTTTCATACTGAGTATCACATTATGCTTTACCTGCTGCATTCTGAATTGATGCATTATGTCTACAACACCAAACAGACCCTACGTTTTTCGTGTGAAATGATGCTAAAATGTTGCTTTTTTACAAGTAGAACTTGTTACAAACCTTTGATGTTTTTGTATTCTTTCTGTCCGCTTGGGGGGCAAAGGTTCTCTCTTTTTTTTAACCTTATCTTCTTGTTCCTACCTCAGTGGAAGTCTGTGCAGTGAACTGCTATACAAATGCTGTCTTTTGATGGTGTTTTAAAATTACCTTTTAAATGGAGGAGCAGAAGGTTAAATCTGGGGCCTTCATTAACATGTTAATTTATTTTTTATTGATTTACAAGTATTGATATACTAGGGTACTTAGAGTTTGTAACTCCCATTCTAAAGTGATATTTTACGTAACGACTACTGATGATTTACTGAAGTTACCAAATTAATTCCAGGTTTTTGAAAGTATTTCATACCGTGACCTCCTTGTTTCTGGGAACTTAACCTGTAAATAACCTGATTTACAGGGACCAGCACTGAAAACATGTGAAAACATCTCTGAAATTCTAGTCTGTTAAATTGTACTCTGTAAGTAAAATATACTTATATTTAGAGTACAGTAAGTAAAACCCAATAGAATATTTGTAATGGCCTTAAAATGCTCTTAAACCAGTGAATGTAATTTAATAGAAAATTCCATCACTGCTACAGAATTTTCTAGAGCTATTAAAGAATTAAAGACATTACTACCCATTTTTATACCGCATGTGCTTTTAGGCACGTTTCTAAAAGGTAATTCTACAAATTTTATTTCCTATTTTACTGTGTAAGCTTTGGTTTGTGTGTGTGTGTGTGTTTCTTTTTTTTCTTTTTTTCTTTTTTTGTCCACTGAGGGTGTTTTTTTTTTGTAAACCAAGATTATTACTTTTGCCTTGAATTTGCTGTATTTGTGCCATGACTTCAGGGAAGCTGCACGCTGTGAGCCAGGTTGTATCTGGATGTAACATTTTAAGAGTGATTTTTTTTTTTTTTTTTGGAAATGAATAGTTAAAATGATTGTTAAAGCTAGTGTTTTCAAAGCACACCCCGAAACTAAAAAGAAGTTAGTTTAACGTTGCTAACAGTATCAGTGTGATCTGGAAAGATTATGTAGAGACAGAGAAAGGGGGAAACCAGGCTGGTACAACACAGACCTAGTCACCAGGCTTCAACAACTTGGAGTTTAGTCATGCCTCCAGAACTTGATGCGTTATAGTACTGACCGAAGTAAAGAATTTAGGTTAGCAAATCCTTATTCCCAAGAGTGAAAGCCCAGGGCCTATATTCCACATTACTGCCAGTGCCTGGGGGAAGGTGGGTGGCAATCAGTAGTATAAACTACCTCGCTCCTCTCATTAGGGCCTCGCTCAGGACTAGAGGAGGGAAGTTCCTATTCAGTTTGGTGGATAAATCATCTCTTGAAAGTAGGAGCTCGCCCCATGCTTTGTAAAGGAGATATACAAGAGTACCAGTCTTTAATAGCAGGTGCTTCCTCTAAGTCCCATAAAGCGTGAGGTGTCGGGCTCGCTTCTGGCGTCCCTCTGATGGAGCAAGCTCCCATCCAGGAGCGGGCCCTGTGGCTCATGCCAAGGGCTGTCCTGCACCGGGAGTATGGCCTGGGGGAAGTCACCACAGCAGAGAAGAGAGCACAACGTGCTGGGACCTGTGGGAACAGGAGCAACTATTTTCTGGTTTTCTTTTAGAGCTAAATAGTCACTGACAAAATACAGGAATGGTCCTGGTGAGGGATTGAACCTGGAGTGCCTCTGCCAGCTGGAAAACCATTCAGACAGCCTAAATTTCACCTATGCTTTATGTTTACTCTGGGCTAGCCCTGCTCCAGGTCTGTTCCCACTCAGGACCTTTCGTGTGGCCTCCCAGTTTTTCCTCAGGGCCTTTTCGTGATGCCGGGTTCTGACTAGACACACGCCTTTAGGTAGGGTCGTAATGCCGAGCATCTGCTGGTTGAGGTGAGGTGCTTGCATGGGGCAGCGCCAGGCGTGAACGGGCTGGGAATGCTACAAACCACACAGCTGGTGGCTTGTAAGAATAGTTTTTGGGGACCAAAATCTCATACACTTGGGTGCCTCAGCTGGGTCTTACTCTTTACAGATACAGGACAGAGACCTCAACTACGGCAGCAACATACTGAGGTTCAATTGCAGCGTTGGTTTGAGAGGAGGAAAAAGCAGGCCTGTTACTCACCTATCAACAGATGTCACACCCTAAGCTGTTCTTTCAATTTGTGTGACTTTCACAGCCAGCAAAACCCCTTTCATTTAGTACAACTGTGTAACGTAGCGTAAGAATGTAACACCACACCGGCAGTACAGGTGCCAGTCTTTTAGAGCAGCAAAGGAGAACGAGAGGAGGATGGGAAACATTTCAAGTGAAATGGTTTAGGGGGAAGTAGTCACAGGCTGTCTGACTCTATCCCTTGTTCTAAGAATGTAATGCATGACTGTTTGTAATGCAAAGCATGTCCCCTAGCCCTCGTCCTGCCGCGGGCTTTGAGAGTGCAATTTGCCATGTCCCAGTTCTGTCAGTCACTGTCCTGGGAGCTGCTGGCACTCTGTCATCCCTGGCTAACATCCCCAGAACTAATATGGCCTGAAGTACTCAGCAATTATTACCATTTGGTGGTGTTACAATTCCTAGCTTTCTGGCCTTATATTCATGCTTTCTGACTGAACAATTTAATCCACTTGGAAAAATGGGAGGGGAAAGAAAGGTCAGGAGAAGCTCCAGGAGGCTACAACAGAAGGAAAGCCTTTGTTCAGCCAGAATCCCTGCAAGAAAAAATTGCCAAGTGTTGCATCAGTAGCAGCCCAGAGACATCTCTCTCGCTTCCTTGAAGCGTCGCGATGGAGCAAATCAAAATGCTTATGCTTCTGTGCTGTATCCCCACTGAAGTCCAGCACACAGGTGACTGTGGATGGTTTTTTAGACTCCTTGTGCCTTCCTTCTGAACCTGCGAAATGGAGACATTTTCTTTCTTTTCCCCTGCACACACAGTTTGTCTTCCATAACCCCACCTTTTACTGGGTGCTTTTACCATGCATGGCATGCTCTCTGCCCCAGAAGCCAGGATCAGTAGGTTTGATGCAGTTTTACTGCTGGTAGTTAATACAGTCTGTCCTTGTTTTAATTGCCCCTCCTTCCTCGCACTGAGAACAGCTCTAGAGGAGGCAACAGTAGGTCAAACAAGAACGAAGCCTAAATCAATTCACACAGGATTGCCTGAAACACCAGAAGTGCACTATGGCTCGGTCTGTATTCTGAAGAGATTCTTATTTGCTATTGTGAAAGACAGCTGTATTTTCCATGGAAAGGTGAAATTGTACACAGTGACTTGGGAAAAAAATACACAGTGCCTTAAATAGTACCTCATGGGGTGTCAGACAGAACCAGGTGTAAGTCAGGGCTGCCACAAAGGCACCTCAGCCATACCACAGCTCTACTCTAGATGGGAGTAAGGCACAGCCAGACGCAGATTTCACCCCCTAAAGGCACTCACCTGTGCTTCAGATGGGTGCCGAAAGGCTCCGACTGTTGCTAGCTGCAATAGGGTCCTGTTGCAAAGTTTCCCCTTGTCCTTTTGGGGAACTAATTTCACACAGCATGACACCAGACATCCTGTTTTCCAGTGACTGGGCATTTCTGGTTGCTAGCCTGCTCTGCAGAAGCAGCACAGTACTTACTGAGGAATAAAGGGGAACTGTGCTAGCACTGCTCAAAGCAATGGCAGGCGGTAGTACAACAGCAGCCAGGCTCACGATGCAAAGCACCGCTGTCACCATGGAGTGAAAAGAGACGTGCCAGTTTTAGGCTGAGGCAGCAAGAGGGTGGTAAGCTCAGAATCTGTGACAATGTTTGCCAGGACTCGTTTTTATTTTCCTGGGACCCTCTAGTTACTCTAAGATCGATACAACCACAGCTTGGAGGCATTATAAGGGAACTAGGGGCCTGGGTATGGATGGGATCCTCTCGGTGGCCTATGCAGCCAGGATACCATCCTCAAAGAGCTGATGGCTTGGGAAAGAATGGAGAGAATGGAATGATGAGATTGTCATGAAGCCCAGGATCAAGCTCTATTTGTCAAGCCCCCCTCTTCCCTCCTTTGCCCATCCCAGGCAACAGAGTTGAGAACCAAGGACCTGGCCTCACCCAAGATAGCTGCAGCAGGGTCATTTTCCCTCCGCTCAAGGAACTGCGCTACTGCCTCCAAAAGTCCTAAAACAACAAAGACCTGGTCTTCAGAATTCAGAACGGTAGTATAAGATGACAATAGCATTAATTTAATAGTAAGGCATCTGCTGGAATACAGCAGAAACTGGACATCTATAATGGCTAAAATGACAGAAACCCAACAGTCTTTGAATAGTAGTATTTATCTAGAATTTATCTATTTTTATCTACTATTTATCTACTAGTGGTAGGAGACTCTTGTGACCATGCCATAACTTCCCCGACAATTTTCAAAATGGCCAAGATCTACTATTGATTGAATATATACCAAAATCAATTAGTCTCTTCAGCTGCCATTTGCATGCACTGATAATAATGACATGTATGGTCACCTTCTAGTCAATGACAGTCCTGAACTGCAAGTATTTTTTTAGGCAGAGATTTCCTATTAAGATCTGCTTTGCAATGCTTATATACATACCTGTAACATGTCACTTTTCAGGATATTTTGGAGCATGAAGATAAATCTAAATTATGGCAGATGAGGCAATAATACAGAAGATTTTCACCTGTCTTTCAAGAGCTCTTCAATCTCCGATCATTTCTTGAATTCCTTTGAGCCATCTTGCACTCCACCTGACATACTAGCTCATGCCACACACATAAGCCTGTTACTCACTTCTGTGACTTTTGCCATTGGAGATGCATTACTTGGTACTATAAAGGTTTCAGGATGAAGCACCTCAAAACATTTCAAACTTTTTATTTGCAGGCTGTTTCCTTTTTGAGTCTCCCTGCCACGTACCAAAATGCGTTGGCTGTCTTCACCATATTGTACGACCACATTTGTCATGCTGCATTTGTTAAATCCCATGACCTCAGGGGCTTCTAAGTGGCACGAGTCCTCCCTGCCCCTCTCACACACTCCCAAATACCATTCTTCTTTAGAGTCACCATTCCAAGTGATTGGTGGGCAAACAATAATGAAGTTAAAATTGTACATTTTATTGCCAGGTAGCCTTTGGGCAGATGAAGGGTTTTTCAGATAACCAAAATGTAAACTTCCATTCAGACAATAAACTCTCCTGTACTACTGAATCCCAAGGTAGCAGGTAATCTTTACTATTTCCTGTGGAGTCCCTCTTTACTTGCTTCAGTCTCCTTATGGCAAGTTAAAATCACTTCAAATTCAGGAAATCATATGTGATATTTCAAAATTTGAGGAAATGGACTCTCCAGACTTCCATTTAAATCTTTTCTGTTTCTCTATGATACCATGTCAGTCTCCCAACTTTGGAATACCAAGATAAAACTTGTAAACAATTCCAAAGCACAGAACTTTCAACTTGCATTTATTTCAGGTTTATAACGAAAGTAATTTTACACCAACTTCAAAAAAAAAAAATCAAGTAAAATAAAAAGCTTTCAAAAAATAACTTAAGAAAAGTGATTCAGAACAGTTTTATTTTGCTTATTTCCTTATGCGGCCGATATTGTACAAAAGTGCCACAGTAGCAGTGATACTGAAGTCTACTTACACATCTTACACAATTTTAGGTTAAATCCAAGCACTGAATACTCAGAGCACTTTAAATGCATTAAACAATACAGCTCAGTAATAGCACAGCCCAAATGCCAAAATATCTATTTTATACACAATTTTAAAAGCACTTAATGAAGTTACATGACTTCCAACTTACACCACACAAGTTATTTCAAAATACACTTATTGCAGAGTACTTATATCAAATAAATCTGCAAGAAATAGTATTATTCTAAGGGCTCTGGAAAATGACTAGCATATTCAAGCTTAAGTCTTCGTTACAGTCATGTCAATAAGGTTTTGGCTACTGACTTCACTGATGCAAAGATCTCTCTTATTCTCTCATTCTTCTATCAGATAAAAGATAGAAAGGCCCACTCATGGGATTTACAAAATAGCTAATTGAAAAACATTTCCATGAGGCACATGTGCAGAATGAAAATGAGTTATCACAGATTTCAGAACTGCAGTCTTTAGTACTCTTCAGTATGAAAGTCACAGACATTGCAGCAAAAGCAAATGAGAACAGAAAGAAGAGCACCACTGTTAAACTGCTGAGTTCCTTTTTAAGGCTATGTTACCGTGTTCTGGGAAGAAAGACAACAATACTTTTTGGTTTTGGTATTAATTCCCTGGGTATGGTATCATGTTTTTAAACAAGTTATTAAAATGCATTTCAAAGCAAACATTTTCATACATGTGAATTGCTTCATAGCTACAGATAGACTCCAACAGCCGTGATATAGAGATGTGTAATTTACACATCCATGTAAAAGATTTGATGTATGTGTAGTTAGGATATTTAGTAATGAGTATTATGATTTCTCAGTATGAACAGATTCACTATAATTAACTAGTCCAACTTGAGAAGCTGAAGATGTACTGGGTCTGGCTGGGATGTTAGCTTTCCCTGCAGCAGCCCATGCAGTGCTGCGCTCTGCACTTGTAGCTAGAACAGCAGTGGTATCACACCGGTGTTGTGTCTGCTGCTGAGCAGCGCTGGCACAGCATCAGGGCTCTCTCTGACCCTCCTAGGGGGTGGGCAAAAAAGTGAGAAAGAAACATCACCAGGGCAGCTGACCTAAACCAACCAAAGGGATATTCCATAGCATATGATGGCACACTCAGCAATAAAAGGTGGAAAAAGGAAGAAGAGGGGAGGGGTGGGCTCTCGTTGGGAAATCGTCTGCCCTCCTCCCGAACACCAGCTATGTGCACTGAGGCCCTGCTTGAAGGACGTGGTCAAACATCACTCATTTGTGGGAAGTAGAGAGTAATTTCTTTCCTCCACACTTCCACACACCCTTTACTTGTTTTGTTATTTTATTTATTATTTTTGTTATTCCCTTTCCCTCTCCCTTTTCCCCTTTCCCTTTTAGTTGAATTGTTTAATTAATAATAATATTTCCTTAATATATGTGTTTTCCACCCTTTAGTTAAATTATCCTTATCTCAACCCGTGAGTTGTTCTTTCCTTTGCTTCTTCCCCTCCTGTCTGAGGAGGGGGAGTGAGAGAGCGGTTGTGGTGTTCAGCTGCCTAGCACGGTAAAACCACCACAGAAGATTACCTGGGTTTTCTTATTAAAAACAGCAGGCTGCAGAAGTGCATCTCACCAGGTTCACGTATTTATGTTAAAGCCATAATTTGATTTAAAAGAATGAAACAGAGATAAATATAATGCTACTAAAACCTTTTAAGTTTTAATATTTCACATCAGAGGTGCAAATGTGAAGCATTAGCTGTATTCATATGAAAACGTGAAAAGTTAACAGGCTTCAGCTTTATGCTGTTTAATAGCAACTAAATCACTTAGGGTGTGTGTGTGTGTGTGTGTCTGTTAGGTCTACCTACACAATACCAACTTCATCAGCCACACATACGCTGGAGCTCACTTCACCTACACTTTCAGCTCACTGCACGTGTGGCAGGCTCCTGTCCAGAAGCAACCTTCGTAGCCTAACTAGATAAATTCTCCCTGTTGGAGTTACTAGCTTGAAAACACTGCTATCATAAGATAGCCCTGGGTTTCTACACAGGAATTAGCCTTTGTCTGGCCACAGTGAACTAGCACTTGTCTGCAAGCACTGGAAGAGATACATTCCTCACTGTGATGCGATTGAAGAAACAGATGCCTGGAAAGATGCCAAGTAACTAATTTCTTTTGCTTTAGCTGAACTTCATAAAGCTGTACAATTTGTAGGATCAAACAACAATTTGCTTAAAAAATAAGGGTACTATAAGCTTTGTTAATTTATTCTTAATTTTTGTTCACAAAACATAAGACAAAAAGGTAAAACTAATTTAAACCGCTATGAACAAATTAAAAGCCTGAAAAGTGGAGAAATGAGAGTCCTTCTGGTAACTGTTCTACCAGAAAGTAACTGGTAACATGCATTTGAAACATTTAGAAACATGTATGACTTTGTTTTATGTGAAATAATAAACACAGAAAATATGCAATAACATTAATTTTAATTGTGAAAAGATTTTGGGGGTAGGTATCATCTGTGAGTTTGCAGTTTGTTGTTTCACAAGCTCAGATGTTCGGGATGAAATGCAGCCACAGAATGTTTCACATTTAAGGCTCACAGTTTCATAACTATGTAAATTTAAATATGGATCACTGCCTTTCATTTTCTTGGCTACAAACCTCACACTACAGCACAGTAAGCTAGCTGAAACCCAAACCATCAAGGCTTACATGAGATCTGTTTCCTTATTGTTCTAAGCCCCTTGAACAGCAGCAGCCTCTGATGCTGTACAGGGTACTCACCTCCAGTACTACATGGAACCACACAGAACCAGAAACAGAGCAAACCAGTGCCGAATTAAGGAAGTTATTAGTTGAAAGAACCATCTCCCCTAGACAACATGTATCACTCAAAGTCAAGAACTGTGCCACTTCGCAGGTCTGATCAGAATCACCGCTCTCCCACTTAGCTCAGGATCTGGAAACAATTCACCACCTAAGAGACTGTTATACCATTTACATCATCATCGCATTTTGTTCATGGCATTTCCCATGCAACAAATACCTTCTGTTGGCAAAGAGCTAAGACAGATGTTCTTACAAATTTTACAGAAATTGTTCCAGATTCATAATATACTTAGACCAAACTTCACACATTCCCTTAAGCTTGCACAGTACAGAAAAAGGTAATAAACCATTAACAAAAACCATGCAAAAAAACCACGACCATCAAGCTAACATATCTAAATAAAAACTAAATCAAATAGAACACCAAAATAATATATAAAAGCTTATCTTGTTCAAGGTCTTGAATAACATCAATAATTTTGTCTTTTTAAATATTTTTTTAAGTCAAATTTGAGGTAAAACAAAATAAGCCTTAATTCCCCACCTTCCCCAAATCCCGGTTCTTCAGATACAAAAGGAACCTGTGCTCTTAAGTGGCATTTAGAGCATATACTTGTACTTCAAGACAGACTAAATTTTGTATTTCCTTCCATGCAAAGGAGTAACTTAAATTCCCAAATTTACCACATTAACATGGATACAAATTAATAAAAATATGAAAATGCTTTAAGAATATTTCCCTTTAGTGCTTTTAACAAAGATTACTCCTGGTTTAGTTTAAATTGTGTGAGATATGTTGAAGTAAATCTTTAAGATTTTTGTTCTCACTACTCAAAAGAATCTATTTGATTATCAGTTCTCTCACTTTAAAGGCATTGATGGAAATTTACATCATTCTGACAGCATATTAGATAAAAAAATGCAGCAAACACAGGTTGAAAAAATTATACTACTGTTAAGTATTATGCAATGATGTAAACTGTAAAGTATCACAATCTAACTTTAGATGTTAAATCATGAACATGCTGAACAACTGATCGTTTGACAGATAACCAAAAAGTGCCTTGCACAATAATTTAGTATCTTCACCTGTAAGCTTCTGTATCATAATTCTACATCAACCATTTCAGTCTTGGACATCAAAGTAGTCAATTACTGGCTCTTCTTTTAATGGTTTGGATAAACCACTGCTTCCACTGCTCCTGAAATTATAAGAATATTAGATGTTACTCACTTTGCATGAAACAGAAGATAAAAGTAAGTTGAAGTCACAAATTCCTGTAACATCTCAGTGTGCGTACGCACGCTGCATTGACAGATGGCATGTTCTAAATTATGCTCTAATGGAAATAATGCTTCAGAAAACATTTAACTATGATTTTTGGGGAAAAATATATACTTTATCAAATTAATATATAACCATGCATAGCTGAATTGATACATTTTTTTTAGTTTTACCAGAAACTACCATTTATCACTAATATTTATTGCAAAAACACTAATGTACTGAAGACTAAATACTAAACATGCCTTTAAATAATAAAATATAAACATAAATAAAAATAAATTTACTAACTATCCTAATAAATTATTTTATGACAATAAGACACAACTTATCTCTTACACGGAAAAGTTAAAGATATAAAATACCCCAAACCTCCAAAACATTAATCTCTTCTCAACTATCTAATCTTTATAAAAAAGAGAAGTCCACAATATTTGTTTTTATTACTGCTCTTATATCATAGTCAATCCTACATTCTGTTAGCATTTCATTTCAGGTTTACTTCTGTGGACAGAAAAGCTTAGTGCAGGCTGCAAGCTCCAAAGCAGCATGTAGGTTGATAAAACAAAGGCTCAGGGAGCATAAAATTGAAGTTCATGAACACTATTCCTTGAGTAAATCAGCACAAAAGTGAAGAACACCATTTTAAAAACACATTTCTTACTTATCTGTTTGTTTGTAATGAGGAATAGGAGGTGGAGGCCTGTTCTGCATTTCTTTATCTAGCACAGAAGTTAAAGTATTGCTTGGACAAATGGATTTCCCTCTAGAAAAATAAATGAAAAGGTTATTTTATTCAATAGGAATTTATATTCATTTAAAATTAGGGCAAAAATGTTACATTTAAAAGTAGTGGTCCTAGTGTCAGAATTCATATTTGTATTTCATCTATATAACTAATTTTCATAGAGTCACAGAATATCCTGAATCAGAAGTAACCCACAAGGATCGAGCCCAGCTCCTGGCTCCACACAGGACTACCTAAAAATCAACCCCCCCTCTCTGAGATTGTTGTCCAAATGCTTCTTGAACTCCAACAGGCTTGATGCCATGATCAGTTACCTGGGGAGCCTGCTCAAGGGCTCAACCACGCTCTCAAATAACCTTTTCCTAATACCCAATGTGAACCTCCCTTGATGCATCTTTGTGCTATTCCTCCCTTGAGTCTCATCACTGACCACCAGAGAAAAAAGATCAGCACCTTCCTCATCTCTCCCCCTCATAAGGAAGCTGTAGGCTGCAACAAGGTCTATGTTCACAGATCACCGCATCTTTACAATATCCAGTGCTGTGGAACCATGTTCTTAAACACTGGCAACAAGTTGCATTAAAATTACTCATCACTCTGCACTAAAATTAGGCCCCTGTAAAGCGGTCCTCTCTAAGGAACAATGACAGAATCACAGAATGGTTTGGGTTGGAAGGGTCCTTAAAGATCACCTAATTACAATACCCCTGCCATGGACAGGGACACCTCCCACCAGAGCAGGTTGCCATCCAACCTTAAACACTTCCAAGGATGGGGCATCCACAGCTTCTCTGGGCAGCCTGTGCCCGTGCCTCACAATACACAGCTACTTCTTTACCCATTAACCCAGGTGCATGAGACCAGAAAAATGATATGCATTAAGAAAAAAATAATAATAATCCAACAGCTCTTCTGCCCTCCACACAAGTTACTATCTATTGTGTGACCATAACTGTATAATGAAGCATCCTGCTTGTGCCCTCTACAATTCAAGGGCCACCTTGTGGCCATGGTGCAGGGCAGTATTTTCTCCAACACAGGAAGAGAGTATGCTTTAGCATGTCCCTAGGCTTGTATTGGCTGTGAATGACACCAAAATTCAGTACAGCACAGTCCATATTGAAAGGCTGCACTGGGTGGAGACAGGGAATGGATATAAAAAACCATGGAAATTGCTTTGAAAGATTATTACAAAAAGGCATCTAAGCCTTTTTTTTTTTTTTTCAAAATAAGTGTCATACACACTGTATCTTTAACAGGCTGTGGAGATGTCTTAACATTTCCTATGAGTCACTTTCACAAGTGAGTTTGCTTTATTTTAGCTTCCAGTCATGGTTCCAATGTAATTGCAAGACCGAAAAGCCTTCCATCACCAGCATCTTTCCAGTTCACAGAATCTTCTTATTCATTTGCCGGGGGGAGAGGGAGTGGAGGAAGTAAACTGAATAAACTAAAATCTATACACTTTGTAAGGGTCAACTTAAGGCTGAATGATTTAACAATTCTGGTATACTAAACAGCACTGCTTTCCTATTTATATCTGAATGCCTCTTCTTCTTAGGAATATTTCACTACCTTCTGAGATGTAGACTCTTCTCTGAATATTACCTGCACATGATACATTTTTTAGCTAGTTACTTTTTATATGGAGAATGAATTAGCTTGGCCTCTCCATTTCCGAACAGGTGAATAAATGCTGCTTCTTGTCCTTCATTCTTGCCCTCCTATTTACATTGCATTCATATCTTAACAGTAAGTTTTATTCCACACTGGAAACAAACATTTGTCTGAATGCCTATTTATGACTTTATAATTTAATGTAACCTTAGCCTTTCCCATTCTTCTTTTCTCACAAGTACCATTATATTTAAAACCACTAGTATACATACAAAGAAAACAGCAGGTGAGTAACTATACATTAAATGATATATATGCTCTAACATTGTTTATTGTTAAATACAGCAAGTCACTGACTTTCTGAGCAACCCATTCCACAACTGTTACATATTGTATGCATCTTCTTCCTGCAACTGTTTCAAACCTGGTGATTTTTATTTGTGCCCATTACCTTGTCTGCTGAGAGAAGAGAGAATATGCGCTCTCTGCTGGGCTATGATTTCAGGTAACTTTGTGATAACTCTGCACTACCTTTCCAGGCATTTTCCAAGAAGGCGATCTGTATCTCTTACTGTTCTTAAAAGTCTTCTACGTCTCTGACAAACCAACTTAGAATGCGAAGTAGGAGTAAATGAATTTACACTTACCTAATGTGACCAAAACACTTAATAATTACACTGTATCATTACTATTCAATAATGTTCTGTGCATTTCTGAGCTTAAAGCTGCATTTACGTGGAAATTAAGAGGTAAAAAAATCCTACAATTATTTTATAGAAAACTGCCATAACATACTAAAGTAATTTAAGCATATTAACCATATAATTATGCATTAAAATTTAACCATATATTAAATCTCTAAAAATCTATATAAACCTGTATATAAAGATATATTTATATGCTCACCTACATATATAACTAAGTTACACATAAACACTAAATTAAATGCTATTCCTAGAAGGAACACCAAAAATATGGGTCTTATAGGGATGACTGTTCTCAAGAACCCTTCGAGGATGCCTCAAGTCCATACAAGCTACTTTTAAACACTGGTCACTTCATAACAGGCAAGCACCCCTTAATGACAGTGCCGGAGGCTCTGGCACCCAGAGCTATCAGTGCTTTTCAGTGCCATTTCAGTAACGTAATGGGGAAGAACAGGAAAAAATAGTGCTTTTTGCCTAGCATCATTTCTCATTATGTATACTTGGAAACACCCCTAAAAGAAACCTGCAGGGAATACTGAAAACAGGATGAAACAAACTGAGTCAAATCATTTGGGCTTTGTGTTAACTAGACCCTGGATTTGAAGAAGCTATTGTGAAACTGAACTCAGCTTTAGGGCTTACTGCATTCAGCTCTGTCGCCTCCAACACAAGAAAGACATGGGCCTATCAGAGCACATCCAGAGGAGGGCAGCAAAGATGATCAAATGGGCTGAAACACCTCTACTACAAAGACAGGCTGAGGGAGCTGGGGTTTTTCAGCCTACAGAAGAGAAGGCTCTATGAAATACTCAAAAAATATCATCCTAGAACTTGAGCTATCAATTATCTGAGGCTTCAATGAGTTTTATGTCCCGAAGAAGTGGTCTTTGCCACTTGAAATGACAATGAAAAGAATCTTTGGATTAATTCAATTAGGAAACATTGCTACACAGCTGAAAAACATTGTTACAGAGCACTCAGTGTCTGTAAGAGCAGAAGTGAACGTGCAGCATTTGTGTTCTGCATTGCATGATCTTCCCTAATCAACACAAGGGAAAGAGTAAATGTGCAACTTCTAACACTACAGAAGGCTTCCCATTCTAAAGTTGCAGCATACAATGACTGTTTTTAAAACATCATCTGTCCTGCTCGTTTCTCTGACACTTTCTCCTCTTCTTTACTAATTTCTCATAATCCTCCAGCCCCTTCCTTTTTCTAAGGAAGCTTTTTCAAATGCGGTCTCTCTTCTCACCCTTCTTTTGTAGGAAAAATGGAGATATCTTAAATTGGATCACAGAAACATTAAGAGTTATCTTAAAGTACTGTCCCATCTTTATTGAAAGAAATCAAGATTCTAACTAAGCTAACAGGCTCAGGAACAGCTCAAGGCACTGTAATAGCAGGGATGGTAACAACTTTTTATTTTTAACTATAGCCAATATCTACAGTTAAAAAACAAACGGGTTGTCCAAGAACCACAATTTGACAGTGCTGAATTAAAATTTGACAATGTTAAACTAAATAAGCCGCTCAGTGACAAAAGAATCAAGAAAGCCACATTCTCTTCAGTGCAATAACCTTGCTTTTCCCCCAGCTAGATTCCCTTCATTTCCTTTTATACTATGAACTACCTTCTACATGCCCTCCCCAAGCATCTCTAATTTTGCTTTGACATCTTTTATATTTGCAGTAATCCATTTCCATCTTTGTCCATTAACAGAAAAAGAGAGGACAGGACTTTCTGTGGCAGGTTCAGGTGGGTAGAGAACAAGTAAGTTCCAATACGAGCCTTCTTAAAGAAGGTGTAAATTTAGAGGTGACTTCTCTATCCAGCCATTAATATCCATTAAATTTTATTACATTTATCATCCTTGATACTTCTGTCAAATTTAGCTGATGACAAAAAGACAAGGAGTTACTGCTAAGCCAACTGGAAAACAGACTTGCAAAATCTTGTTTTCTTAGCTTTTTCATTTTTAATTGGGTTTCCTTCTCTGAAGATGTATTCAACTAGGGGGAAAAAGAAGTTTATCTCAAATGATCAGTTTAAAAATGCTCTAAAAACTTTTAAATGGAAGCTACTGCATGCTGCAAATTGCACTGTAAATAAATTCATTCAATTAAGTGATATAAACATACACAGTTACTAGAAAACAAAATGAATTACGTACTTCACTGCAGTGATAACAACGTTACGCTTTGGTTCGTTGTCATAGCTCACACTTTCAATGCCATACACCTGAGCTAATTCATGGATGATTCTGCGATGATCCCTGTTCATTGGTGGGTAACAATGACTCTTCTTTGTATGCTTGCCCTGAATTAAAAAAGAAAATATATATACATATATAAAAAATGAGGAAGTGAGCAAACAAAGAAAGGTGAGTAGAAAGGAAAGGTGTGTGGGAGAGAGAAAGCTCTTCTACCTCTAAAATTTTGCCGCCGTGACAGAAAGTAGTACCACAAAATGCTAATACATCAGTATTGGCAAATAAATCATCTAAAAAACATCCATTTAGTTCCCACCTTAAAGCATATATACACACACTTATGTGTATATTTAAGTTTGAAACAAATCCTGAATACATCTATTCTGTTTACATCTCAAAGCTGCAGTATAATTTATCTGAATTTTTCTTTTTCAGACTGGTTTTTACAATGCAGATACACTTCAGGTTGCTACAAAGGCATCAGATTTAGTTATTGCTTCCCTCTACCAAAGAAGCGATTTATCTGCAAAACCTGCCATGTAATAAAGTCTATTGATGTCATAAAATAGACACAAAACCGTAGTTTTTAGGTTCAGTAAACAAAAACTGACAATGCTTGATTTGACAACAATTGTTACATAAACAGTCAAAGAAAAAAAAAAAAAAACAAACAGAAAAGAAGCATCCCTCCCTCCTAATGGATTGGGTGTCTTAGCAACAGCAGATGCAGGTGAGGGTAAGATACTCAGTCTGCTTCAGGGTTTCAAGACACTCTGCTTCAGCCTTTGCCTTGGTTGTCACCAACAAGGTCTCAGAGGTCTTTGGGTCTATCGACAGGGTTCAAGAAGAAGACAAACTGCCAGTATTAGATAAAGTTTGAGTCAGGGATTGCAAGAGAAGTCCCAGCCTGTATAGGTTTCTGGGACTGGATGCCGCACATTTAACAACACTGAGAGACTAGGAGAATGTGTTGTTCTCTATCATTTTTGAAATGTTACAGACATCGGGGGTAGGAGCCTAATGACTGGAGAAAGGCAACTGTTGTGTTTTCAAGAAGAGCAAGACAGACAACACAACAATTACAGGACAATAAGCTACATTTCAAAGCCTGGGAAAAAAAAAAAAAAACAGAGCAAGTCCTCTCATCAGCCATTTTTAGGCACATGAAATAGAAGGTCCCTTGGAGTAGCCAGAGTGGATTTATGACTTTTTCAGTATCTGATTGGATAAAGCCCATTCATTCAGGGGCTGAGTTCAGCGCTGGTTCTGGCTTCAAGAGCTGCACTAGATTACCTCTGCAGGCTCCTTCCAACCTGAATGATTCTAAGACAACAACTGACAGGCTATGTTAAACATGCAAATACAAATGTCTGATTAGTACACTTCTGGATTACACAACTGTTACATTAAAAAGCAGTTGCTTTACAGATCATGTGAAAAGTCTCTTCAAATCACTAAGATGCAGACAACCCCACTTTAGAATCTAATAAAAGGACAATTTTGATAAATCTTAAACCACACACAAATACTAGTTCAAGTCTATTATTGCATGATCACAGTAGTGCCAGAAGTAACTTTGATGCAGTACCATGTACTCTTTCTTTCTTAACATTCTAGAAACTATTGATTTGATATAATCTTTAACTGATTAGATTAAGCAGAGGAATACTCCTGGAAATTAAACAACTGCAGAAATCAACACAGGTTCTTGAAACCTCTTCTTGGGTCCTTTACAGTATTTTTACTGTAATTGGTATTACTGTAAAAGAGGAATGCTACTTAACAGTAATCCTATTTGTTATCTTTTCTTCTACTATTCGACTTGGCAAGACATTTAGTCACCAGTTCTTCCAGAGAAAGGCAGAATGGCGATGAAACTCATCCCCTCCACTGAGAGAAAGAGAATACTGCTGCAGTCACCTAAATTCATCTGTAGGAGACCATATCTAACAGAGGAAGATAAAGATTAAAGGTACAGTGTACCTGCCCTGTATACGGATGGTTAACACCTGCCTCCTCTCAGACTGTTAAGTAGCTAAATTATGAATAGTAACCAGACCTGAAGTGGTGGTCAATCTTTTCCAAGAGTCTTCACAATAATCACAAACTGTCTGGATAGGGTTACTTAGCAATAAACAGTAATAAACCTTCCACCTACGACAACACTTTCAGAATACAGACAAACATTTGGATAAAGAAAACTCTACAGATTTTGTACCTTTAGAAGGATGATCTTTAAAAAGATGATTCTGGACTCAAAACAAAAATCAGAATTTCTGCCTATGTGCTGACAGAGCTGGATGACATGACTGTTTTCTGTCCTGTCTGCTTACACATGTCAATACTGACAACTCTGCTGTGCTAAATTAGTACCTACTGAGTCTAGGGGACCAGATATTCATGAAGCAAGCAAAGTCATACATGACAGATAAGGTTAACTGTATTAATATATGTGTATATTTACAAAACAAGAAAATTACAAATTGACAAAAAGCATCAAAATCCTTTTTATTACTCATTTATCCAGTTCAGATGAAATAAATTAGTATCCAAATGAACAGTGCAAAAATATAAACAAATCAAAACAAAAACGCGTAAGCATAAGTAACAGTAATCAGTACAAAATACATGGTACTGATACAGGCAGAGCTACCTGAATGCTTCATAGATCAGCATGCAAAATACTTTTAATACAAGGAAGTAAAGCTTTACATCTAGAAACGAAGAACACGTCACATCTCAAGACAGAAAGGATTTAGGAGTCATGGTAAACAAACAACTGAACAGAGACTCAAGCGTAAGACAGATTTAGGGATCTTGGCAGAAGAACAAATAAGCACAGTCTCCTTGCATAATGCCATGTCAAACATATTAATCCAGTCTTTGGATACATAAGAAGTGGGAGTTGACTTGTCAGGCTGGGCAACAGGCCTGAATGAAGAGCAGTGATAACACTTACCAGGGATAGAGACATCTCCAACACAATACAAATACCTGTGGTTGCAAGAGGGAACATGACTGGTAATCAGGAATCTAAACATTTCAAGGAGGAATTTGACAGCCTCGTGAAACTTAATATGTAACTAAATAGAGAATTTGGAGGTACAGAACAAAGATTATGATGGGATTCCTCAGGTATCTGTTCAGTTTGCCTACTGAAGAATTCATGAAAATAATTTTTTACCTGTACAAGCATCATAACATATGGACTCCAAACAGTAAGACTTGTGTAACATCTTTGGTGTTCAGAAAGAAATCTCTTCCCCTTTGAAATATAATTTGACTTCTGGGGACTTCTTGTACCTTATGGAATAGCAATTCCCAACAGCCTGAGGTGCAGGTGGGTGCAGCAGAACTCATCCTTGAGGTACTGAATTGTCAGATGGGCCTAACTGGCTCATCTTCATCATGACAGAAGCTTAAATGAGCACCCAGCAATCCTCCCTTTAGGTCAGACAAAGGAAGGATTGTCATGCCTAGTTTCACGCCTAGGTTTTTTTTTTTTTTTCATTCTCTTCTCCAATAGAGACTCTTTCTAACAGACACTCAATGGTCTGTTTTGTAGAAGTGTTGTTATTTAACAAATACTTTGTTACCGGTGAGAACTGAACACTGGAGTTTTTCTTGAGCTCTTCTGTTCTCTTGTTCCACCATATTTTATGTCACAAATCCATTCTATATTACTTATTCAAGACATATAGTCACCTTTGTCACCTTTTGTTTTTTTTTTTTTTACCATATTACATACATTTGCTGGCTGTTGGTATGGAAATATATACTGGTATATCCAGTTATCAAATATACACACGTATTTCTGTGTGGAGGTGTGTAAAATAAAGGCAGTATACAAATGTATAAAATAGGATAACTACAGGCAAAATGTTGGGCAAGTTCTTTTTAGCTAATAATAATTATCCTACATGTGTATTAAATGAGATTGGAGGGGCCTGAACAGAATAAGACACAAATTATCCCTCTTGGATTTTCATTCTAATATGGGAAAAAAGGTAAGAGCATTAGACAGGTGGACAAGCACCAAGATTGCTTAAGAAACACCACACAAAAAGAAAGCAATAAAACTAGGTGATTGAAATGGAACATAAGCAGTCCTAAGGGAGAGAACAGGGAAGGACAATGATGCTTCCTACAGAAGGTTACGTTTCTTGAACTAAGGACTGCTGAGGATAGAGTGGTAATTACACTTTCAACTGCATGCAACAGGTCAAGCACTGTGCAGCAGCAAGCCAGTAGTACACTAACCAGACAGGCCCAAAGGCAGAATTCTGCTTTTGCTACAGGCCTATGATTTTGTCTGTGGAACTGACCTCTCTAGATATACTGGAGTCTACTAACTATTAAGGCTGAATCCCAGTCTCCTTATAGGAGGAAGAGAATTGCCTTACACAGAATTGCCAAAGGGCATCCACTCCACAGATTCCAATTTTTCCACAAGCAACTTCCACCACAGGGACTGAAAGAACTTAGGACTTTCGCCCTTGGAGTCTCAACCTTTACACACTGTGTTTGAAGATCTCCACTTTATCAGTGGAGATACAAAAATGAATGATAACCCACTGATGCATTAAAACCTGGCACTGGTTGAATCTTTTAAAAAAAATGCAAAAAAAAGCTTGACTGTCACAGAAGTGATTGTACTGCTATGTTTTAAAACTTTTGTTCTATTATTAAAATATGCATTCTAATAGGGTCAAAACAGATCTAGTGTTAATCCATAACTATTAGTACTAACGTTTCATAAACATTATTCTGATCCCTCCCCAAACTAAATAAAACTGTTTCTTTTAGTAACTCAAAGAATACCTGAATACCGACCTTATTCACAGCTTCCACAAGCATTCTCATCTCCTTCTCAACATCACTGACAAATTTTAAATCCTTCCTGCAACAACAGCATACCAAGTAAATGAGGCAATAGAATGTCCAAAGATGCAATGACTTTATCTTCTGTAACATGTAAACATGCGTAACGTGTTGTAATGAAAAGTTATCATTTTAGTGTTTCTCAGTTTTGTCATTCAGGCAATTCACTTAATTAGATTACATGATTAGATGGAAAATCAGGTATTGGGTATACGGAGTAGAATTGTTTTCAAAGACAGAAAAAGTGCACTGACTGATTTTACAACTTATCTGGTGTAACAAATTAATGAGAACAAGAGTAGAAGCATAAAGCTTATTTGTGAGGAAACAAAATATTCTTGATATTAAGGATTTTTTTAATTCATTGGTTTTCCCTACTTAATCACAGTAAATTGAATCTGTCAGAGTGAGCTTTGTGTTCTGTTCTTAAATGAGCAGGTAAACTAATTCCAAAAGTAAGGTTAAGATTTGTTAGAGCACCGTCCCCATGGGGAAAAATGCCTACCTGAAGAATTCATGTCTCAAATCTAGTTAGCAGTAAAAAAATAAATAAAAATAAAAATCTGCACAATCAGTAATCTCCTCTGTAGGATCCTGATCAGAGAACTGACTGAGTGGAGACAGTAAAAAATGACTGAGTTTATTTCTCATTTCTTCTTGACTCTGGTTCTGGTCTTGCAGTTTTAGTGTAAGTTTAGCTTGTTTTGGTGTTTTATCAGTTTGCTCACATCCTATTTGAAGAGTTCTGTTTGTGGATGTCCTGAGCTGCAGCTTATTAGTATATTTACAAATTAATCCAGGTGCAATTCATACTGCCCTATCAAACCACATGGAGTATCTCCATTTCCCAGGACACTGATGAGTATCTACCACTCAACTGAAGTATTTCTCAAGTTATTTTAAATTAAATTAGGTTTGAAAATATGAAACTTATTAATCATTCGGATACTGAAGCAAGTGCAAAATATATTCAACAGGCCTACACACATACACACAAAGTAAACATTTCTTAAGTGACCTTTACCATTTAAGCATCTTTTTCCAATCTGTCTGATCCCTCCTTGTCATTCCAGGTTGCACAGCGTTTACTAGTGAAATGCTTTTGATATTAACTTGACTTCCTCTTGCCTCATTTTCAGATGTCGCAGTCTAGTAGCTCTCTTTGTAACCAGCATTAGCATAGTCTTAACTATGCATCGTGCAAATGTTTTACTATTGTCTTTATTTTGAAAATTGACACCAAGGCAAACAAGTAAAGGGACTAGTACACAGAAATAGTGTCAGATTGTAAGAGCACGTTTCATTACTTGGTTATCACTCTTGCCTTTGTCCTGAAAAAATTACAGAGAGCACAGAGATAGAGGGTAGGAGTTTGTGAAGCCAGTGGAAGAGTGCATGTACTGATTTCTTGTGAGAGAAATGGTGGAAACTGACGTTCCCATTGTAAATCTGGCCCTGTTATAGAACAAAGAAACCAGCCAGACACTTATTATTATTTAAACTTCTCATTTTGCTGGTCTTGAGAAAAACACATCAATTCCTTTGCCTCAATGATCACCTATTGCCATAATCACCATGATCACATCTGAAGAGAAAAGGAAACACAGATATTTTTACAAGAGTAAATAGAGTCAACCTTCATTTCCTATTTTGCTCTCAACACTGTTTACCTATGACACTTATCATTAGGACACATACCTTGCATCTTCTTTTAGAAGGTCACTGTACTTTGGTCCGGAAGAACGGATATTGAAAGGGTCAGAATTATCATCTATTTCAAGAGCCTCAGCAAGACGCCTAAATTCAAGCAGGGGAGAGAAGAAAAAAAACAAAACACAAATAAAAATGCCACCATAAATAAATAAATAAAAATTACCCCCTAAGAACATTTTCTCATTAAAGAGATGGGATACCAATACAGATAAACAGCTCACAAAAGACAGAGTCTGTACATTTGATGCTAATCTACAGGAAAGGATTTTTTTTTTCCCCACATAGCATTAACTTTTTTTCTGAAAAAAAGTCCAAATTAAAAAAGTTCATTGCCCACCTGTTCCTCTGAAGAGCTAAACATTCTTCATCACATTGCAACCTGAATTATTAAAAAAATATGATTAGAATCACATTCTCCTCAGTTTTAAATATTATAGCAACAAAACTATAGTTATCACAGCCTAAGTAAATATGTATCAGAATAATTTACTTTATCAGATCAGATAATACAGCTAACAACAGATTAGACTTTAATACACTTTACAGACTGATTCTGAAATGATCAAGTTCACAATTGAGAGAAGAGAGATTGTAATAGAAAAAAAATAAAAATAGGACTTGAAAGGCAAAGACTTAAGGAAATCAAGTTTCAGACAAAATGTAGTTGGAGAAACTTGACCATACCTTGAAAAAGCGATAATGAAAGTAAAAGCACAAGCTATTTAATTCCAGGGGAATATCAGGAAGTACAGAGAAATCACCAAACTTAAGACAGAAGTGGTTTTGTGACTTAAAAACAGATGTGCAGTGCAAAAATATGAGAGCACAAGTGTCAAGCATAAATGACACAGATGTATTTTTTCCATTATCCTAAAAAAGGGTAATAGAAAAAAATTATAAATAGTAAGATGACGACTAGGAAAAAAATATGTCCTACCACTAATCATCCAGAAAAGAATGTTAAGAGAAATCTGAAAAAAACTATGAACTCCAAGGTGTTTGTGGGCCTGGTAGATGCCAACACGAACAGGAGTCAGCAATGTGCCCTGGCAGCAAGGAGGGTTAATGGCATTCTGGGCTGCATTAGGCAAAGTATTGCTAGCAGGTCAATGCAGGTGATCCTTCCCCTTTATTCAGCACTGGTGAAGCCACACCTGGAATACCGTGTCAAGTTCTGATCACACACTCCCTGCTCCACAGTACAAGAGAGACATAGACATAGTAGAGAGAGCGCAGCAAAGGGCTACAAAGGTGAAGGGACTGGAACATCTCTCCTATGAGGAACAGTTGAGAGAGATGGGACTGTTTAGGCTAGAGAAGAGGACATTCAATAAGGATTCTATTAATGTATATAAATCCATAAAGGGAGAATGCAAAGAGGACACACCGAGGCTCTTTTCAGAGGTGCCCAGAAGCAACATAAGAGGCAATAGGCACAAACTGAAACACAGGAAGATCCTTCTGAACATCAAGAAAGACTAAAAATTAAAAAATAAAAATAAAAAACAACACATGGGTGAGTGAACACTGGCACAGGTTCCCAAGAGCAGGTGTGTAGTTTCCCTCCTTGGGAGGGAAACTGAGCAAGTGGCTATACGTGGTCCTGCTTGAGCAGGGGGTTTGGACCACTTAACCTCCAAAATGTCCCTTCTAATCTCAACCATTCCATGACCGAGTTTGCAGAGTAGAAAAAAACTCTGAAACCACAATTACATTGTTCCATGTGTAATTGTCACAAGAAACTAACCAATGACCGAGAACTCATTCTACATTAGAGCAAAAACAAGAACAGCTAAAGAAATGCAAAACATCCTATTAGCAGTATTACAGCAGAGTCAGGCTATTATTTAAAAGTCTTTTTTAACCCTGATTCTGCTGACAATATTATGCATTTTCCAAGTCACCTTCTTCAAGTACACACAAGGATTTCATACGTTTCTACAGGTCTGTCCTTACCTGGCCTGCTTCATTTCTTTTTTCGTAATAAGCCTGCTGATTTCCACTGAATCTCCAAGCTGTAGATCTGTTAACTTAGTGGCTATAGATATAGCAGCTATTCTGAAAAAGAACAATATTAGCTTTCACTTGATGCAGGACATGAACCTTGGAAATTGTGTATAAAGCTTCAGATTTAAATATCGAGGTGGGACAAGTTTCCTTTTCAGATTACGTAATTGTACTCTAGTTCTACATCACCTAGTTTTAGGAGCTTAATCTAGCTGTATAAATAAAAAGGTTACTCTCTCTCATCTTCAAGCAACTAACAAATAGACTTGCTCCTTCATGGAATTATTCAGAGCACCAATTCTAAGCAAGTCTAACTAGGCAATGTGAATACTCTTTCTTGTCACCTGCTGAATACTCAAACTACATCTGACCATATAGGTTTCATTACTTTTTTTTTAAAAAAAAACTTTAACGTGATTCTTCTTTTACAGGTTTTAGTTGAGTACAGTTAAGTGAATTTATAAAGTCCTTTGAAGTTTGCTTAGAAAATATGGATGATACAAGCCATAAAGAAAGAGTAAAACGCCTACTGAGACAGTTAAAATTTTCTTTATAAAAGTTCTCCATCATTCCCATCAAGCAAGCTTTTCTAGTCCCGTTTTCTTGCTAAAGTTTCTGATTAAAATATACAGTGAATTTTTAGTGATGTCCCACACCTTTCTCAAAATCCTGAGCATGAAAAATTCTATTATTTGAGCTCTTTCCTGTTGATTTTCAGATAAAAGGATATATTTGCATCCAAACAATTAACATGACACTCAGAGAACAGCTATTATAACATTAATAGTAAAACTTTATTATATTATAACATCAGGAAGGACAATCTGAGACACACCATCAGCTTCAAATTTATCAGGTTGTGACCAAACAACAGGCCATTAGATGACAGTACAACAGCCGCTATATTGTGTATACAGACAGAGCCGCACAGTCCCTTTTCTGTTCCCTTGGGCATCCTTCTCATGACATTAAACAGCTTTGAGCTTTGTTAGTGAAATGCCCCCAGTAACATTTTTGAGAAAACTTGGGTACACCATTAGTTTGCCAACCTGTCCACAGTAGTAGCACAGGAGTTGTAGTACTTTATTTTTTCTCATGCATGAAGATGACAAAAAAAGCCAAATCTAACTCCCACAAAAACCAGAGTATTTTAATGTTCCAGTAATCTGAACAGTCAGAGTTATCATATAAACTTAGCAGTCATTAAACACTGTTTTTAGTAATATGACATGGCTCAAGAATTTGTTTGTTGATAATATCAGTTATTTGGAAGGTCAGAGTATTAAATGTATATGAACAAATGTGAACCAAGAGATACAAACACTTGCTTTAAACTGATGATTGTTTTATTTCCTTCATATTTACTTGGCTTATACATGCAAGGACTCTTATTGATTTCAAATACACCATTTTGCCTGCATGAGCATTTTTGGAGCACCTGAGCCTCAGAAACAGTGAAAATACAACACCTTTAAAAAACTTGGGACTTGTAATCCAGCTACTTCCCAGTTTATCAGTATGACAAGCACATGTCAATTTTAAATTGATAATATAAAGTTAGGTCAATCGTTTTATTTGTAATGATAGTGAAATAGATTTAAAATGTTTAGATTTAAAATGTTTAGTAGATTTAAAAAAAAAAGATGACCGTTCCTGTAAGTCTACCTTATGTCCAACTTCGCATTAACTACTACAGTTCTTGACTGCTTCTGACTAATACATTTTCCCCCTTGCTTTGAATAGGCTGTATTAAGCATCTACTAAGTATATGCTAAGCCACCTTCTGAAGAATTTTAATCTGGCAGTTTTCAGTAGAAACAAAGCAGCATATCCTCAGCTGGGCTATTATCAGGTCCTCAAAGAAAGTTAAAGAAAAAGAAAATCATTAGGAAGCTTTCATTGGAAGACAGGAAGGATCTGTGACTGCCCTCTCCTTTCAACTGGGATGAAGAGCTGAACTTTGGTTGCATTTCAAGTGGAGAGAAATTAGCTTTTTGATTCCCTCTTTACCACAGCCACAGAATAAGATCTCTTTATTATTATTATTATTATCCTTATTTTGCTACTTCCATTTCTTAAGTACCACAGCCCCACTTTATTTCTTCTTTTCCTTGCCCGTTCTTTGCCCTCTCAAATAAAACAACAAAGTTTAGAAATAGGATCTGGAAAAAAAATTAGTGCAAAAAATGGAGTTGAGTAGGACTTGGTTTGCATATTAACAAGCAAGCTTTAGATGTCAAAGCTCGCATTTCAGTCAACAGAATCTGAAAAGCTATTCAACTGCCTAAATTTAGCTGTTTCAGATTTACCACTCTTTAGCTTAAATCATCTGTATTGACAAGGTTCCATCAAACATTTAAGTGGAACCAAGACAGCAAATCACACAGGGACTATTATATACAGTCACCTACATTCAGATGTCTGAATCATAGTTCCAGGGATGGGAGATTCAAGCTTTGATGTACCACCAGTTATAGACTAACAGTGAAAAGAGGAATGTGTTCCAGTACAGCATGGCTGGTATGAAAGCTCAGAAGAATGAGAAAGAAATTGTAGGTGTTAAGGACAAAATAAAAACTGTGAAAAATTTTGTGAATTAAAAATATTACGTCAATCCTGAAACTAATTCAAATTGCATAAGTCCAGCAAAGGAAAATAATTATCATAGTACAAACCTTTGATATGTATTAGATGCTTCTGAGCAAATCATACTCTCCTTTCTTCTTCCACATTCACAGTGAAGATCAACCTGTTGCAATTACACAAGACAGCAGTTTGTTTACAATTTGGTCTTTTTCTGTCCTGGGAGGGTTGTGAAGGGCAATGAATTTTCTTTGGACACCCAACCTTTGCACAGCAGGATGTTGTCGGGCAGGGTGAAGAAGGATGACATGGAGCCATACAGGGATGATTACAATATAGCCTTGGAATAACACAAGGTTGTTTACACTCTTCATCTATGAGACATTCTCCTTTATGACAGATTCTTTTACATTTGTGCATTCCACATTTTAACATTTGATTGCAGCGAAGTCCACAGGAAATGTCAGTGAGATGACATGGAATATTACTTCGCAGCTGAAAGAGGGAAGAAAGAAGATGACAGCTAAAAGCAAACAATTATATAAGCAAATCTCAAAGCACATTTACTGTTCACACCTTCATTTGGCATTGCCCATGCAAGAACTGTAATACCAAAATATATTAGAACTAAGACTGAGTTATTTATATCATAGTCCAATATAGCAGATAGACTTCACCAATTTAATCACATTAAACACAAACTCGAGTAATACATTTTACCTCAAAGAAGCTAAACCAACAGTCAGAGAAAGTGAAATATCAAATACTTATTCTGTAAATTATATACACATAAAAGTGCATCCTGAACTTTAGTAAGTATTTTCAAGCTACACATTATTTAGTACTAAAAAACTTTAAGACTTACTTCATGCTTGCCCATACACCATTTCTGAGTCAGGTAGGTACAGGGTGGACACTTCTCCTCACTATGACATGAATGGTACACTGCAGCCACAGGGTGCAAGAAAATTTAAAAAAATAACAATTATTACCATACTTCAGTCAAATGCCTTAAAAGAGAGAGCAAGGACTACTTAAACGAGTTGGTATTTCAGTATTTTATGGGAATTACTTTTCTTCCCATAAAGTACTAAATAGTAATTTATGGGAAGAAAGACAATTAATGCAAGGATAATCTGTTCTTAAAAATATTCTTTACAAATTATGATAGCAGATTTTTAGGTGAATATTCTTCTGTATTTTCCAAGTTAAATGGTAGAAAATAGAAAACATTTGCAACTTCTGAGCAGGATTACACTATTAGACAGGGAATGTCAGAACATGTATCTGTTCAACCTGTGCTGTATGTTTTTCTGTCCACCAATGTCATTCTAAGGAACACAGAAACTGTTCACCAGATTATCCTACCATTTCAGGAGAATATGTAATCTTTGCAATATAGCATTTAATGTGTTGTGACTATTAATGTCTAAATGTTACTGTCTGGATCAGAAAGAAAAATCCAATGTTTTTACCAGTCAAAAGTAACATCACTGTTACTTGTGGCAAATTTTTAGTTGGTTGGCTTTGAAGTATAAATTTTTGGAAATATTCACAACTACTACAAAAAAGAGCTGATAAAAGATAAATGTATTTTCAAACAGACCCAAGTATGCTTTACTACAATTTTAGTTTCTTTTTTAAAATTGAACAACCTAACTTACCTGGATGATTACAGTCATGTGGCCTGGTGCATGTTTTCTTACATTCTGGTGGCTGAGTGCCACAGGGGACAGGGGGGTAAATCACTGATTCACCACAATAACAAGTTAACTCATCAAAACCTGGAAAAGCAAATCACAAAAGAAATATATTCTAATGTATGTGTATTGCACTTCTCTACTAAGAGAAATCTTTATTTAAAAGATACAAACATTTAACTCTAGCTTCTTTTTTGATATTAAGTACCACTATAATGAAATTATTAGCCTTTGTGTCTCCTAAGAAAACTGGACTATGACCCACAATGGATATGCTTGCTCTTAAGAGAGTGATACTTTGACAGCAACATTTTGAACTGGAGCAGGCATAATGCTCCTATCCAGATGAAAGCTGTTCAGGTTTTATCCTTCACTTAAAAACAAGGAGATATCTTTAAGTCCCTTTCTGAAAGCACACCATCAAAATTTTGTGATTTCTTTCCCTCTCTTACTAACTCTGAAATTTCTTTATCATTTTCTCTCTCCTGTGGTCAGATTTTGTCCTTTTGCCCAGACCTGCACACAGTACTGGGAACATTTCAGATAAATTACTGAAAGGATGCCACACTGTAGACTTCTGCCTAGAATTTCTTCTGTGTACTTCATGTCATTTAGCACTACCTGGATACTCTTAACCAGCTTATGAACCTGTCCAAATACTTCAAAACCAACTTTCAAATATATTTTTTTTTCTTTCCTTATTCTGGAAACAGATTTTTAAACTCTTATCACAAGATTCCAAATCTCATTCATAAAATAAACAAAGGAATAGAAATTATTTCATACACCATCCCAACAATACCTAACTCTGCACAAAAATTAACCAGTTCACTGCTGTTTCTCAGAGTTTGAAGAAACTGAGGAGACTGACTGAAACACAAACTACAGTTATTAGAGATTTTTATAAAAACAGGATAGTAAGAGAAAATGCTAGTATCAGAAGTCATACAGAAAGAGATGAGAGAACAAAAAGAGAGTATAATTGATCTATAAAGGAATAAGGAGATAGTGGATCAGAAAGAACAGTAAGAGAGAAGGTAGAAGGATGTAACAGAATAATAGGCCAGTAAAATTGAAGGTAACAATTCCAAGCTGAAGAGAAGATGTATGCATCTAGCTACTGAATCCAGTGGATTCTGGGAACCAGGGGATTACTCCTTCCCAAGATTCCACTACAGCTAAACCTGTTTAAAAACATATACAGGTCCACCCAGTAGCAAGACTGAGAAAATGTTCCAGAGACAGACACACTATACACACAACAGTAACATTACCAGACACACAGACTAACACAGAGCCTACTAAACATCAAAATTTCCAGAAATAGATAAATCAATAGCCAAGTCCTCTTCCTCCTCTCCAGCTCATCAGGATTAAAGTTCACTGGTGAACACACAAACGCACATGCTCTACTTTCACACGCACACCACATTCATGGACTTTTGCCTAATATGCATACCCAGACACACACAGTCACTGGCTGATGTCCCGGGTATTTCCAGAAGGAGATCTGCCCCCTGCTTAACAGCCAGTCCGGTCATCAGCAAGGAACACACAGGACTATTTTTACAATGGAGCCAAGCACATATACCCAGGTCTCTTCAGGTACTGGCACCCAGACTGAGGAGCCCCTATAGTTTTTGATCCCCTTCTCCAGCTGCTAGCATACATACTTCTCATATACCATTGTCTCTCCAGTTGTTAGCACAGACTACATGCTCCCATAGTCCACTGCCTCTAGTTGCTGACATATAAAATCTCTCATGCAGAATAGGATGAGAGTATACTCAAAGATACTAAATCTTATTCCTAGGATAGGATAGATAGTGGTCATCAGGTGCACAGGTGCACCTGACTTAGTGCACTGAGCAGCAGCTTCTTACGTGCAACTGTTATCTTTTAGCTCCCTTTCTCTCCATTCTCCCATGCATGTACTTCCATTCCCCTCCATTCATCTTGATTCCTCCTTTTGTCTTCTTGTCTTATTCTACATAAATAATCTATGGCAGCAGATCCCACTTTTTCTACGTCTATACCCAAGTTTGCTATTTCTGGCATTATTAGCTGGGTCATACAAGCATTACATGATAACTTAATGTTGGAACTCTCCCAGAAGAGTTCCCAGTGCTCCTCTCGTCCTATTACCTCTGAAGCTCAGTGACCTCTCACCGTAACATCTTTGAAAGCCAGTCATTCCTCATTGTACTACCCGATCCTCTTGTTAGCTTTTCATATTTGTTTTTTTCTTCTTCCCCCTTCCATTCAGTTTCTTACACCCAATTGTTTCTTATTGCTGTTTAGTCAGTAAATCTTTCTGATCAGGTCCCGGCCTTTTTTCCATGTGTCTTACATTGGAGCAATTGGAGCAGTAATAGTAAAGATCACAGTTTTTGATCTAAGGAGATTCTGTGGTTGAATCTCCTTACAGAAAGAGCCAAGAATGCTGGGGAGAATAAAACGTTAATGCCTGGAAGGAAGAAAGAAGTAGGAAAAAGTTCTAGGATTCAAAATGTCCACAGATTTTCTGCAAGCATGGGAAAGAGTACGGCTTCTGCTGTCCCTCACTAAAGTTCCTAAAAAACCCTATAACCTTCTGGAAGCAAAGACTCACAACCCTCATTGGTTGAGGAAAATGAAGGATCAGATAAAAAGGTCCCTAGAAGACCTGATTCATTAGAGAACTACACTGGCTGCTTGCTGTTGATGTGAATTGATATGTGAAGAATTTTATCAGTACTGAATGTTCCTTAACTAGCTACTCATCAGGATAAAGGGGAAGAGGTCAGAGAGGCCTGTTCCAAACAGGCGAATCAGAACACCTAACAACTTTTTTAAAAAAACCTGTCCCGTGCTGACATTATTTATTTTCCCCAAGAGATGTACTGCTATCTTAAAAAGTCTGGTTGCCTATGGAAGAAATCCTAGTACAGAAATGGACCTGTTCTCAGCACTGAGGAAATGACACTAGAAAGGTGAAGTACATCAGAAGCACAAAGAACCACACCAGTGGAAGTACACTTTCGTGTTGCATCTTTATACCATCCCTCACCATTCCCAAAGCCAATAGTGGAGATGGAGGCACGGGCAAGAATTCCAAGCTAATTCCAAGTGGGAAGTGGCAAGCATAATTGACAATGTCATGGCAGATGATACCATAGTTGCTGCAGTCCAACTGAAAAGTGGTGGCTAGATAGGTAGATAGGAGCCAGTGATGCATTTCTTTAGTGCTGAGCTGCAGGTCCCATTAGCTACAGGGTCGCAATACACATGCACAGTGATAAGGCTCTGAAATAGTCCAGGAATTGGACGCAATGATCCTTATGGGTCTCTTCCAACTCAGGATGTTCTATGATTCTATGAAATCTTAACTAGCAATACCCAGGAAAAGCAGGGAGATTTTTGAAGATAAAGATTCAGATCAGGACTGATTTAAGGAACACAGACTTAAGACAAGTGATAATGAGTAGCTAGCTGGTTGCTTGAATAGATTACTGCTTTTGCTGTACTCAAAAACTACACTGCTATTTGAGGCTCTAGATACCTTCTCTTTTCCAGGATGTTTCCATGAAAAGCTGTTCTCCGTAAAAACTGATTTCTTTGATTATGTCCACGTGCACATGCCATAGGAGAGATGCATATACTACAGCAGCTAAATGCTTCCAACTAAAACAGTATCCTTACAATGTACAACACCTTTCTCCTATTCACCAATGTCATGAGGTCTAGTTCACTTTCAACGTCTCACTGTCCTCATCGCCACATTTCAGTGAGCAGTTGCAAAATAACACCAAGTTTGAGAGAAGACTGACTTTTGTCCAGCATTGACTGCAGAACTACTAGACACAAGACAAACGCTTTATCCTTAAATGGAACTCCAGGTATTTATCGTCCATTGTAGAAACACTCTGCACCCCCAGTCTTATTTTAGATTAAAACAGATGCAAAAATGTATCTAGAATTAGCAGCTGAAAGACTTAATGATGATGGTTTTAAAGAAAACTTTAGAATTTCTTAAGAGCATTACTGAGTGAAAATGGATACAAGTTGAATGATCCACTAAGGGCTCTTCCTGCACAACTTTCAAAGACTGCATTTCACAGTTTTTAATTTACGTGATATGGTACATCTATATAAAGAAAGGGGAAAACTGTATTAAAAGAGATTGAGGGAAAAAATGAAAATGTTATCACATATAACGATGTGCCAGATCATCTAAAGATTCTGCTAGCTGAGGGAAACACAAGAGCATTCTTCTGTCTGCCTCAGGCCAAAAATCAGAAAACTTATTATTATCTACCTATTAAAAAAAAGTGAAATAACCAACATATGGTTTCCTACATCAAGTGGAGAAAAGCAGTTGTGGAAAACTAGTGTCTTCAACTGACACAGCTTTTAACAGAACACACACACTTAAAGCTACTGCACCAGCTCAGATGTGCAAATACTTCAACAGTCATAAGAAATTAGTACCTAATAGCTGTCAATCTATTTGTAGCAATTCTGTAGTAATTTCACCATCTAGTATATGACCAGAAAGCCTAAAGACGCACAACTGACATCTCTGTCCTGGTTTTAGTTAGGAGAGAGTTAGTTTTCCTCCCAGTAGGTGGTAGGGTGCTATGTTTTGGATTTAGGATGAGACTAATGTTGATAACACCCTGATGTTTTACTTATTGAAGAGCAGTGCTTACACTAAGCCAAGGACTCTTCAGGTTCTTGCTCTGTCCTGCCAGCGGGCAGGCTGGGGGTGCAGCAGGAGCTGGGAGGGAACAGACCCAGGACAGCTGACCCAAACTGGCCAAAGGGGTATTCCATACCATCTGATGTCATGCTGAACAATATATAGGGGTGGCTAGCCGGGGGGGGGGTGGGCAGCTGCTCGGGGTTGGGCTGGGCATCGGTCAGCGGGTGGTGAGCAATTGCATTGTGCATCACTTGTTTTTTACATATTATTTTATTTTTCTGTCCTAATAAACTGTATCTATCTCAACCCACAAGCTTCAGTTTTTCTCATTTCTCTCCCCCATCACAGAGAGGGAGGTGGGAGGGTGAGCGAACAGCTGTGTGGTGTTTAGCTGCCAGCTACTTCTTCAGATGGTCCTTTCTAGAGAAAAATCACTGGACTATCAAGTTGGGAAAGTCTGATTCTAAGCACCTAATCAGTTTCTGCTACATACTTTAGGAACTATAGAAGTTATTTCATTGTTGAACAAAAGAGTTCCCTTTACTTAGAAATGCTTTCTAAACTTTTATTTTCCTTGCATGATTTCTCAAAATTTAAGTGATTGCTGGGTATATAACTGAATATATTTTATTGTAGTTCATGTTTAACTATTAAAATCCAGTTACTGAACTCATATACAACAAAGTAACTTTTCTATGAAAAAACATAACAATGAGAATAAACTGCAGATCTTCAGATTCTGATAAATTCTGAACAGATGCTATGTCTACCTCTGACCAATTAAGCAAGTACGTTTCTATAATATATAAAAAATAATGTACTGTTGTACTTAACACACTTGTTTGCCAGCAGGTTTGACAACTGCCCCGATGACAAGGTTCTTCGCATCTATGAAGCCCACAGTTGAGTTTGCGACCACAAACCAAAGAACACTTATGCTCCGTGTCCTAGAGGAAGGCAAAAAAAAAAATTAGAATTAAACTATAAAATCCACAGGTTTCTTTTTCTCTGTGAGGTCATAAAACAGCAACTGCAAGATCATGAGGAAGAAATAACAAGTCATTGTAATGGGTGAGTTTCTGCAGCAGGACAAAGAGGCACGTATCTACTGAGGTGACCAATCAACTACAGAGGTTTTCTGCCTGCTGCACACCTTAATCTTGGATATTGTGAAGGGAATGCCTCTTAATACTATTGTCTACTACTATTCCATGTTGTCACAAGTGATAAATGCCAGGACAAACCTGGACAGGATCAGAAGTAAGTACAGAGCTCTGGGGGCAGTACTGAAGCGTATGTGGGCTCAGGTACTGTTCCTGCTGGCAAAGGGGAATAGGTGTGAGAAAGGCACTAAAAGGAGAGTTCAGTAACTGGCTGCAGAACTAGTGCTGGTATCAGGGTTTTTGGTTCTGTGATCATGGGACCTTGTTTGTAAATCAGTATCTGTGCTTGGGAGAGACACGATCCAATAGGAATTTTTGCCAGTAAGAGCCTAAACTAGTGATGGGGGAAGGAGAGAGTAATGCATCAACCCTGTGAGGGAGTGACAGGCAAGGTTGACAAGAAATTGACATAGGGTGATGTGACAGGAAGGTATAACAATCAACAAAAAAAGGGGCTGAAGCAGGGTCACCCCAGCACTTCCATGTAAACCAGGAAGTGCCTACAAGAAATCCCCCAAATCCTTTCTGGGAATTTAATATGTTGGGATACCTCCCTGAAGTGAATAAAGGGGACGAAATAGAGACCTGTGTGCAGCTGCAGGACTATAATCTTGTTGGAATCATGGAGACACAGTGGGATGGCTCCCATGATTGGAATATTGCAATGAAGGGATACAGACTTCTTAGGATGGGCAGGCTGGAGAGACAAGGAGGAGTTGTACTTTGTGTGACAGAGCAGCTAGGATACATGGAGCTCTGCTTGAGGATGCACTAGGACAACTGAAAGGTTATGGGTTAGATTCATAGGGAAGAGAAGTGAAGGTGACATTATAGTGGGTGTCTTACAGCACACCTGACTGGGAAGAAAAAGTGGATGAGACCCTCTGCAGACACAGGAATAACCAACCTCACATTCACTGGCCTTGGTCCTCATGGGGGACCTCCTGAACACTGATATTTGCTGGAGGTACAACATAGCAGGACATAAGCAATCGGAAAGTTCCTGAAGTGTGTTGTTAATTTCCTCATTCAAGTGGCAGAGAAGCCAATGAGGGGAGGTGCTCTGGTGGACCTCATGCTCACCAGCAATAAAAAGGGTCTTGTTGGGAATAGGAAAGTCAAAGGCAGCCTTTGCTACAGTGTTATTTACCAGAGAAGTAGTAAATTCTACTAAAACTGATTTCTGACTGCCAAGACAAGAAACATAAGAATACATACACAAGTACAATAATCAGTAGCCAACAATGGCTTATGTGGTTACATGTACATACGCAAAACTCTCAAGAGAAAGGAAACATCTAGAGATAGATTCCAGCCTGTATTTCTATAAAATAGTCAAAGAAGTTTCATATTTTCAGCATGCCAAATTGAATGAAGAGCCACTAAAAGGTGTTTTACTAAGCCAGACACTGTATGAAGTTGATGATTAAGAAGAAATATCACTGGTGCCCAGCGACAGGACAAGAGGCAATGAGCACAAATTGAGACACAGGAGGTTCCCTCTGAACATTATGAAACACTTAAAAACAACAACATCAAAAAAGAAGCTATATGAACTAGTTTTTAATGCACTGATATTTAAATAGTAAGTTTAGTTTTGAAACTCTAATGTGGAAAGGAAAATAAATATACAAAGGGGAAAAAAATGGCTACCCACACCAAGTTTTCTCACTTTGCTATTTCAATTTTCATCAAAAATTACACTGCTGACAACTGCTCCTTCCAGGTATACCTGAGCCAAAGCCTTATGATACTTATTTTTGCCAACAACAGTGATGCAAAGATAGGGTGTAAAGAACACAGAGCTAGGGTCTTTTCAGCAGTGTCCAGTGCCAAGACAAGAGGCAAGGGATACAAACTGAGACACAGGAGGTTCCCTATGAACATTAGCAAATGCTTCTTCACTGTGCAGCTGACAGGTCACCAGTACAGGATGCCCAGAGCATCTGTCAAGTTTCCTTCACTGCAGCTATTCAGAAGCTGTCTGAACATGATCCTGGCTAAGTAGTTCTAGGTGGCCCTGCTTGAGCAGTGGGGTTGGACCAGAGGACCTTCAGAGGTCCTTTCCAAACTCCTCAACCATTCTGATTCTCTAATTTTCAAAACTGCATAGTGCAAAAAATAGCTTAGGCCTGATCTACACATTTATTCATTACAGCAAGGATGCACAATTTTTAAAGTTGATTTTGCTAAGAGTTAGCTGCATCATAGCTTATAGTTCTTATATTAACTGGTATCCTTCCTTTCTCCATTTTCCCTAGAATCACTGGACCAACAAAAAGCACCTTTACCGCATTTGCATGGAATGTGTTTTTGCAATTAAAAAGATATACATAAAATAAATGCTGAAGAATAAGTGTACACACAAACATTTGGAGCATGACTAGTACTGGAAATAGAGAAGATGCACAAAAATGCAAGGATGCAAAAGAAAAAAAGTCTTTCAACTTCACAACAAAAAAACAAACACCATGAAGAGTTTTATAAAACCACACATGCACTTACCACACAGCAAACTTCATTACATTTGTGCCGTCCACATGATCTTTTTTTGTTGCATCGCTTGTCGCACATGAATGTAATAGCAGCTATTACAGAAAAAAAAGATGTAAGTTGTGATTTGCTCTTTGCTCATGCTGAGAACAAAAGCTGAAGTCACAATATTATTATGCTAAGGCTGTTGCAAGACCTGGTCTAAAAGACAGTAAAGCAGAGTAAGTCAGCATGTAAAAATTTAATCACTTGTTCAAAAAGATTTGAGTGCAGAGTAAGTGAGACTAGTTTATTTCACATTATTCTTTATACTATAAAATCTACAAACAGAACACACAAAATCGGATATCCTGATACACTGAAGTATCACAAATACAGTTGAAGACTAGTTAAATTGGTATATGAGTGAAAATATCAGCTAAATACAACTACTGCTGATATGGTGATGAAACTGGCACTACAGAAATTTTATCACCATCTACAGGTAACATGAGCAATTACTTCTGATTTCTGAAGAATAAAGCCTTCGTAGCCAAAAGGTCAAATTAGGAAATATGCGTATCACTATCCTGTAAATAAGTACCTCAGTATGATAGGGGTCCATCAAGTAACCATTTTCCCTATATTGAGGTTCTTCAAAGAGCTTTAAAGGTTAGACAGCATGAAGATTAGGTTTTGCATGTGTGGCCAATAGCTATGATTTCTCCAAGCAAGTATCCTCACCATTCTGGATAGCCAACAACCATCACAAAGGACAGGAAATGCAACAAAGACAACATTTAGTGACCTCCTTCCACAGTAGCTCAGCTAGATACAGAGGATTACTACTGTGGTGTAGTTAAACTAGTGTTCCGGGTCTCCTAGCTTTCTTCCACGAGTAGGGTGATGTCTGGAGTGGTGGGAATGGCTGGAAACATCCATCCATCCTTCCTTTCATTTCCCTCCTCTAAAATGACCTCTCTTGATCACCTGCAAGATCAGCAGATAACAGAGTTCTCCCTATGACTGGCCATTTGGTGTTTGTGAAGCAATATTGCAGTAATTCTACATAGAGCAAGACTGTGACATCTTTACCTATTTATCAGCCCTAGCAATCCCCTTTGCATGAAATGCTGCTGTAATCCAAACTGCAAGGCCATTCTCAAGGAGTTTGTTCCAGTCAGTGACAAAATAATCTTACTATCAGATTCTTTAGTTTGATACAAAGACAAAATCCCCAGATCAACTCCTGCTTTGGTTGAAGGCCAAAGAGCTTTCAGAAAAGATTTCAGGAGCTTTTTTTTTTAAAAAAAAAAAAAAAAGTCTATTTAACATAAAACACAGTCTATCAAAATTTGAGAATGAAAAACTGGAGACAGTATATCACGACAGAGAAGAGCAAACAGCTAAAGAAAATACTGGACAATTGAACAGAATATCAGAAATATCAGAAAAACTCAAGTTAGTTCAGAAGTTACACCATCTAAAATTCTGTAATAGAAAAAAAAACATCCAAGATAAAAACATAATGCAGAGATACAAGATCAGTGTCATAAACTGAAAAATGAAGATTAAATCTTGCCAACAGTCTGCTTGTTTCTGAGATTTACTTAATATTTATCTTAAAGTGAACAAGATACTAACTCTTTAATAACAAAGTATATCAAAAACACCCTCCTCTCTCACTCAGATGTAGGTTGGTGCTTTTCCAGACAGCACCACTTCTATGAAGAAACTCTTCTATGAAGTGGTTCTCTTCAAATTCACCCTCACTGAGCTGAGTTTTGAGATGCTACATCCAGAATACCCTAAGTGCCAAATTCATACTCTCCACTGAGCTCAGATATGAAGACCAGCAACACACAACTATGAAGCAGAATGAAAGCTTCCATTTCTACAGGAATTTGGACAAGAACAGAGAAACATTATTACTTTGTATCCAAGCTGTACAAGATGATGCAAAGACGTGCAGGATGCCAGGGGGCAACCTGTTGAATAGAAAGAAACTGTTCAAATTGAAATAGAGCTTGCTTGGAATGTTCAAGATCAAACAGTGGGAAATCTTTCCTTATTTAACAGATGGATAGAAGGGAAAGACATTTAGCAGCATCCCAAGAAATGACCAACTTGACATAGAAGTAACAATCACATACTTGCCAACTTCTTGAATCAAAACCAAAATTAATATGAACTGCATCTCATTTTTTAAACTTTGAAAAAATTTCATATTACATATTTAACATATTATAATACCTTTATTCCTGAGCAGAGCACATGGGACTTCCTAGAAAACAAACAGGGAACAATTACATTAGAACAAATGAAACAACTGAAACTTACTCATCTAGAAAGCACCTAGTCACATGCGATACAGAAAAAAATTCATGAGCATAACACATTTGTATAGGAGAAAGGAACAAAAGCTGGAAAAAAAATCTTAAATTTATGCATTATATCACATTTCAATTTTCACTTTCAATCTTGACCTATATTTTTTTCCTTATAGATTCAACACCAACAAGAACTTGTAGTTTAGTATTCCTCACTTAATTCAGCAGGTAATGCTGTGAAGTAATAGGAACAGGATTGTCCTATGAAACCAGAAACCTGCATGGAGGACCACAAAAGAGCTCTTCTAGAGAGTACTAATAAAACACACAAACTTGTACTTTGATGAACTGTCCCACAAAATGCATGCCTGACTTGATTCAAGAAAAAAAAAAAAGTCAACTCTCACAATTGAAGACTTTTTACGTAGATAAAAAGACTTCAACATGAAAATAAAAGGCTCCTGAAACAGTACTCAAAGATTTCAAAGCCATGGTTACACACTGTAGCCCAATTTAAAAATATAATATTATAAGACAGTTGCCGACAGTCTGCTGGGTCCTTACATAAATGTACTAAAAATGAGACCAATGAAGACTGATAATCTCTCAAAATATTTCAACAAATCTACAATCTATTTATTGCTACACAGTTGTAGTTAGCTTAGTATTTTAGACTATCTTTCTCACAGTTTACATTACTCTTGGTAAAACTATAATTCTTTGTGTCATATAAATAATGCAGGACAGTATGGGGCTTTATGGCCACCTTAAACAAAGAAAATTCTACATAAAGGCTACAAAAATCCTTCCAAAAAAAAAAACTGTGGTCATGGTAAGTTGCCTGTGTTATCACTTCAAAATATCATCTAGTTAATATATAAGACCTAACACAATGCAGAGTCTTGCAACTACAGAGCACAGCACATTTTAAGCTTCTTTTTCCTCAACCACTTCAGCTCCTTTTTCTCCACAACATCAAAAAACACCAAAGACCACCTGCTTCCACGGTCAACCTTTATATGTGCTCACCTTTTTTTTGAAGCCACACCTACAATAGATATTTGATGTTTGAGAACATGGTTTACACTCTCCTTCATGGCAAAGGCTTTCACATGTATGAAGGAACTCTATCAAAGTGAAAATACAAAGATTAAAAATTAAAAAAATAAATTACGTGGTCAGGAACTGGGAGTTTATATGGAGCATCACAGTTTACAAATACTATGCTTATGTGCAGTGGGGTTTCTAAAAAATAACATTTTCAAACAGGCATAAAAAGTTGAAGGACTTCACAATACATTGTTTTATGTATTGTGCCATTACATTGCCATTATTTTCAATTCTATAATCCTGAATATATAGACTAAAGTTTCAGGTCAATAATTAACACTGAAAATGTATACATATTTGTTATGTTTTATTAATGCATAAAGAAAAAAATGTGCGTGATAATAACCTTACACAAGTTCCAGGAATTTTAAATATTCAAGTTTTTCTTCCTTTTCATCCCAGTGGGATGACTTACCATGCATAACCTAGTAAGTGAAACATGAAGGTACGTGAAATTCCAGTAAAATGTAAATTATCCATTCCCCTTTTAACTGTGGTCTTTGGACAGATTGAATGGATCAATCATTAACAGGCCCTTGTTTTTTCAGCACTAGACTCTCTACTCTCTACAAGTGTAGCAATTTATGACTAAATAAGTGGTCTTATAAAACTAGAGCTCTTCATACAATCTCACAGTTAATTACACTTTAGTTACCTAATGCACTCACTGAAGTACCAATTTTCTTCAATTTCCACATAACTTCTTCCTTCCAACTGCCTAGTGCCATGTTTCACTTTGTGGCCCAACACCACATTTCACTCTGTGGCCACAGTAAATGAGTATTTATGAGAGGCTTACTAACAAATCAAAATAATTTGTCTCTACTAGTCTTCACATGAACCACAAAGACTTCAGGGGGGCTTTTAGAAGACCTCAGAAAATATTACTTGTTGGAGATTCCTACCACTCTTCTCCTCTACCAATACAGAAGTTCACATAACAATAACTAGTGATTAAATTTTGTTTAATGGCTTCTAGACAAACACATTTACTCATTTTAAAGTATGACTTTGAACAAACACAGTCTCTCTCACTCAATTTGTTAAAACCCAAATCACTAATAAAATATTTTGGAAATGAAACAGAAATTACTTTTTTTTTTTAATGAGAACTGAGAATATTCTGATGGAGAAAGATCTAATTACCATAGCTACCACAAGAAAGAGGTTTGCCACATGTTTTTCCACATGACGGGATAGGATCTGTGCATATTTTACGTTCAACACATCCTAGTTCCAGTAACTTGCTGAGAGGAGTCTGACCACAGGGACAGCGATACACTACTTGTGGAAGTCGTGGACAGAGCTGGCAAGGCTGAGGATGGCATATTTGTGTACAGTTGTGCCTCCCACAATTTAATTTTCTGGAAAAACAACAAAAATAACAACAACAAAAAACAAATAAAATGAAAAAGGCAAACTACCTAAGAGTGACATGATCATTGAGTGTGAGTAAAACGACTTTTTTTCTTTTCAAAAGCCTAAATTACAGTGACCTTACTTGCCACATGTATTCTGGCACGAGAAATTCCCGAATCCGTCAGAGAATTCTTCCTTTGTTCCACACAATACTTCTTTAAAGTTGCTTCCACAGTAACACACTAAAAGACAGCAATATTCCACAGAAAACAACATAAAGTATCAGTGACAAAACACAGCAATACAACTAATATGAAAAGGAAAATCTGGAAAATCTATCAGTCAGTTTTCAGAAGTACAATGAAGTTGCTCTTCTTCAGATTCAATTCAGCAACAGAGATTTCTCAGTCCTACAGCGGATGAAATTCCTCTTTTATTTGACAAGGAGAAAAAAAAACTGAATGGAAAGCTCTATTTGCACAAAAAGCTTATTTATTAAAGCAGTACACATATACATACATTATTACCTAGTATTACCTTAAATGTCAAGAAAATTAATTTACCATTTTCTACATAAATTGTTCAAAAAAAATTGTTTTCTTATACTGGCAGACATACATGGACAACTTAATTGCCATTCAAGATCAAAACACAAGTAGCTTGTTGAAATGTGTTATGCTATGATTCTTTCTATTCTTTTTCCATGTACTATTAAGTCTTGGAATTATGTCACAAGATTAAGTAGAATCATAGGATAATTCAGGTTGAAAGTGCCCTCAGGGGTCACACAGTCCAAGGTCTCACTTAAAGCTGAGTCAGTGGTAAGATGACATTATTCAGTTTTACCCAGTTGGGTCTCAAAAAAACCCAAGTTTTCAAGAACAAAAATTATCTTTATAGCAGTTACAACATCTCAATTTAGCCTACTGCCTTGTCCCCCTACCATGCACAGCCTGGCTCTGTCTGATTACCTCCTATCACCTCTTGAAAAAACTTTAGTCTCTCCGAATACTTCTAAATCTAATGGAGTCCAGTTCCACTTGTCCACATAGAGAGGGTGCTCCAGCATCCTAACCATCGTTCTTCTAGTTCAAAATTCTCCTAATCATTAAATTTATTAGTTAAATAAATAGTGATTATGACAACTTTTACAATTTTTAAATATTCTACCAATAGATTTTTAAGTAAATCACTTGTCTCTTGGTATGTTTTTTCCCCCTCTTGTTTTCTTAGTATACGTATCACGAGCGTATATGCATAAGGCATTCTGTTACTTACCTTGCTGTACTGTTAGCTGGCAAGGCGAACATTTTCCTGCATGGCACACCTGGGTGCAGCTGTGCTTACCACAATTTAAAGTATTTCCACATACATTAGAACAATGAATTTTGGTTGATTGGCCACAACGAACTGAATGACTGCAGAAGAATGATACCACAGTCTGTTAGCTACCTTAAAACTATAGAACATTTATTAATAAGCAAAATACTGTTTCAGTAAAATAACAGAGCCTTTGAAATGGTACATAACTTATTTATGAACTGTTATGAAATATTACCCCATTTGCTATTTTTTTCTAAAGCATGTCACTGTAACAGTAGCAACTCTACAGAATTTTCTCTCAACAAAAAGGAAAAAAACAAACCCTTTAACTTGAACCTGAAGTATGGTTATGCATTTGGCCAAAAGAGCAGATATTTTTATCATAGACATCTTCCTGATAGCATAAATGTTCTTAAGTCCACTGAGCACAATGAATACAGTGATATGGGCCTTAATAGTGAGTCAGCAGTCTATAGAAACACTTTTTGCAATGAAAAAACAATACTATCCCCTGTCCAGTTCAGTGTGACCTGAATTCATCTCACATCAATTACAGTCACTTAATCAAGTAAAGGTACAACAACCCCCTGCGACCTTTTTCTTACATTAATATCTGTTATCATTTTTTTCTGTTACTTATTTTTATGCATATGAAGTTTGCAAAGGTTAACGTAAATTGCATTTTATTGTAAAATATTACGGCTCTGAAGCCTAATGATTTCTTGGTCTTGATACAGTTGCAACAACTGACTTCACCCATCTGCATCTTCTTGGATTAATCGCATATGACCAAAACACATTTAAGGCTTCTCCAGAAAAGGAAAAAAAAAAAAGTAATATCAAAGAGATCAAATCAAATGTCTTGATAGCATCAATGACTTAATGTGTACATGTCAAAAATAAAATAAGCAGAGCTAAAATTTTTTTTAAAAAAAAAAAAGACAAGAAAAAAGGGGGGAATAAAGGAACACTGCCTTCCATTCTGGCCTGCTAACAAACTTATCTTACACAATTACTGCAAAATGCATATGTGAAATAGTAACTTTAAAAACATCTTGAAGTCTGAGGTGTCATGCATCTTGGATGCTGATACAGTACGTATGACAAAATCTATTTAGAACCAAGTTTTAAATGTTAAATGCAGTATTATTAAAAAAAAACCTGCAATCTGGTGGCACTTGGGAAAAATAATGTTCATGGTTGTTTCATCTGTTAAAATGTTAATTGCAAGGAATAGCAAGAATATAAAGTAATCTTATCATATAAATTAAATTCAGTAACCTACAATTAATCCATTTTCCACTGAATATAGTGCTTTCAACTGCAAATACTTCCACAGAAAAAGCTGCAACTTCTTTTAAATAATTAAGGTGATTTAATATTACATTCCAACTTTCAGAAATAATTGTAGAAGTCTGAAAAACACTTCTAGACTAAGAATGCTAACACTGAAATAGGTTTTTGTTTTTATTTTTGAAATGAGCACAGGCAAACGTTTACACAGAATCAGTTATGGGAGCTGTAACTATGTCTCAGAATAATTGAACATGAACCATCATAAAGTATGGGCAGTACATTTTTGCTGTTGACAATGACACTACATGCATCAAACATGCAAGGAAAAGACAGACTTCAAGACTGGAATATATTACAGACTACCCTCTTGTTAGTGGTACAGCTTCCCAGAACTGTACACATTATAATTGAAATTAATTAGTTCTGGAATGGAATAACTCAAAATTACATTCAATTTGGATAGAAAAGGTGTGAACTTTTTCCTACTTCTTTCACTGGGTCTCCTACAAAAGCAAATAAATACTAGAATGTGACAGAAAAAAAAAATCACATCAACTCAGAAGGCTTGGACAACTCTGCTCCATGTCCCAACTTTTTTTTCTTAGAATGAAAAGTAACAGCTTTTTCTTTTAATATAAACTTCTCCAACTGATTTTAGCACATAAAAAAAGCTGAGGCTCAGAAGAAACTATAATAATATAACCTTTACATAGACTATAATACAGAACAAGCATTATATAAACTTTTAATAAACTATTATTACATAAGCTTTTGTTTATACAAAAAAATTTCTACCTTGTTTGTCCACATTCACATGTTTTTGTCACAAAGGCTGGGCATGAAGGACAAGGTCCTGGATGGCACAAGCTTAAAAATAAGTCATAAAAAACAAACAGAATTGCACAATTAATTCAAACTTCATGACACTCCTACAGAAATAAGCCACAATGACCCCAAAATACTTTTTTTTATATATGGAGTAGTACATTCTGAAAACATCACACATGATGGCTACAGTTGTAAAAGTCTCAAACACTTTGAGACAATGATGTTGAAGGAGAAGTTTCATATTCCTGCTGCTGTCAAATTAATAGTAACATTGCTGCTTATATATTTAGCATTTTATACTTCAGCAACAGGCATGCATCAATTCAATTGTGTTCATTCCTCAAACATATCCAAACCATTAGCAAGTTTTCTTTCTTCCGTGATCAACAATTAAACATCAAAACTTTTCCATGAAGTATCATCTTTTCTTTGGTGGCCTATCTTTCAACTCAGCAAGAGATGCACATGCCATTAGGTTCAACATTTCTAACTCTGCCAATAAGAGCTGTTGTTCCCCTTGTGTAAGGCAATGGTGTGTTACCTATATGGGAGATGTGGCGAGTCTGCCTCAGTTTTCTTTCTAATCAGCAACTGCAATTTCCTGCAAGTGTCACAAATGCCAGTTCTCTACTTGAATAGCAGATCTTCCCTCCTACCTCAAGAAACACTAGATGGTCCCCCTATGCATTTAAGAGCTCTAAGGCACAGACAAGCCTAGGTTTGTAAAATTATACTGAACTAATTTGTCTGTGCTCTTCCCTAGCCAACTCCCAGTCCCCTTCTTTTGCAAGTATTGCAACTAGCATGCAGAGCAGTTCTTATAAACCAGAACGAGCCAGCCAAGATGTCCTATTTTAAAACACAAAACAGAACACAGACACCAAAGACCTCAGTATTAAGTTCTGTTCAGTGCATTCATAGTCTTATTTTTACTGAACCTTGATTCTCTGTCTTCAGCACAGATGATTTCTTTCACAAGCTATCATAGCTATATGCTATTCTAGAACTGGCATACCATAAAGGTTGTGATGATAGATGCAGCTAGACCTAAGAAAAAATAAACTTATATCTGCCTGACAGTAAAAGATTTGACAGTAGAGCCCCATAAGACTTTCTGCAACTGCTGTGAAGACGACTACAGCACCAAAGACCTATGAAGGAAAACCAGACACCTAGGCTTAAACCAGTACAGAGAATAGAGAGAAAGTTTCAGTTACTGCCTTCGTAAGATCTTTTTCAAACGCTCTCAAGGCAGTTGATAAGTCTGTCATCACAGACTTATCTTCATGTATGTCAGATGAAGACAGATACATTAAGAACAACACACATTTTTTTCTGACAAGCAAACATTTGTATATTGAAAAAGCTGGCCTAATGCTGTTAACCTTGTGGATACACTATTACATCCACACTGCTAAAAAAGACCTAAGGAAAACATCCAAAACTGAAAATAAAATTGGTCTTTGCCTCTCTTCAAGGAGTTATACAAATAAATGTTATTAAAAACAATCCAAGTTACATATACTGATTGCAATCTCCGTAAGGATTCTGTTTCAGTAGGCTGGTGGTTTGAACAAACAGATAAAGGCATTACATATAATGACTTCTAAACCTCACCAGTTTACAAGCCAAAAAAAAAAGAAAAACAAAGAATAGAAGTAAATGGACCTTCAGTCAAATCAAGAACCACTACTATTTAGATTAAAATATACACGTTCCATTACAGGAAAAGAGGCACCTAAAATCTCTGGTGGAGACACATTTAAATTACTTTTATTCACTATTTTCTTGACTTCAACAAAAGTTCTTGAAACCAAGTCACACAGCTGAACCAACAGGTTCAGCTCCTGTAATAGGATTGAAATGTTGATACAACTGCTGCATCTGACCTCCTGTACATCTTCTGATATGAATTCACTTTACACAACCACAAATAGCCTCCATTTCTTTCAAGCTTCAGTTGAGCTATATACCAGATACACCTGTGGGCATATCCTACAGTCAAAAAGGATTCAAATACAATCTTCAGAAGTTTTCTGAAGTTCCATAGTCACATGACATTTACTTACATGTTACAAAGATGTGGACAGTCCAAACTCTGTCTCTTCTTTCCACAAAGCTCCCCACAGCTATGCGGAATTTCATTTCTATTCCATTCGGGATTGTGTACCTTACCTAAAAAAAGGTCAAAGTCAAAAACGTGTATTGAATTGAGTATAATTTGGGAGAAATATTAGATCAAAAAGTAAAACTTGTATTTTCAATACTGAGTAATCTTATTTGAAAAACAAAATAACATAGGATGTTTCATGTTTTTTTTTTTTAATAATTTTAAAAAGATTTTTTTTTAAATCTCACTGCAAATACATACTTAACATCTTTAAAAGTAAATTCCACAGGAATATCAAACTCCAGAAGATTCTTTCCTCCTACGCTCTCAGCAGGTGCTTAGGTATGTATTTGACGTCAAACTACACTAACAAAACACAAGAAAGTGAAAAAGTCCCTTTCATTGATCAGACTGCATAGTAGGTAAGAAAATTAACAGGTGCAACCCCCTTGCTGCCTCAACACAGAAAAAAAAATACTGTTCCCAGTACGTAAGATCTAGATAGTACAGAGATGGAGAATGGGGGCAGCATGAAATGACTGTGCAAATTATAAAAGTGACTTCCCTAAAAAGAAGCAGATTCTGCATAAACCTTAAATGTTGATGTTTTCATGAATGGGAAGTCTTGAACAAGAAGTGATAAATCCTTTAGGTTATACTCATGGAATATATGAGGCTTTCAGGTAAGCCCTGAAACTACATTTTAATTGATCTGACATATTCTTAGCAAATCTTGTAGCCATAAGAGCATGAGATGATTGTCCTGGTTAAAGTTAATTATGACACTTCATCACAAAGGCAAACCTAATTGGGCTGTCTGCAAGAGAAGCAACTGAACTAGTATTACAAATTAGAATTGCAACAATTAAGAATACCAAGAAAATGTATTTTTTAAGGACATGATTCTTTTCGTACACCTATACTGTAAGTAGCAAGTTAGAAAAGTATGAACACACAACATGGATGGCCTTTATTCACCAGGAAAATCCTGAAAATTGGAAGATTCTAAAGAAAAACAAGTGAGGAATTTCCCCCATGCAATAGAGAGAAGAAAAAAAACAAAACACCACCACACCACAAGGCTTGACCACACTCAACAGAAATTTAGTATTCTGCAACATATACAAGATAGACTTGCATAAGCAGCTGGTTAAGTCCAAATGCCCTATCTATCATCAATGTAAAATTATCTACAGATTAAAGGTTTATGTTCCAACATGGTGCTCTCCTAAGATTGACCCTGGGGACAACCTGAGGTCCATACTGTAGATCTTCTAAAATTATGTAACAGTCTAAAGAGAAATGAACTTAGCCTAGGCAGAATCTTTCTTATTTAACAGATGGATGACCTGTCTTAAAAGTAGAACTTGCATCTGGAATCAGAACAGTCATTCTGCCTAAGTTATTGACCCTGTACTAACAATATTTCACACAGTTCAAATGACTGTCATAACAAGAACTCTACATGTCTTACCTGAAATTGCATTGTTCTTAATTGACTCACTGAACCATTCAGATAGAGAGAATCTCAGGTAAAATTCTTACCTATTACAGCGTAAATTTAATTTCTTTAAGATAAGTTCATTGACTGGCTCTATTCCAAAATAAGCTAATTTGGTAGGAAGTGGGGTGAAAATTTCTAGTGCTACGTTTACTGAAGGAAGGGAAAGCTAGACGAAATCAACACAAATTTCAGAAGCGTAAATCCCAAACAATCTATCTACATGTATGCAATTAAGTAACCTAATTCATTTCTCACTTCTTGTCATATACCTATGGCTTCGTGGATATTGCACTAAATTTCATCTATTTTTTTCATTAAACATGTATCTACATAAAAGTCTGAATAGTCCTAATACTCTTTTCTATTTAACCAGTACGTGTCCCTGATAAACATAAGTAACAAAACTGCTACATTCATACAGTCACTCTTGTTTTCTTACAGTAACATCAGTTGTATGCTTGAATTATTATTATTTTGGTGTATCCTGGCCACAAAAGCAGACAAAAGATACATATTTCAATCCTCCTACAGAAGGAAAGCTTTTAGGATAGAAGCCCAATTCTAGTAAGTATTTTTATGTAACTGTATAAAAGCATATATAAATTATGATTTGTTTTGATGTTTTAAGCAACATACAGAGGTGTGATTTTCTGTGCAGCAGCCTTCCAAAATCAATAGTTTTAAACAAGGTTAATTTCAAGGACATAGGCAAAGGTGCAACAAAACAGAATTCAAAAAAAAAAAAAAATCAAAAGGACAGAATTGTTTTTCTTTACAAAAGAAAAGAAACTCACCACAGAAACAAGTGTAAGTTCTAGGAACTTGTGTAGAAGCATTCTGACAAGCTGGACATCTCCAACCGCTATTACCATCTGTAGATAAAAAATTAAAGATAAAAGTGATGAAGTAATTAAAGGAGCTAATTGGTGAGCCTAGAATAAGTACATGAAAACAACAGGAAACAATATGAGAGTAAGTGGTGAGAAAGCAGATTAACAAAAGCAAAATTTTTACAGTATCAACATAAACACAGTAGTGGTACTTCATCTGACCTGACAGACTCATACTTTATATAGAAGCAAGAACATTTTTTATTTTAATTGTACTTCTGTTATCATGTTCCCTGTTATAAGACAACAATCTACTCCACAGAATATTGACAGTCTTCACCGTATCTGAAGATTTGAGAAAAAAGTGTTAAAATGTGGGGAATGGGCAAGAAAAATAAAACCACCCACAGACTTAAGCAACACCTATACTTTCTTTTCATCGTTGTCTCATGTTATGACTTTACATGTATTGCAGAATACCAGCTACATACCACTTCACACCCTGAATAAATTAGTGCTCTATAAATGAGAATAATATATTTTATTTAAATGGTGACTACACCTAGCTATTGACATGGACTCTATTCTTAAAGTTGGTATTTTATTAAATAATAGTTTTCTTGCTTTTTTTTTTTTCAGGAAGGTGTTTGTTGGTAGCAACGGAAGGACTTCAGCATAAGGAAGACAACATTCATGAAGATGTTGACTGCAGCATAAGGAAAGCAATATTACAACGACGTTTTCCAAATTCAGTACCCATCTGACTAGGAATGAATAATCATTTAGGTTGGAAAAGACCTCCAAGGTCATCGAGTCCAACCACCAACTTGACATAATGAGTACCATCACTAAACCATGTCCTGTGATGACATATGTGAAAGCACTATTGGCACTATTGGACACAAATTGGTTATATCAATACAAGCTGATGAGCCCTCACTGTTTCTCTTAACCAATTTAGATGATGTATGAATATATGCTCAAGACCAACTTCCATTTCCTTACCACGATTTGAGTCTTGTAAACTTGTAAGCACCTTATGGGATTCCCTATAGTATTATTTTATACAGCGTAATTAGCCATTACATTAACAATGCCATTCCTTTCAATCCTTTTTAAAAGCAGACAACTTGGAGTACTGCTTCTGTTGGACTTCTAAGTCAAGCACAGATGAAAGAACATGAGATTTCTTGGTATGTAAAAATGCAGACAGAGCTTTGTATCTTGATGCAATGATTGAATGATCTTGTATTTACATATCCAAACACAGAAATCAGTTTTAGCCACAATACTGGAAAGAATCAAAAAAGTTAAGAGGATTATATGAAGTATCCAAAGAGCCCTGAAAAACATATTTCTTATGTAATATATTTTTAGGCTTACTAGTTACCTTAGATACCATTTAGAACTAATTTTCCAACATTGAAAACAAAAATTTTTACTAATAAGTATATTTGAGAGAAAATGTACATATGAGAGAAAATACCTACCTTCTGCTTGAGAAGCCGGTGATCTTGCCCATTTCTTAATGCAATTCAGGTGGAATACATGGTAACAATTTTGGCAGCTCCACACAGGGGCTACTATTCGGACTACCTCACAACATACCATACACTCATACTTCTCTGTGGTCAGCTGCTCAATCAAGGACCCTGAAAATAAAATATATTACTTACATGCAAAACATCAACTAGCTAAGAAAAAAATAAATTGAATTCCTAGATTTCATGTAATTTTAACTGAACTTCTTTTTCCTGTGTGGCTCTGAACAAAGTATTACTAGCTTGCCCCTGGAAAACACTTGGTACTCATTTCTCTAGTTTAAGAGCAGTGAAAAGGAGTATGAGATTTACAGAAAAGTGGCAACAATAATTTCTGTTGACGAACAACAATCATTGTGATCCTACAAAAGAGTTAATAGTTCTTAGCCTTGAAGTTTGAGGTTTTTCACAACATTATATATGAAATCATAAAAGTTTCCATATGTATCATTTACATATGTATCATATAAAGTTTACATCAAAAAACTTTGAAAGTTATCAGCTGTAGGAGTCTCATTCAAAATTAATTTTAATTCTCATCATTATTTCTGGAAGACCACAAAACAAATGCAAACAGTGCTGTACCTGCATTATATAAAGCAGACCCTCATAAATTGCTTTAGGAGTGGAATTACTGGGAAACAACAGCTTAAACGTAGGGCCTTTTGAGCCAAATGAAAGAATTTGAAAAAGGATCTTGAAAATAAAGCAAGAATTCTAAATGAAAGATGAAACAGCCTGAAAACAGAGTTAGATGCACAAATATAACAAAGGTACCACGTAACTTCAGTTCTGTCAGATTAACTCTCCCACCAAGTCGAAGATATCAAATGTATCTCAGAAATACTTGACCACAGAATTTTAAAATCTCTTAATTACATAGCTTTCACATAGTTTTTACAAGGGAAGTTAGAACCCATAACAAATGACAAAAGAAAAATGACTACTAATTCAAAATATTCTGTACCACACGACTTTGAGAGCATGACTACAGATGTCTAGAAAGTTGCAAGTGTGTATTGGGATTATGTGGCATGGTTTGGGTACCCTGGGGGTGCAGGTACGGCTTCTGTGAAAAGAATGCAGAAACTGCTCTACATTAAATAAGGGCCAATTTCAGCCAGCTCCAAAGGGACTTGCTGCTACCCAGAGATGTGCCAATAAGCAATGCTGTTTACACCTCTGTGAGAGCACTATTTAAGAAAGGGGAAAAAAATGCTGCACAACAGCAGCTGGGAGAGAGAGGAGTGCGAAAGCCTTGCAGACACCAAGATCAGCAAGAAGGAGAGGGAAGAGATGCTCCAGGTGCCAGAGCAGAAATTCCCCTGCAGCCTGTGGTGAGGACCAGGGTGGTTGGATCAGGCTGTTCCCCTGCAGCCCATGGTGCACCACAGCAGAGCAGGTTTCCACACTGCAGCCCATGGAAAAAACACAGTGGAGCAGGTGGGGCTGACCTGAAAGAGGCTGTGGCCTGTGGAGGACCCCCACTAGAGCAGACTCTGGGCCGGACCTGTCTCCCACACAGAGGAGCCCATGCAGGAGCAGGGGGCTTGGAGGGAGCTGCTGCCTATGTGGGACCTGTGCTGGAACAGTTTGCTCCTGGGGGTGGACCCTGTGGTACGGAGCCATATCTGGAGCAGTTCTTGAAGAGCTGCTGCCTGTGGACAGCTCCCGCAGGCTCTGTTTGGGAAGGACGGCATCCCCTGAGAGGGACTCCACGGGGAGCAGGGGCAAGGAGTGACTGAGAAGGAGCGGTGGAGACAAAATGCTATAGACTGACCACAGTTCCCATTCCCTGTTCCACTGCACCGCCCAGGGTGAAGAGGTGAAAGAAGGGGGAAGGGGGAAAGGTGTTTGTTTGTTTCTCATTGCTCTAGCTTGTTAGCAATAGGTAATAAATTTATCTAATCTCCCTATGCTGAGTCGTTTTTGCCTGTGACAATAATTGCGGAGTGGTCTCCCTGTCCTCATCTCAACCCTTCCAACCTTTTCATCATTTTTTTCCCCTTTTCCCTTTGAGGAGGGGGAAGTGAGAGAGTGGTTGTGGTGGAGCTCAGCTGCCTGGCTGGCTAAAACCAAAGTGTTCACAATATTTACCCTCCTTAATATGATACAAGCCCTTCTGAGCATCTTTTCTAGCCATCCTGCATCAAGAACCACAAGATTTAGAATTAACAGTCATACCTGCTTTCAGTACCCTACGAATTTTACCTGCTGACAAGAAAACAACCATGATGAAAACTTATTTCCTTACTCCTCTCCAGGAGACTAAGGCTATATTGCTCTCAGAAAGGATGGTTGTCTCATAACAGTTATAAAGATTCAGTCCCCCTGAAAATAGCGGCAGATAGTTTCCAAAACAGCTCCCAACTAAAGCATGAAAAGAAGTATTGCCAACGTGGCAGGGGAAAGATCCTTAAGTTCTCTGTAAAAGATCACTACCTCTTTTTCTGGTTATTGAATATGATGTTCTTCACTTAAGAAAAATATTTGGAGAAAAATTGACTACCTTTATTTTTATGATTCAAGTACAACATCAAATTTCATGCTCCTGAGTATTTTAAAGCTAGAAAAAGCATAAAGGAAGTTCTTGATCCCTGAGCATCTCACAAGGGAACAAAGCTTCTTACTGGAGCTATCTTACGCTTCCTGATTATCCTACTACTTTCTGAGCTCTGAAAGAGAAAAATCTTCACACAATTCAACAGCACAATCAAGGTAACGAGAATTAGTGTACCAATCTCTTATGTAAGAATAAGAACTTGCTATCCAGGTTAAACAGTTTCTGGAGAAACAGAAACCAGTACTGTGGCATTGAAGACATTCAGATTTCCGTTTCATATTTTAAGTCCCTAAGTGTACGAGTTGCCACAAAATTCACTCAGGCAGTGAAAACTTAAGGGTATGCTTTTCACCAACAACTACACATGACTCTACTCCCAACTTTCAAAATTACCTTTTGGCACTACTGTTGAAAAAAAATAGGAAAATAATCCAGTTAGGAAAAGAATGCTATTCTTCTACCAGGCATTTTCCTCCTCTTACATAAAACGTAAGAAAACTTCCACTACAAAATTCAATTTTTGAATTATCCCTCTCAAGACCCGATGTTCAGAACACCCACAATGTATGTTTTAACACAATGCCTGATTAGGCCATCATTTGCAGTTTAGCAGTAGGACAAACTTAAAAAAATAAAAAAATGTTCTCTCTAGTAAACTTACAGGACATCTGCCCACCAGAAACCACACATTTACCTTTAGATCTACCTCTGGAAACTGATACTGGCCTAATGTGAAGCAATAAGCATCTTCAGTTAGTCGAGTGTGACGGCAGTTTAATTTATTTAAGATCCTATCTTTAATACCATAGTACACAACAGTCTAGAAGCTTACCTGTATGAGTTTCCTTGTTTTTTGGTATATCACTTTGCTTCTTCCAGTACTGGGTCCAGCTGAAATGAAGGGAAGATACCTGATCCCCCTTTAGCAGGAACTTTCTTCCATTACATCTGACAGAGTCAGACAATTCATGCTTGCTCTCACTGGTCAGATTTTCATCATTTTTGCAGACAGAGAGTTCTTTCTTCCTCTCATTTTTATCTTTTGGAGTATATGCATGTGAAGACTTCTTACTTACTTTTGTATTTTTACTACGATGGGAATCATGTCTTCTCTGACACTCCTTTTCCACTGGGGGTTTATTCCACACGGGCTTCCGGGGATATCTTTTGTTTACATAATTGTAGCCTTTCTGTTCATCCCCACTACCATTTGGTGCCTCACAGAATGCCTTTCCAACAGATGACTCTGAAGAGTCAGACTGACTCAAATCCAAAGATGGAACATTTTCAAACAGCTCTGCTTTCTGTTTAGAGTTTATTCTCTTTTCTCGCTCATGTACTTGCCTTCCCTTCTCCCTGAAACCTCTTCCAGATGCGTGCATCAAGTGTGTTTTCTTTGGCTTTGCTCCTCTGCTATCCGCGTTAGGTACTTCCCTGTCACTCTCTGAAGAGAGGAGGTCATTATATCCTCTAGGAGGTGCTCTTCTTCCATGTACCATTGCAGCATCTGAAGTTCCTGGACCTGCAGCAGTATCAGTAGTACTTTGTCTGACCTTATTTCTAGCACACGTGCTATCATTTCTTGATCTGTGCCACCTCTGGTTTTGAAAGTATCGATTTTTTGAACTTTTAGTGGTACCAAAATATTGGTGAAAGTCTTGAGAATTCCCATACTGACTTTCAGGATTAAAAACACCACAGTGCTTTGTGGAAGAGTTTTCATAATCCGTAGCTCTTTCAGACAGACTAGAAAATGGTAAACTACTCCTACTCTGATTACTGTTAGATTCTTTCCTATCTTTGTTTACCCAGTTTACATCTGTAGATTGTCTTTCTCCTGAAAGGGAATCAGGAGCATCAGGACTGAGATTCAGTGCACCTAAAAAGTATAAAGACAAAAAATAAACACATCTTAAAAAAAAAAAAAAAGGCAGGCAAAGGCCTAAGAGTTCTAACAGTTTAATCAATTGCAAGCTAGACAGAACAACTAAAAATAAGTTTCTAGAAACTCAAGTTGAATCATGCAGCATCTTGACTTCTTTAGACAAAGACTGTGAAGGCCTAGAGTTAAGAACAGAAGAAAAGCCTACGATTAAAAAAAAAAAAAAAACACTTGAAGCAGCACTGCATGTATAAGCATGGTATACAGTGTGATAATCTGTGTTTAAGATGGGCCTAAGTTTTCCCTAAGACATTTACATACATGCATAAACCTGAAGGAAAAGAGGTCCTCTGCATACAATTTGAGATTTTAATACTGCACAAAACTTTGAATATAAATAATATTCCATCACCTAAAGAGCAGCAATAATCAATGCTTGCATGAACTCTGAAGTCACTGTTCTATACACAGATGCATTAAACGGCAGAGGGACTACACAGGGTAGCCTGTTTTTCTATTATGAATTAAAAAAAAAAAAAACACGCTTCTCCTGTAGAAGTCTCTTTCTGTCATTTCTATGACTGAAGTGATAAGGAAGAGTTGCATGTAAGAAATCCCATCTAGCTCAATTCTGAAACTTATTCTCAACAAAAAAGCCCTGGAGTGAAGAGGGACTAAACGAAAGGTGGTTAATACTCAAGGAGCACCTCCAAGGTCAAGAATGGTCCATCCCAATGAGCAGAAGGTCAGGCAGAAGTGGCCAAACTCACAAAAAGCAAGTGTACAGGGGATGGAAGCAAGGACAGGTAGCCTTGGGAAAAATGCAGAGAAAACATTAGAGTGCCCAGGAATGAAGTTAGGAAACCTAAAGTCCAAATGGAATTGAGTTTGGTCAGGAATGTAGAAGACAACAAGAAGGGCTCCTGTAAGCACGTAGGTGGCAAAAGGAAGACTAGGGAAAATGTGGACCCACTGCTGAACAACAAGAGGAACGTCAATACACAGAACAGGGAAAAGGCTGAGGTACTGAAAGCCTTCTTTGTCTCAGTCTTTCCTAGCAAGACTGGCTTTCTGGAATCCAAGCTCCTGGAGACCAGGGTTAAAGACTGCAGCAAGGAACACATACCCTTAGGGGAAGTTTGAAGAAACAGATGGAAAACCATGAACCAGGTATTAAAAAACACCTCAATAATATTAATAAGACTTTTTTAAAAATCATCCATCAATAGGATGACTGCCAGCTTTTAGAATACTTCCAGCTTTTACATTGTAAAAAAAAAATCCAGAGAAGTGGTAAATTCTACTAACTAAACTGATTACTGTCCGCCAAGATAAGAAACAGCAGAATACATACAAAAATACAATAAACCGTAGCTAACCGTGGCTCAGATTTCCTCTGACAATTACATGTAAATACATGAATCTCCCAAGAGAAAGGAGACATCTACAGCTAGATTCCAGCCTGTAATTCTATAAATTAATCAAAAAAGTTTCATATTCTCAGCAAGCAATGAAGAGCCATGAACAAGGTGTTTTAAGAATAATCTTGAGGCACCCAGCTCAAAATTTAGCAGTCAATCAGAAGACAACTAGTTATTACATGCCTTGTTTATATACTAGCTCCCAGAAGGCCAAGTTCATTCTAGGGCAGACAGATGTCATCAGTTTCAAACTGGGCCTACAGCAAAAACTCCTTCACCAACACTCACAGCGGGATGGGGGGCCAATAACACATGGAAGTGGGAGCTGGCAACAAGGCCCAGCAGGAGGAAGTCTTCCCCCAAAGCCTGAGGTGCTCTTACAGACGTGCTTCACCCCTCTGCAGACTGAAAAGGAAAGACCCATTGCAGAGGGAGCAGAGCTGAGTAGAGTAGCCAGATCTGCTACCTGCTATCTGCTACCGGTGCAACATAGAAAGCTGACAGGCAACCCTAACAGGTGACTCTTCTGAGAGGTACAGAGGCAGCCATCTGATGACCTGACCTGCTCACCAGGGGCTCGTATCAGAGACTGGCAAGCCTTGTACAGTCTAAGCACTATTACCAATGCTGCTGGTTCACATGGGCACCAGTGATGCAGCCAGGAGCAGTCCGAGGAGAAATCAAGAGGGATTACAGAGCCCCGTGAGACTCAGGAGCACAGGGAGTCCTTTCGCCCATGCTCTTGATCAAAGGGAAGGGGATTGAAAGGGCCAGTTGGATCTGGCAAATCAACAGATGGTTACAGGACTGATGCCACAGGCTACCTAGACTATGGGACTGGCTACTTAGAGCATGGGACTGACTTTGAGAAACCTGGTCTGCTGGGGACTGATGGGGTCCACCTGTCGGAGAAAGGGAAGAGCATCTTTGGTCACACGCTTGCCAAGCTGGCGAAGAGGGCTTTAAACTAAAGTTGCTGGGGGAGGGGAACCTCAATCCATTCCGCTCCTCCCAGTTTGATGCTGGTGTCAGCGATGCCCACCCAGAGCCTGGAGAAGGGTCACGGGTCAGCAGGGGAGCACCTGAGCAGCAGCACAAAGGAATTCCGGCCACTCCAGCAAGTCAGCTTCATTCAGGGGCCCAACATAAATGCCTCTATGATAACGCAGTAGCATGGGGAATAAACAAGAGGAGGTAGATATACACACACCTGCAGGACTATGACCTCACTGAAATTATAGAGGTATGCTGGAATGGTTCCCATGACTGGAGTGTTGGAATAGAACAATACAGGCTCTTTAGTAAGGACAGGCAGGGTACGTGAGGAGGGGGGTATCACCCTCTATGTCAATGAGCAGCTGGAGTGCTCACTGGGGATCTGCCTGGGGATGCACCCGCAAGGGTGCAATTTAGGTTCCTGAGGGCAGAGAGTAGGGAGCACAGCCAGCTCGCTACCCTGGACTTCAGGAGAGCAGACACTGGCCTCTTCAGGGATCTGCTTGGTACAGTACCACAGGAAAACACCCTGGAGAGAAGAGGAGCCCAAGAAAGGTGGTTAATATTCAAGTTAAGTCACAGGGAAAATAAGGAGGTAATTGATGACAAGGCAACAAATTAGGTGGCCTTCTGTGACAGGTTTACAGCATTGGTGGATAGGGGAAGAGCAACTGATGTCATGTAGCTGGACTTGTGCAAAGTATTTGACACTGTCCCACACAATATCCCTGTCTGGACTGCGGAGATATGTATTTGACAAAGAGACCACTGGATTGATAAGGAATTGGCTGGATGGTTGTGGTCAACAGCTCAATGTCCAAGTGGAGATCAGCGGCAAGCAGTGTTCCTCAGGGGTCGGTACTGGGACCAGTACCGTTTACCACCTTTGTCACTGACATGGACAGAGGGACTGAGTGTACCCTCAGCACATTTGCTGAAGACACCGAGCCGTGTGGTGCAGTCAACAAGCTTTAAAGGGAAACAATCCACTGGTATGTAACTAATTCAGGTAGCTATCTTTTCACGTTAGTAGAGTAAATTTTGTGAAGCCTTAGGCCACTGTAAGAGCTCCGTATCATCTGAACCTGGTATTCAGTGGTGACTGAGGAACAGCGAGTGGCATCGTGTGGGGGCCTGGGTGGCGCTGATGGGGAAGGGGGGGACGTGCTGACTAAGGATGGTGCCAGATGAGAGCCTGCCCTGGGAGACAGCTGAAGCCATCCTGTCCTGCAACAAAGAACCGCCAATCTGAAGGAACATAACATATATGCATTGAGAACTGATTAGACTGTAGTGAAGATTGTAAAGGTATGGAGGATTGTAGGGGAGACGAAGATTGTACAGGTGTAAGAAGCCAGGGAAAGTTTTGAGTGGGGTCCCTCCTTGGAGGAACTCAGCTTGAGCTGATATATGGGTATCATTAAGTTTTTACTGAATAAAATAAGATTTCACTCTTCGAGTGAATTTTGGATGCCAGAGGAAAACCATTCTAGTAGGGGAAACAACAGGTTCCCCTCACATGCTAGAGAGAACAGATGCCATCCAGAGGGACCTACACAGGCTTGGCAGGAGAGCCCATGTGAACCTCCTGCAATTCAACAAAGCCAAGTGCAAGGACCTGCATCTGGGTTAGAGCAATCCCAAATGCAAATACAAGCTGGATGGAGAATAAATTGAGAGCAGACCTGAGAAGGACTTGGGGGTGTTGGTGATGGAGAGCTCAACCGTGCCAGCAATGTGCACTTGCAGCCCAGAAAGCCAACTGCATCCTGGGCTGCATCAAAAGAAGCATGGCCAGCAGGTCGAAGGAGGCAATTCTCCTTCTCTACTCTGTTCTTGTGAGACCCCACCTAGGGTACTGCGTTCAGCTCTGGGGCCCCCAACATAAGAAAGACATGGACCTATCAGAGCAAGTCCAGAGGAGGGCCACAAAGATGATTAATGGGCTGGAGCACCTCCACTATAAAGACAGGCTGAAGGAGTTGGGCTTGTTCAGCCTAGTGAAGAGATGGTGCCAAGGAGACCTTACAGCAGTCTTCCAATACTTAAAGGGGGCCTAAAGGAAAGCCAGGGAGGGACTCTTTGACAGGGAGCATAGTTATAGGACAAAGAATAACAGCTTTAAACTGAAACAGGGCAGATTTTGATTAGATTTTAGAAATAAATTATTCACTCAAAAGGTGGTGAGGCACCGGCACAGGTTGCCAGAGAAGCTGTGGATGCCCCATCCCTGGAGGTGTTTAAGGCCAGGCTGGATGGGGCTTTGGGCAACCTGGTCTAGTGAGAGGTGTCCTTGACCATGGCAGGGAGGTTAGAACCAGATGATCTTTCAGGTCTCTTCTGACCCAAACCATTTTATGATTCTGTGACTCAAAGCAATTCAAATTCTGAAAGCTTATTTCTGAAGATAAATGACAGTATAGTGTGTACAGTCTATTTGTGCCAACACCACATATATCCAGATAAAAAATAGTCCAATCAGCTGAACACAAAGCGCACACAACAGGGAAGACACTCTCTGCACATCTTATAGTACCTGTGTGATACTGTACCAGGGAAAAAAAAAAAAAGGTACATTACGGAAATCTGACCCTTTCTGATAGCTTTGGAAGCATTAAATATCTTCCTCACAGAACAACCTCAATCTTTTCTGTCTTCTCTGGGCATTTTATATAACTGCATTCAACTACATTATGCTATAATTTTCACAGACAACAGATTTGCCAAAGATTGGATTTCTTTCTCAACAGGAATGACATTGTTTCAAGCTTAAAGAACCATGTAGTGGGATCCATTTTCATGCAAAAAAAAATGCCCATCCGAAACTTACTGTTTATTCCAACTGTGACAGCTCATCTAATAAAAGATATGTTCCCTTCCCACAACTCTTTCCAGAAATTAGAGAAAGAATGACACACAAAAGCATCACTATCATAGAATCACTGAATGGTTGAGTTTGGAAAGGAATTCTTCAGATCATCTATAGCCCAAACACCCTGCTTGAGCTGTGTCCAGTCAGGTTCAAAATATCTCTACGGACAGAGACTCCACAACCTCTCTGCAACCTCTTCTAGACCACCCTCATGATAAAAAAACTTCTCGTGTTCAGACAGTATTTCATGCACTTTAACATTTACTTTTCACTCAGTACCACTGAGAAGAGCCTGGATCCATATTCTTTACTCGCTCTACCCCAAGACATCTCTTCTCCAGGCCACACAGTCCCAGCAGTCTCAGCCTCTCCCCTTATGAGGAATGCTCCCATGCCTTCATAGCTCTTTGCTGGACTTTATCCACTAAGGGAAATCTTCCTTGTACTGGGGAACCCAGAACTGGACACAGTACTCCAGATGTGGCCTCACCAGTGCTGACTACAGAGGAAGGATGTCCTCCCTTGACCATCTGGCAACATTCTTCTAAATGCAGTCTGGGTTACTGTTGACCTTCTTTGCAACAAGGGTTCATTTCTGGTTCATGGTCAACTTGTAATCCATGAAGGACCCCAAGGTCCCTCTCTGCAGAGCTGCCTGCCTGCCAGTTGGCCCCCAAAGCACATTAGTGCATATTACTATGCTCTTCTCTCTTTACGTTACTGTCCAAATTCATTGCACCTACATTTAGAACAAAATATTAAGTTTTGGTTGGCCTGCTTGAAGAAGACAGAGGAAAAATACGTAAGTAGGGAGAAGAACCACAACTTCACCCTAAGTAGCTTCATAAGTCTAAGGGAAGTATGTACTACGGAATGACTTTTGCATAAGGACTAAATGCATTATGAGTTTTCACTTTCCTGTTCTCCCTTACAGCATGCTGTTCAATGCTTTATAGCAGCTCCTTGATACCTTCTTATTAATGACTTGCTGTATGAGGAAACACTTGCCATCATAAATGTAGTTTTGCTTTTTTGCCTTTAACAGCAATTGCAGCAACTGATGGGGAAAAATCTGTAATGTCTATTAAATACAAACATAACCTTTCATTCGGGATGTCCCCTGTAGGTGCACAAGGCAGGAAACTGGAAAGGTATACCAACGTGCTTAACCACTCCACAACTGTCTTGGTTATTATATTCTTCCCCTGGATCTCAGTAACCATTCACTATTATCAAAATATCCTGTTCAGGTTGCACATGTGCCATGACCTAAACAAGCCATTCTTTGACCTCAACTGCTTTCCTTGGTATAACGTGAGACCAGAAATATTTTTCACATTTAAGCTCTCAAAATCAGGCTGTCCATGAAGTTCTGTAGCAGGTTTACATGGCAAGGTTTTGGTAGCGGGGTCTATAGTGGTAGCTTCTCTGAGAATCCAGAATCTGCCCCATGTTAGATAATGCCAGCCCTGGCCAGAGCCGTGCCAATAAGTGATGTTGTTTGCACCTCTGTGAAAGCATATTTAAGACAGGGAAAAAAACAAACAAACAAACAAAAAAAACCTGCTGCAGCAGCTGGGAGAGAGAGAGGAGAAACATCCTTGCAGACACCAAGGTCAGTGAAGAAGGAGGGGGAGAGGTGCGCCAGGCGCTGGAGCAGAAGTCCCCTGCAGCCCATGGTGAAGCAGGCTGTCCCCCTGCAGCCCATGGAGTACCACGGTGGAGCAGGGTTCCACACTGCAGCCCGTGGAGGAGACCACGGTGGAGCAGGTGGACCTGCACTGACAGAGGCTGTGGCCTGTGGAAGACCCCTGCCGGAGCAGATTCTGGGCTGGAGCTGCAGCCCTTGGAGAAGAGCCCACACAGGAGCAGGGGGCCTGGGGGGAGCTGCCACCCGTGGGGGACCCAGGTTGAGGCAGTTTGCTCCTGGGGGATGGACCCCGTGGTACGGAGCCGTGTGGGAGCAGTGCTTGGAGAGCTGCTGCCTGTGGGAAGGCCATGCCAGATGTTTTTGGGAAGGACGGCATCCCATGGGAGGGACCCCACATTGGAGCAGGGGCAGAGTGACTATGAAGGAGCAGTGGAGACAAAGTGCTACAGACTGACCACAGCCCCCATTCCCCTTCGCTCCCTGGGGGGAGGAGATGGAAGAGGGTGGTTGGGGGGGAAGGCATTTTTGGTTTCTTTGTTTTGTTTTTCACTTCTCTGGCTTGTTAGTTATAGGCATTAGATCATACTATCTCCCTACTCTGAGTCTGTTTTGCCCATCACGATAATTGTCATCTCCCCATCTTTATCTCAACCCTTGTGGCCTTTTCATTGTATTTTCTTCCCCTTTCCCTTTGAGGAGGGGGAGTGAGAGAGCAGCTGAGATGGAGCTCAGCTGCCCACCCGAGTAAAGCCACCACAATTTCCTAGACAAAAGCTATTTCACATCTTAATATTGCACAAACACAAATCCAGAATTACCTAAGAGATGAGTCTCAACGACGCAATACATATTACCATGGAAGGAACAAACTCCAGAACTTAATGCCATGTGACAATACCTGCATTAGCTTATGTATTTTAAAGCCAATGTAGAAGCAGTGAACAGCCCAGACTAATTTACCATTTTTAGTAACGCAGTTTAGTTCAATATAACTATTTAAGGCTCTTTATTCCAATGCATATGCACTGCAGAAAAGGTTCAAGCACCTGAGCTGACTCACAACCTGACAGCACAGAGATGAACAGACAAGCTGCCTGCAGTAGCTTCTCTTTACTAGCCTGAAACTATCAGACTACTCTGAACATGTCACAGGCTATTTTACTTGCCACATCAAGGCTGTGGACCTATTTTCATGCCACCAAAAATGAACTCAAATGACTTCTCCCTCTTCACTCACTGCCTGGGTGCTAAGAACAGAGAAGAGGTTGAAGACGGTATTAACAGTATAGACTAATGATATCCTTAGTCTGAATTAACTTCAGATTCACATTTTAACAAAGATTTGTATTTTCTTCTTTACCCCCTGCCATGAATGCCAGGACAGAAATTTAACAACCTTATTAACAGTGAAAATAGTTAGCTCATCAAGTGAGCCCAAAGTTATTCTGATTACCTGAAAAGTCTACCCAGACTGAAAGAAGAGGAAAAGGCACGATGAAAGCACTCAATATCATGAATGACTCGAGGCATGCGTTATTTCTAGTTACACGCCCAAGACACAACACAGCAGGAGTTATTCCACAGCTAAGTGCACACGATAAGTCATTAAAGGTGAGGCTGGAGTACGTCTTGAAAGGTTGCTCCACCTTGTCAGCAATCACACCCAGGGGAGTTAATTTGATCCTGCACCTTACAAGCCACCATGGAGGGGGGAAAGAAATAAGAAATGAACTTGTTTCTTCCCCTGGTGGTGTTCTGTCCCGCTCCAGGTTCAGTACCTAAGCTCCTCGGGGCACGTGGGAGGACCGCAGGACGCTGGAGGGGGCTCAGGGAGCACTCAGTAACACGCACCTGAGATGTTCGCTCCCAGACCCCCACAAGACCCCCCGAAACGCCGCAAATATCGCAAGGCTACGAGCCCCTGTGTGACGGGGCAGGTCACTCGGGGAAGGGGGAGATGTGGGCAGGCGAAGATGGCGGTGGCCGGGGAAGCAGCAAGTTTTCCAGGGACCAGACAGCTGTGATTTTATTTTACTCTTTTTCCGACCCCGTTTTCCCGTCACGTCGCTGAAGCTCGCACCACTCCCCCCCACCCGAAGCCCTCCAGCGCACCCTGCGGCACCGCCGGCTCCGCGAAGTTGCGGCGCGCGAGGGCGGCGGGTACAACAGGTGGTGCCGCAGCCACACCGGCCCCAAGGGCCCCGGCCCTGCCTTCACCCTGAGGGGCTACAACCGCTCCCCGTCCCCGCTCCCAGCCTCCCGGACCGGCCCCCGGGCGCGGCGGCCGCACTCACCTGCGCCCAGCCTCGCTTCCGCCATGCCGCCGCTCTCCCCCCACCCCCGCCCCGGGACCCCGCTTCCCGGCCGCCGCGCAGGCGCAGTGGCCCCGCCGAGCCCCTCCCCGCCGAGTGCGGCGGGGCGCGCGCAGCCGCAGCGGGGCTGCCCGGGCGAGGGAGGGAGCCGGGGCTGGGGGGGGCGGGGCCGGGGGCGGGAGGGGGCGCGAGGGCGGACGTCGGCCCTCAGAGGGGGCCGCAGGGCCTCAGAGGGGAAGGGAAGGGAAGGGAAGGGAAGGGAAGGGAAGGGAAGGGAAGGGAAGGGAACAGCGACAAGTGTCGGCACTGGCAGTAGATTGGCCACTCGCTTGGCAATAAACTTGCCATCTGTGTCTTTGCCATCCAGTGGGCTCACGGCACTGGTTGCCTTTCAGAGCCTCAGTTAACTTCAGCTTCTGCTGGGAAGCCCACACAAGCCTCCCATAATGCAGTCAGTGCTGCAGACAAATCTTGTCATGCTCCAGCTACAAATACTCCACAGAACTGCATGCTTTGTCATAATGCGGCTTTCAGCACCAATGTTGGACCATTGTATGATTCACACTTCCCTGCAGAGGTTTAGTGCCATGGTTACAGTACATCTCCAGAACAGTTCTATACTTTTGCCATTGCGGTGTAGCTCCAGAGTCCTTACAGAGCTGCTGATCTTTTTAAACACTGCTGAGTAACTTTGCAGTGCCATAGCAACTGCGGCTCTGAAGAACAGCACCTCGCAGGAACAGGACTGCAGGCAGGCTCTGCATTCTGCCCTCCACACCCTCACCGGTTCTCAGATCAAGGTTCAATTTGCAACATAGTTCTTCCCTTCTTAGTCAGTCAAGTTCATGGCTTGAGACACCTTAAAGAAACCGTGGGCCTTTTGCAGAAACTCTCGCTGCTGAAATGCACCCCAGACTCCTGCCACTGCTGCAAAGGAAGTTTGTAAACCAGTGCAGCAACAGCCTTATAAATGTGCTACACGCTTTGCCGTGGATTATGAATACCTATGAAGTGCTTTGCCATTTGTAAATTTATTTTCTCATCTGAGTTAGGAATAAAAGTATGTGGTAGCAGCAGAGCTAATGCATCCTCTCACAGGTGACATGTGGTTTCCCTGCTGCTGACAAGGTATTTGCAGTAGTCCTCCGGTTCCCATGTTCTTTGCCACTACTGTAGAGACATGACCATAACACTCACATAGAACTGCTACAGATTTTTAACATTGCTTCACATTAGTACCACAGCACTGCCACTCCAGTATCCACGCTCTTTTTTGCTATCACCAAGAAAATGCAGTTGTGGTATGGAAAGCACTACAGGAATTTGCACCTATATGTGCTGCGGCAAAAATGCCAGTTATTGGGGCTATACAGAGTTGCTGTGGATGAAATTTTTACACAGGTTTGATTTAGCAGCAATTTAAGATTTATTAATACCTTTACGGTAAATCACGAATTAGATTGCATGATTTTTTTTTCCTTAGCAGCACTTAATCATCAGTTAATCATTAGCCTACTTAATGCAATAATTCAGTCATGTTTGCTAAAATCAGAATAGTGACGTATTTAAAGATTCGTAAATGGCAAGGTTCACACAAGACTTATGGCAAGGTATTGAGGATTTCTATACAGAAGGGTATTAGGGATTTATATGGTTGTCCATTTCCCCTTTATATCTAAACAGTTCTTTGTTGTTGTTGTTGTTGTTTTTCCCCTTTCTTCTCTGAAATTTGCATTGGGCCAATTCCATCCACTCCTTATAGCCTAACATTATTGTCCAGCATTTCTGTGTAGGCATTTGATTTTATTCTCTTCCTTAGTTTGGCCAAAATAGTCTTTTTATCTTTTCCTCATCTTTTCTCCTTTTCAGTGCAGGGACAGGAGCAAGGATCTCCCCACTAAAGCTTACTCCCTCCCTTAAAACATAGATAGTTTTTTTCTACTTCATCCTCCTTGAATATTTCTCTTCCCTTCCCTGCACCATTTACTACTCATTTCTTTTCTCGGTGGCTGCTTTTTTCCATCTGACCAGCATGACGGAGCAGTCATAGGACACACTGCTCCATGTGGCATGTAGAGCTGGGAGCTGGGAGTCAGCAAATCCCACAATACTCAAACAAGAAAAGCAGAGCAGTTTCAATAACACTTCAGGTTCAATAACAATTCAAGCAACAGCCCAGGTTGTCCAGCAAGCCTGTAGAGACAGGACAGCCCAAACCAGAAATCTAGACAGTAGGTGACAGTGTAGGTACAAGCATACCTTCAGCATAGGTCAGGCAGACACTAAAGGTGAGAGCGTGGATTTTAAAGCAGCTCAGGAGAGAAGGAATGGAGACAGCCTTTAAGGATTCTCAAGGCCTGACGGTTACTTTTATAAATAGGCTCCAGCCACTCAGCTGCAAGTCTAGGTGTTGAAGTTTCCTGCATAAACACAATATCCTCTTGTGCAAAGGATTTCCTGGAGTTGATGATTTTTAAATAACCTGTTCCTAGGTGTTTCTAAACTCCATGGAGCTTACAGTCTGTGTGGCCAGAAGAAGTAGCATGATGCAGTAATGTGTAGGGGTACATAAGAAAGCATGGGAAGAGTTCTGAGGTGCCATGGACTCAGTCCATTGCAGCACATAGAGATGTTCTGTCTCCATTGACTATTCTTTCAATACATAAGGCCCTTACAGGCAGGGAAAAAGAGCCAACCAGTATGTGCTTTCATTCAAAATAAATAATAATAAAAAAGGAAACTACCTAAAAATGAAGAAACTGGTTAAAAAATGAGGGGCATCTAAAGTAACAGTGTTTGAGAGCTGCATGGAGGCTTGATAAGGATATGGTATTGGAGGCTCAGAGCAAATGTTTACCAGGGGAAAAAGAAACCTGCCATGGTTAAACAGCAGGGACAAGGGAGCCTGTTGCTGTGGACAGCTCTTCAAAAGCATGCTTCCAAAAGAAAAATTTGAGTCTAAAATTGAAAATCCCAAATTGTGATAGATGAAATGTAAACTACACCATGAGACAGACCATTTTTTATTTTTTTTAAGGGAAGAACTGCCTTACAATTCTACTGAAATTCTAAGGAATCAACAAGCTTGTGGCTAAGGGAGATAAAGTTGACTATGGTTTTCTGGAAGGTATTTGAAAAGGTCACTCATCAAAAGCTCTTGAAAGTTACACTGCCAGGGAATAAATACCTGCAGGGGTAAATAACTGGCTAAAATGGCATGAAATTGCAGTAGGAATCAATTCCAATTTCACAGTAAAAGGAAGTCAACAGTAAAGTTCCATACAGATGTGTTCGGGAATCTGATTTGTGCAGCATATTTTTCATGGCTCTGGAAACAGTTTCAGAGTATGCCGATGGTACTATGGTTTTTTGGGGGGAAGTGTAGGCAATGGCAGACTGAGAAGAACTGCAAGCAGAAGAGTCTTAGGATACTGAGTGTATGGGCAAAAAATGGCAGATGGAATTCCAGGAAGTTAAATGTAAAGTAGTGCATATGGGATGAAACAGTCCTATCTTCGTATTTAAAAGGAAGAGCCCTGAACTGCTGTAACAGTTATTACAGGTAGTTGTATGAAAATCTCTTCTCTTTGCCCAGTAGTGCAAAATAAAGCATATTATTAATTACTTCTAAGAAAGCAGTAAAGAATAAAATAGAGAAAACACCAAGACAGCTATAAACTGGTAAATATCATGCACAAACCTGGTTCCTCCATCTCAAAAAGTATATATATCAATAAAAAGTGAGCCACCATTTGTTTTTTTTATTGTTGTCGTTTTTCAATCTTACACTTAAAAAATGGTATGAAGTTTAAAAGAAGTTTATGAGCAGCTTATCCCACTCTTGTTGTCTTGGTTATGTGTCAAAGACAAACACAGGAGGAAGAAAAATACATATTGAAAAATTAAATTTTTATGTATTATTACATTGAAAACATAACAAAGGAGTCAACCTCATTTTTCTCTGAGTTGTTCTCCAACTTGGTTAATGTCACAGATTTTTAGAATCATAGAATATCCCAAGTTGGAAGGGACCCACAAGGATTTAGAATCATAGAATCATAGAATATCCCTAGTTGGAAGGGACCCACAAGGATCATTGAGTCCAACCCCTGGCCCCACACAGCTCTACCCAAAAATTCAGACCATATGATTAAGAGCACAGTCAAAATGCTTCTTAAACTCCAACAGGCTTGGTGCCATGACTACATCCCTGGGAAGCCTGTTCCAGTGTGTGACAACCCTCTCAGTGAAGAACCTCTTCCTGATGTCCAGCCTGAACCTTCCCTGTCGCAGCTTGACACCATTCCCTCGGGTCCTATCGCTGGTCACTAAAGAAAACAGATCGGCGCCTGCCCCTCTGCTCCAATGAGGTCTCCCCTCAGCCTCCACTTTTCCAGGCTGAACAGGCCAAGTGACCTCAGCTGCTCCTCGTTATGTCTTCCCCTCTAGGCCCTCCATTGTATTTGTAGCCCTCTAGTGTAGAGAGTGTAGACACTCTCCAGTGGTTTCACATCCTTTTTGCACTGTGGTGCCCAGACCTGCACACAGTGCTTGAGGTGAGGCCGCACAGCCCAGAGCAGTGTGGAACAATCACTTCCCTTGACTGACTAGTGATGCCGTGCTTGATGCACCCCAGGATGCGGCTGACCCTCCTGGCTGCCAGGGCACACTGCTGGCTCACATTCAATTTGCTATCAACCAGAACTCCCACCCAGCTCTCTCTCTGCGGGGCTGCTCTTCAGTGTCTCATCACCCAGTCTGTATGTGCAGCCAGGGTTGTCCTGTCCCAGGTGCAGGACCCGGCACTTGCTCTTGTTAATCTTCATGTGGCTGGTGATCGCCCAGCTCTCCAATCTGTCCAGATCTCTCTGCAAGGCCTTTTCACACTGAATGGAATCAGTTTAGGGTCCTCCCAGTTCAGGATCATCAGTAAATTTGCTCAAAAACATCTTCTAGTCCTGCATCCAAATCGTTTATAAAAGCATTGAAAAGAAACGGCCCTAAAAATGGAGCCCTGGGGGACCCCACTGGTTACAGGCCATCAGCCCAATGTAGCCCCATTTACCATAACCCTTTGAGCCCTACTCATCAGCCAATTGTTCACCCATTGTATGATGTTTTTACCTAGCTGTATGCTGGACATTTTAAATGGGATTGTGGATATGGTTTGCTGATCTTGTTCTCTAAGATGACTTTTTGAAAAAATCCTGTATTCAATAAATGTGAAATTGTGGAATCACCTGGGCACCTGACAGAAATTCAGGGTGGTAAAAAAGCTGCCAGGTTAGGGAGCAGGCTACGGTCATGTATTTATGCCCGTGAGCGTGCACAACGGCACGGACTGGAACCTAGCCCCGGGGCAGTCCCAGCTGCTAAGCCGGCTCGGGCCGCTCGCCGCGGCTCCGTCCCGCTCCCTGCGAGGGGAGGCTGAGGCCCCGCGGCCGCCGCTGCCCGGCTCAGCCCTCCCGGGGGGCTGTGAGGCGCCGGGAGGACACGAGCGGGCGCCGCGGGCGGCGAGGCGAGGTCCCGGGCCACCGGTGGCGCTGTGAGTTGCGGCTCGGGGAGGCGCAAAATGGCGGCGCGGCCGTGAGCGGCTGAGGCAGGCAGCAGGCACGGGGCTCAGGCGGCTCCGAGGGGCGGCTCCAAACTACGAGGGGAGACCCTGTCCGAGGGCAGGTGCTGTCTCGGCCGGTCCTGAGGAGAGAGGCGGCTCCGAGCTCCCTGAAGGCGGAGCCAGGGGGAACGGGGCGTGGTGGGGCGGCAGCGCCCCGCCCGTCGCCTCCTCCTCAGTGTCCGGCGGCGGCACCCGGGGGCCTGGGATGCCTTGCGGATAAATCCGGGTGTGACAGGGTGATCAACTTGCCTTCCGTGCCTTGGAGCGGGACGGATCCATCCGTGACTGGGCTCCCCGCTCGGTGTGGCGGTGGGAGAGGAGCGGGGACATGTCCCCATCCCTGCCGGGGGGTTTTAGGATGTCAGGGTGCACTTGATGCTCGGCTCTCCCTTAGATGAGGTGCAGCACTGGAGATCGGACAAGGCGCGACATGGAGGCGGTTGTGGGGCCCTGAAAGGGAGCGCAGTGTCTGCGGTTGTCAACGCTGGCTGGTAGGTGCTTGGGCTCCACGCTGGGGCTGCTTTTGCTTTCCAGTGGTTTGACGTGAGGATGTAGGAGTTTACTTTGCGTCTGTCACGCCAAACGATAAAGGCTGAGGCACGTGTCGGTCTGCAAGCTGGGATAGATGCTGGGACAGATCACGCTTGGTTGCAAAAGAGAGATGAGCATGGAGAGCATGTTGGGGATGTCAAAGTGCATGCAAACATATATAAAAAGTGGGTTTTGTTATGAAAATTACTATGTGAACACAAACATTCCTCTAAAAGTAGAAATGAGAGAGGGATTTTGAAAGCTGTGCTGCTGGCTTTAAGCAGCAGTCTGTTTTCTGTTTGTGTTTGCTTAGATGGATTTCTCGCACAAAATCTCGTGGGTACTTAGGGAAACCCATTCCAGCTGTTGAGAACAGCCTGCATGATGCAAACCATGGGGCCCAAATACTGTAGGCCCTAAATCAAAACCTCGCTGAAAAAGCAGATATCATTTAGAAAACCCATTTGTTATTGTCTTTAAACATCGCCAGCAAGGCAGCCTCTTTCAGTTACACTGTTAATTGAATTCCCCAGAGCTCGTTAGAAGGAGATACCATTTTTTATAACTGAGATGACTGACTTCTAACTTCAGGCTAGCAGTTCTCGTAGCCTTGCTTTGGCTGAGAAGCCCTTGAGGAGCCACCAAAAATGCTACATTTCCTTATCCTGTACCAGCCAGATGGCATTTCATAATTCTGCACTGTGCATCCCTTTAACTGATGGTTCATTTCCAGTTCTCTTGTCCTTCTGTCAGGAAAGGAATTACACAAGGTCCACTCACCTCTTTCGGAACCCCTTCGGAGTTCAGTGAGCTGAAACATGTTGCATAAAGCAGGATCTCTGCTACCAGTGGTTCTTTTGCACCCAGCTTTGGAAGTCAGCCCAAGCTGAGCACAAGTCTGCTGTCACTGTTTGTGGGAAGTTGTGTACCACTTGCCTACTCTTACGGGCTTTGAGATCACGGTGATTGTTGAAGTTTGATAGAATTCGGTGACGAAGAGCATGATCGAAAGGGGGCAAGAGCAGGAATGTGGAGTGGAGCATTTATTGTCTTGTTGAAAGTACAGGAAGGGCAGTATTACACTCCGGCACAGAAACTGGGCAAACTGCTGAGCACTAAAAGAGGAGCAGATGAGGTTAGATGGGAGAACATGAAGGAAAACAGGTAAGAACTTTGAATATTGCTCCTAGGTGCAGTCCTTAAACCATCTTGGAGATAGATCATGGAGAACCTAACAATGCAAATGCCCTTTGGAAGCTTGACCCCTGCTTGCACCTAGCAGGTCCAGAAGAGCTCAGTGTGTTCTGCTTCCACAAAACAGTCTTCATATTGTGTTTGGAGCCGTTCAAGAAAGTCACTTGGTGTTGTATGTTCACGTTGTGTGACTTGGCTTTCCCCGGTGGCGTTTTGCAGGCTGCTGCTCACCCTCCTGTCCCACTGGTCTCAGTTGAAGTAATTTCATGTGTGGCCAGGGGGACACACAGCTTGAAGTCGCTACTCGAGCGAGCCCTGGAAGTTGGCAGGTCTGTTTAAGCAGTGGGCAGACAGAGCTGTGTAATGAGGCATGCACAGCACCAGCCCTCGCTCTTCGGCAATGCCAGTGTCGTTCTGCAAGCAGAGTGAGCACCAAATTCCCCCCACCAGGCACTAGGACAGAAGGGAGCTCTTGAACTTTGTCATGGGTCTGGTAAAACTTGCACATGTTCAGCACTCTGAATCTTCAAAGCATCTCTCAAGCCACATACGGTGGACCAGAAATAGCTGCCAGATTATGAAGAGTCCTGTGACTTAGGCACACGTTTTGTATAGGTTTTAAGGCTTGCTTCCTCGTTTCGAGGTTGGGAGTCTTAGTATTTTAATGTTGTCTTAACTTAGAAAGTGCTAAGACCTTTTGAGGGGTAAATGTGTGTTTGTGTGGCCCCAGGCCATTTTAGTGGAGGTGTTTAAGCGTGGCTTTCCTAAAAATGGAGGTAGATTACCCTAAGGAGAATGTGGTCCTAACGGGATTTCATTCCTCCCTGTGTTCTAAGGGAAAGACATGCTTCCTATGTCAACGTGCTATTGCATTTAAAACCCTCCCAAAGGACCAGTGCATGAGTGTCAGGCTCCCTTTTGGTCACTGGGGCAAAATGAGATCTAGGAATGTTGTATGTCCTAAAAAGAGTAGAGGGGAGACAACTGAGAAGGAGTCAGGCAAGAAGAGCCACTAGTATGTGGGGTGTAGAGGGGCCAGTGGTTAAACCTTACAACTGTGTGCTTCTTCAGAAGATCACACAATTCCTAGTTAATCTTCAGAATACTTTCAAAGCAGGAAAATACTGCTTTTTCTAAATATGTATATATAGGTCAGCTGCCATCAGCAGCATCTGTTGGAGTCGAGCGTGCTGAGCAAAGCACCCTATGTTTTTCTCTTAGTTCCATTGTCTCAACACTTCTGACGCTTATGGATGGCATAGACAACAGAGGGGAGATTGTGGTAATCGGAGCCACCAACAGACCAGATTCTACAGATCCTGCTTTACCAGGCCGCTGTGACAGAGAGCTCCTCTTTAACTTGCCAAATAAAGAGATAAGAGCTTAAATTCAACGTTAATGCTGATGTGGCAAAGTCCAACTTTGTAGAAAAAAAAAAAAATCCAACTTGAACAAAAGAGTGATGTGTGGAGACACTGTGTCATACCGTGGAGGGCAAATCTGGTACTGAATACATATGGTCAAGATGATACCACCAAGTAGTTAGTTCTATAATAAAATCTTTCATTCCCAAAGTTGTTCCCGTTTGCTTAATTATTTAATCCATGTAGACGCTTTCATCCTGAAGTTGTGTTCTTGGTCTCAGTACTTCATTTATAACTGGATAGGGGACATAGTTGCATTTGATTGTTCCCTGGATCAGTGGTAGTAGTTTGAGTCATAATTATTTTTTTCTTTATAGTAATTGTAGCAGCTTGAAACATAGTCCTAGGAGTGTTTTCTTTGAACTTACTGACTGAAAAGCAAATTTGATGAACTAATGAGACTGTCACGATGAAAGTTTGCTAAATTTTAGAGAAGTTTTTTGGAAAAAAAAAGATCTGTTTCTGGATAAATTTTTCACGACACTATTTTCCTCTGGGTTGTTAGGTCTCATATTTTGGAAACTTATTATTGGAGCTATAAATGCCTTTTCTTTCACTGCAGGTTCCTAGAGGATGTTCGGTGTAACCGATTTAGAAATATTAAATTTCCTGGTTGAAAATGCAGAGTGTATATGACATAACTGTAAAATACTTGAAAGTTTAGCAAATAAAAGTGTGTTAATATATGAGGGGTTTTGAGGGGGGATTTTTTTATTGTTGTTTTATTTTTGGTTTGTTTTTGTTGGCATTTTTAAGGAAAACATAGGACAAGCTAAAATGCAGTGATTTAGTTTCCAGGCTAAAAAAAGAAATTTTCAAGATCCATACTCGTGACTGGGTCCCTAAGCCACCGGACATGTTGCTTGATGAGCTAGCTGAGAAATGCATCGGTAGGACTGAAAGCAAAATGGATTAATGCTTGTGACTAAGTTCTAAAGAATCTTAGCTTGTGCCAGGCAGTACCCTAGCTCTTGTGATCTGCTGCACAACTAGTCAATGAGGCAGCTGGCACGCCTTCATAGCAATCAGAGTTAGATGCTTTCATCTATTTACTTTTTGGTGTTGTTGTCTGAGAACACTGAATGATTTGGGGGCATCTTCCTGAAGAGTACAGTTTTGATGAGGCGTCTGCTTCAGCCTCATAAGCACAGGGTATCAGGCGGCAACCAGCCTAACAAAACGTCCCTGCAGAGCAGTAGCACTTTCAATTCCAGGAGCCCTGGGACCTAGCCTGCTGCTCCGCATCGTGGTTTGTTTTGCCGGGTACCGACCCGAGCAGCCCCTTAGGACTGACGATTTGTCTCGCCGCCAGCCAGCGGCGGAGGCAGAGCACAGCCGAGCGCTGGGCGGGCGGAGCTGGGTCCTGCGCCGCTCCGCGTGGCCGCGGTGCAGCTCGGCCCCAAAGCCCCAAAAGCCACCCGTGGGCGCGGAGGCAGCCGCTCCGCAGCCCGTGCCAGGACCTCGTCCCTCGGGCTCGCCCTTGCCAGCCCACCTCCTGGCACCATCTTCGCGGCTTCCAGTCAGGCAGCGGCGGAGCCGCTCCCGGGGAGGGAGGCGGAGGAGCGCTGGGTCCTCGCTGGGGCGGCGTCGCGGCTGTGACACTGCGGGAGCTGGGCGGGGGGTCGCGGGGCGCCGGGGGCACCATGATGCCGGGGGAGACGCCGCCGCCGCCGCCGGCCGGCACCGCCGCGGCCGCCGCCGGGGTCTGCGCGAACTGCGGGATCCTGCAGCAGGTACCGGCGGCCGGCGTGGCGCCGGAGGGCCCGGGGCGGGCTCTTGGCCTAAGGACGCCACGGAGGGGGGTTAGGCCGGGTCGGTGGAGGGGCGGGGGGGCTCCCGGCGCGGCGGGAGCTCGGGCGGTAAGCCTGAGGGGAGCGGCGGGGTGCGGTGCGGTGCGGTGTGTTGTGCGGCGGAAAAGTGGCTCGTGTCTTTGCATCGCAGGCTCTGCGGCATGGCTAGAAGGACCTGCTAGCGAATTTTTCGTCGTATCCTTTCCGGGTGGCTTCGGTGCGGTGGGAGAAGGCTGTCCGCCGCCGCTCTTTCACGCGCTTTTAAGCGAGTGTCGGGTTTTTTATATATAGCGTGGCTGTCTGGGTGGTCATTGTTTCCCCTTTACATGAAAGGAAGGCCCAGCTGAGAGGGAGTTCACAGGGCAGAGAAGGTCTTCAAACACACCTAGAGTTATTATGAATTATGAGTCTGGGAAATCCGTAACCTCAAATGAACTAGATGCTGTTTATTGGAAATACTCCTCCAAAGCTTAATTTGACTTTTGACAGAAAAAGTGTGATTTTTGTTTATAATCTAATGCAAAAGCAGAGTTTGAAGAACTGTTGTAGCAAAGCCTCATCTAAGTAGGCGTATTTCCGTGTGGAGTCTGCATTCTTCATATGTATTTGTATGAAAACCTTAAAATTAATACCTATTTTAGTAAACAATAATTTATTCTATAAGAGAAGTCACAAAACCAGATTATTATTCTGTGTAGAACATCAGCAATCAGTTTAGGGGGCATTTGCAGTATATGGTACTGATTTTGGTGTGGAACTTCTTTACCGACTTGAGACTCTTCCTTACAGAATATAAATGAATATGTAGCAGCATTAGTTGCACTGAAGCAAAAACTGATCAATGGCGAGTAAGTACAATTGCGCGAGTGTATTGTTGTTGTTGTTACTGTTCTTAATTTCTCTAAGTGATACGCCAAGTAAGCTTTGTGGAATGCAGATATTCATTACTGCACAAAACTAAATCGTCCTCTAAATGCAAGTAATGTTTTTTCAGTAACAGATCCTAAATCTAGATTTAAAGGCTTCTTTATGTCTTAAAATGTCTACATGTAGTAGTAGTAAAAACAAGGATATTTTATGTAGCTATGTACCTTATTTATTATTATGATTAGGTATTTAGCAGAAAAGCTCTTGAAGGGATTTATTTCGTTTTGTCTGTTGCTAACTGTGTAGTATGAGAACCAAAAGTCAAGCACAGGTGTATGTATATACAAACCTTTTCAAGAAAACTTAGTCTTATCAGATATGAAATGCTGCTGGAGTTAAATATCAGAATATGTAGAAGTGAGGCTGTATGACGGCCAGAACAATAAGGTTCTTAAATGTTTTCATAGTTCTCTTTCTCTTCTGGGATTGCTTCCACTTCTTCTCAATAACCATCAACATAAAATTGTACAGAAAAAAGTTCTGTGGTATGTTATGTATGCATTCATATCATGGCATGATATCCTTGCCATGTCTCCTAATTGTAGTGGTTTATTTCTTAAGAACCCTTTCCCAGATCAATGTAAATCTGGCTTTAGCTAATCTGGTTTCCAGAAAGGATTTAAGAGAGCCCTCACTTTTAAACTCAGACCCTTTTCTGCAAAGCTCCTTTATTGTTTGTGCTTTCATAGATTGCTTTACCTACCCTGAAACTGTGTCCCCTTCATCTTGCCTATGCACGCACTTCCTGTGGGATTTACCTCTGCTCTACCTAGTTGCAGCCCAGCCACTTTCTTTTTTGTCTTACTTGATGACTCTTTAACTGTTGCAAGAGAAAGTAATGCAGCATTCTCTGCGCAGAAGTAACTGCCACTGTTCTCATCCTCATTCTTCTCTCCATTCTTAAAAGCTGTGAAATTTGAAGAAAGGAGAGAATAGCTGTCCGTGGTGCTGTCCCTTGGGCCACCGTACCCCTGGGTCAGAACAGATGTTATAGATGTTATACTCCAATGGCTTTTAGGAGAATAGTGTAAATATTAAAGCATTTTAGAGTCGTTTGAACCATCTTTCTTCCATTCTTTCCTAGGAAGGCATTCTTTTAAGTTTGGAAACTAGGATTTAGTTTGGTGATAAGCATATATATATATATATATATAAACACACACACCATCTTTACCCAAATAGTATGTTTTCTTCCTTTTTTTTTTTTTTTTGAAAGCTGAAAATAGTTAACAGCTTCATATAATTGCTAGTTGTTTGGTTGTATTTTCATTTTAAAGAAGTCTGATTTGAGGTTTGAGTGGCTTAATGAAAGAAAAGGGTTATGTTGACTTCTATCAGAAAATGCAAATTGATCTTTTATTTCCTGCATTTACCTATAAAACAAAAAGAAAGGTATCTTAGGATGTAATTGTGAAAATCAGTTGAGAAAATAACTAGTACAGTTGGCTTTTATGACTAATGTTTTGTTTTTCTTGCAGTCGTTTGCTGACCGAATATCAACAGAAATGCACTGATATCCTTTATTTTTCTATTAGCTTTCTCACGGAATTAGTGTATTTTTCATTTCTCTTACAGAATTAGTATATTTTTCAACATTTCTAATAAGAGGGTTTGAGGTTTTTTATTTGAGGCTTAATTTAAGAGGGGATGCATCTCTAGTAAAGAACAGACTGGAGACTTAAAGAAAATAGAGCTTTGGAACTAAACTTAGGCACTTAAGGTCTGGTTGTGTCTCATACATGGTTTAACGTGGACTATTTCAAATGTGCATTGCTGATAATGACTCAGGTTTTTTTCAAGCAGAAGCCGTGCTTATTCACTTTAAACATACGGAAATGTTTTCGTTAAACACATAACACAAACACATAATTTGCTTGTTGGCTGGAAGTCATTATTAAATATTTGTTTGCAAGTGGTGATTGGACTGAAATATACTTAAGGAAGTAGGGTAAACTGTTTTAAATTTCGACCTTAACAAGAGATTACAGCTTCAGTTTGCTGAAAGGTAAGTTTGATCTGAACTGTTTTCTATATCTGCGATGTCTCTGTGTCTTGGACAGTTTGGGGATTCTGCTGTTTTAATAGCAATGGTTCTCAGTCTACACTGAGCTATTAAACTGGTCCTTTCTTTTGGCATGCCTCTTAGGCCACAGTTAGCAAAGATACCCTTGAGGGGAGAAATCTGCCCTGCTTTCACTGTACGTGTGTGAAATACTTGTCCTGGCCCTGTATTGCATAAGAGCCTGAAATGACCGAGTGGAAATGCAGAGCTCATCCTTTGGTGGTGGTTAAATATAAGCCTGTTTGGGGAGACCCTGTTTGCCTGAAGTATTTTGACATAGAGTTTGTGATTGGGTACCCTTACCTGCTCCACTTACTTATAGAGGAAAAGACAGCATATCATCTTTACAGACTTTGTGTCCTGCCTGCTGAAAAGTCCCATGATTGGGCTCTGCTCTAATTTTGTGGCACTGCTTCTGTGGAGACACTTATTCCTGACACTTCAGTGTATGCAGCTGGGCTGTACTCTTGTGTAGTGCAGGCAGTCTGCCCACTTTCAACTTTAGGCTCCATTTAATGTTTTAAAATCAGGTCTTGAATATTCTTTGAATGTAAAATGTTAGATGGAAAAATGAGAACAATTAGGCTCTTCAAGTGTTTGGGTATCTGTCAGAGCTTTTTTCCATAGGGGAAAGCAAAATACTTGGAAGTTTGCCTGAAGAATTAGAACATTGAGTTTAGGCTTTAAAAGTGCCCGTTTTTTTTGGCAGTTTAAAAAAATTTAAATAACATTTCATGTTTCAGAGAGATCTCTGCTCTACGTTGTCAAGTGGAGCAGATGCTACAGAAAATCCTGCCTCTGGAAAAGGGCCAGGAAGAGTTGGGTTCCTTGAAAGCAGAGCTGGAAGAGAAAAAGGTGTGCTTGTAAGGTTTAAATAACTTGCGCTTACTCTGTTGAAAGAAATAAACGTGTTTAACGCTCATCTTAATGAGGGAGGTTCTAGTGAGCCCAATTATTTCCAGCTTGTTGGACAGGGAGTTCTGGTTTTAGGTGAAACAAATTAAATGTTAGCAAGTTTCAGATAAGGGAAAAAGTTCAGGCTTTTGTAGTTCCTATGATTTTGATCATATTATTTGTTTTTTATTTCCTTATTCAGGAAGGAAGGAGGTATAGCCAAATTCCTGTGGTTTTTCTGTTTCAGTACTACTAGATAACTTAATTCTTCATAACGTGCTGGTAAAAACGTGCAAAGAGAGTCTATCCACAATAGTTAGTGCTTTGCTTCTTTTACAATTTTGAACATACACTTTTAGATTATTAGCTACTTGAGTTTATTCCTAATTTTTCTCCCACCTCTGACTTCAGTTTATTCCTAATTTTTCTCCCACCTCTGAGCTGAAATCTAGTCTTCTGCAGAAAAAAATGACTGTTCAATTCCCTTTAATACAGGTATTTACTAGACATTAACTATTACTTCTGCCAAAAACAAACCCACCACCTCTGATAGTTTAATTCCTATCTAAAGTAGAGAATTAACTTCTGTTGTGTCACTATACATAGTTTTTCTTCTGTATTAGACTTGCCTTTTATCTTTAAATTTTCTTCCCTCAGCAAATATTAATAGCTGATGTCCTGATGGCATTTGCTCAGGAAATGCAGGGTTATGTATATGGTGTGTAGTAGCTGTGCTCTTGACTTGAGCTTTGGGTTACTGTCCAAATAGGTCTTGGAAGCACATACTCAAAAGATACATATATATATATACACACACACATATATATATTCTTGCTATAACTTTTGCCTTTAAAAAATGCAAGTTAACATGACTTTTCAATGTGCTTTTTTTCACAGAGTTCTCTCAAGATTTATCAGGAGAGTCAACTGGAATATGTTAAAATTAAAGAAGAAATAGTAAAAAGTGATGCTGTGTGAGTGATACTCTGTGCTTTTTTCACAATTTGTTTTTCCAGTAACAAGTCACTCAAAGGCTTCCTTAGCTGGAGCTCATGCATGATTGTCATGTCTTACAGCTCTTGATGGACTTTGTAAATAATTTGTCTAATTGTGTTGTAATGCTGTTATGCTCCTAGCCTCTAAATCAGCTGTGGCAGGGAACTGTGACTTCTCAGTGTAGTTTGGAAAGCTCCTTAAAACTCAAAAGGGAACCAGCCAGTGTACAGCTGGGTATTGTGAGTTTGTAGTTGTGGTAACTTTCCGGCATGTGCATAGCTTCACATTTATCAATACTAATGCTTACTTTCTGCTACTTTATGTAGTCAGCATTTATTTCTGACGTGTTCCAGCACACATCCCAATGGGACTTCACTGGTTACTCCTTCCTTTGGTTCTTCTGTCCTTGAAGGAACTCAAGGCTATCATTTTAAATTTTGATGTTCCTAAGTTATTTTGTTGCTACCACCATGTTTAGGGAAGTGATCCTTCCCCTTTTTCCAGCACTAATGGGGCCACACCTGGACTACTGTGTCCTGGGTTCCCTAGTACAAGACAGACATGGATGTACTAGAGATAGTTCCAGCAAAAGGCCCCAGAGATGATTAAGGGACTGGAGCATTCACTGAGAACCTCATATGAGATACTCTTGTGTCTTTCATGCCTTGTGAAGCACATGGTACTCACAAATACAGCAGCAAGCCACTATAATGCAGCAGATTGTAAAAGCAGTCTGTCATTGTTGTCACTTCCTGTTGCCACTTCTGCCAGACTGCACATTTTCGCACATTTAAGTACTCTGTCCTGTAAGCTTGAAGGAATTCATAACACATCTTCCAATTTTAAGAGCATCAGAGAGCATTGCTGACTTCATCTCAGGAAGAAACTGACAACCCGGGTGTCCTGGCAATACGGCATGCTGATATAGATATATATTATATCCCCTATTTGTCACTTTTATCTTCAAGAAAGGCAAGAAGGAGGACCCAGGGAGCTGGTCAGACAGACTGGTCAGCCTCACATTGATCCATAGCAAGGTGGTGGATCAGCTAGTTATGGAAACCATTTTCAGGCACATGAAGGACAAGAAAATGTAGTCAGGGTGGGTTCAGCAAGGGGAAGTCATGCTTGATCAACCTGATAAGCTTCTCTGATGGCCAGATGGATGAGGGGAGAGCAGTGACTATTGTCTACCTGGACTGCAGCAAGGCCTTTCACACTGTCCCCCCATAAGATCCTTACAGACAAGCTGTTGATGTTAGGGTTCGATGGACAGGCAGTGAGGTGGGCTGAAAACTGGCAGAATGGACAGGCCCACAGGGTGGTGACCAGTGTCACAAAGTCTAGTTGGAGGACAGTAACTAGCAGTATACCTCAGGGGCCATTACTGGCTCCAGTTGTGTTCAATGACCTGGAGGATGAGGCAGAGCGTACCCCCAGCAAGTTTGCAGATGATGTAAAACTGGGTCATCTCTTCTGTGATTCTGTAGCTAATTCACCTTTGAAGTTGAGGCTGTTAAAACAGCCTCAACACCTTTGGAGTTGAGGCTGTTTTAAGCAGTCGATCACGTGTGTTTGCGAGCTGAGTTTCTTCAGAAGCGGAACTAGTGAATTTGTCAAATTAGAAATAGAAAATCTAGAGAATTGTTCATACAGTGAATGTTAATCTACAGTTACTGCAGAATAATTTAGGTTAAAAACAATCTCCAAAGTCCCTTGGTCCAGTCTGCCAGTCAGCCAGCTTTAAAGTTGGGTTGCTTAGGCCATCGTTTAGTTGAGATTTGAATGTTTACAAGGATGGAAATTCCTTTCTGAAGTTACAAGAACCATGATAACTTGAGATAAATCATCTAGCATGTCCACTGTTAAGAAGATTCTCAATATGAAATCATTTCTATAGAGGAGATTTGAAAGAAGTTTTCAAAACTTAAGTCTGTTCCAGACGTAAGGTTGCTCATTTAATTAAAATTTCATGTTCTCTCGAAGGGTGAAATAAATATGACAGACACAGTTTTTGTCTGCATTTTTATTTCTAACTGTTGAGTATTATAAATATAATCATATTATATTTGTTGTAGTTTATAATACTCTATGTATTCTTCTGAATGCAATTTCTGTTAGCATATCTTTCTGTCAGCTGAAGATGTGCATGCATCTTGAAGATCAGATAGGAGCTTGAGTTGTGTAGCATAAGAGGAGTTCTGTCTAAATGCATCATCTAGAAACCTTGCTTTTTTAGTTATTAGATTTAATATATGTTCTTTCTTAATGTAATTATATAGATTGATAAAATCAGCATACGGCTATAAAAGTAATAAAAATAATTAATAATGATAATTGGTTAAAATAGTAAGTTAAAAGGTAATAAAAGTACCTATAAAAGTAATTGTACTGCAGGTATCATTGTAATGATAAAATGTTGGCATTTATTGGTTGTCTGGTTATTCAGGTTCTTATCTGTTTGTAAATGCATTACTTCTGTGCATTTGTCAGAAGACAATTTACAGAAAAGCCTAAGTTCATTACCTGTTATTTTTGAAATACTCCCACTTTTTTTCTTTTTTTGCACTTCAAAGATGTCTTAAAATGATTATTTTTATGAAATTCTCACCTGTGGCTTGACTGTCAGAGTAATCATCAGAGTATAAGGAGAATTAATTAGGAACCTGTTCAGGCAGAAGAGGCCCGAGAGCATCAGTCAGTCTTTTAAGTTCAAATACTTTTACTGCTGAGCATTCCAAAGGTGGTTAATTGGTGACAATTAGTTGGTTAGTTCTCTGAATTGTTTCTCAAATGCACTCCAGTTAACATCTGTAGCGGTGATTAAAGCTTCCAGGTCCAGAAGGGCTAAGGCTACAAATCTTAATCTGTTATAAAAGCTGTAATGTGAGGAATGGATGAACAGTATTCATCTTCATCAAAGTGATCTGTGAGCATTGGTAGTATGTGTAATTTTTTTATTTTCAGTTCTGTTTTGCATATAATGTGGGGTTGGAAGTGCTAAATTAAGAATAGTTTAGGCTGAGTAATTGGTTTTGTTTTGAGCTTAGCAAACAGCAGGATATTCTGAACAAAAATCTGTGGGACATAAGTGATCCTGAAGACTATACCTGAGCATGTAATTGCTAATGATTATAAGCAAAATTTAATTGCTTTTAAGGAATAACACTAACCTGTCTGCATTTGTGTTTGGTTAACCCTGGCTGGCTGCCATGTGCCCACCAAGCTGCCATCTCACTCCCCCCTCCTAACAATACACAGGGAGAGAATACAATGAAAAGAAACTCGTGGGTCGAAATAAGGACAAAAAGATCACTCACCAATTACTAGCATGGGCAAAACAGATTTAATGGGAAATTAATTGAATTTATTGCCACTTAATAGCAGCGTAGAATAGTGAGTAATAAAACTAAAAACATCTTCTCCCCATCCCTCTCCTCCCAGGCTCAGCGTCACTTCTAATTTTTCTACCTTCTTCCCTCACAAGTGGCACAGGGGAGATGGAGAATGGTTACGGTTGGTTCGTAACGCTTTTTCTCTGCCACTCCCTCCTACTCATATGCTTCCTGTGTTCCAGCATGGGGTCCCTCTCATGGGATACAGTCCTTTGTGAACTGCTCCAATATGAGTCCTTCCCACAGGCTGCAGTTCTTCAGGAATTGTTCTATTGTGGGCCCTTTCCATGGGATGCAGTCCTACAGGAACTCCAGTATAAGTCCTGCACATGCCACAGTTTCTGCCAGAAAACCTGGTCCAGCAGGTTGCATTTCTTGCCAGCAGCCTGCCCCAGTGTGGGCTCTCCACATGCTGCAGCTTCATTCAGGGCACATCTACCTGCTCTGGTGTAGGGTCCTCCACAGGCTACAGTGTGGATATCCACTCTGATGTAGTTATTCATGGGCTGCAGGGGGACAGCCTTCTTTTCTATGGTCTCCACAAGCTGCTGGAGAATATTTCAGTATGGGAAAGACCTTCCCATTTTCCTTCATTGACCTTGGTGTCTGTCACATTTTTCTTACTCCTCTCTCTCACAGTTGCTGCAGTGTTTTTCACTCTCTTAAATGTGTTATCATAGAGGTGATAGTGTGTGGCTCAGTTGTGCCCTGCAGCGAGTCTGTTTTGGGACTGGCTGGAACTAGCAGTGCCTGACATGGGGACAATGTCTGGTCATTTCTCACAGAGGTCACCCTGGCCCACTACCACAAAACCTTGCCAAGTAAACATCCTCACGCATCGTTACATCGTAGAAATGAAAAAAGCAGTTTTCTCAGGATGTTTTTCTGGATTATCAGACTGACTCACTTAAGAAAAGAGCAGACTGCCTCTGTAACAGATATGGCTGCTGTTGTTAAGAATGTCATCAGCATGCTGCTGATTTAAGTTTTCAAATTCAGCGACACATTGGTCTCACAGGCACTGAATTTATGAAGTGTGCTTTCTCTGAAATGGCTAGATTGGTTTCTGGTGGTTTTTTCATACAATGTGATTCTATACAAAAATAATCTGTTAATGCCTTTTTTTTTTAACAGGAGAAAGAAACTGGAAGCAAAAGTCAAGAAACTTGAAGGTAACTTTCTGTATTGTGTTGCCAGTGCTGTCATCCTGTTCTGTTTCTTGATTCATTTTGTATCCAAAAAAGCAATTGAAAAAGTTAAAGAAAAAGCCCCAGGGAGCAAGACAAATCAGTACTCTCTGTAATGCTTAGCCTCTGAAATGCATCTGCCATTCTGCAGAATATTTTCAGTAGAGCATATCAGGCTCATTGTGTAAATCAAGTTGGAAGGAAACCTCAAAGGATGACCAGCCTGTCCAGGCAATCTGATCCACTTCCAGAATGCCCTCATGCTGAAAAAGCTTTTCCTTATTGCCAGTTAGAACCTCTCTTGTCTCAGCTTCCCACCATGCGGCACCGAATGTACTGGTTCTGTCTTCTTGCTACCTTGTAGGTATAGAAAGGCTGTTCTTAGATCTTTTCAAAGCTTTTTCTTCTTAAGATAATTAAGTCTAGTTCCTTGAACCTGTCCTCACAGGGCAGGTGTTCCAATAATCCTGACAGGATTCCTCTACTTGTATTTATATTCATACTTAAAGATGTAGTGATCCTGACACATTTGCTGATTTGTAAATATTCTGGCAATCATGGTGTTTTTTTGGTTTAGTTTGGTTTAAAGCACTTCCTTCATGGCATTTTTTCCCCTCTTCCTCCCTCTCTTCCCCCCCCCCTTTTTTTTTCTGATAGAGGATTAATATACTTAAAGTATTCTGATGCTTTTCTTGCTGTGCTGTGAGATGGCAAGGAAAACATTTTCCTGCATGGCATATTTGGGTACAGCTGTGCTTACCACAGTTAAGATTTCCACATACGTTAAACATTATTTTTTGTTAACTGGCCACAACAAACTGAGTGACATGTGTCTTAATGTTAGAAACCCCCAAATTCATACCGTAAAGTACAGGTAGCTTGGAGGTCCTTTACACGGCAGCAAGGTTTTTATACCTTCTAGCCCCAAATACAAATTCTGGCAGAGCTAGAATAAAATGCTGTGAGATAGTTTGTGTTTTTTTCCAGTTTAAGTGACCAGTTTATCTTTTGTCAGTCCTGAATTTTTCCCATGATTAGTTCTTGTCAGCCTACCACCTGAGCTGCCTTTTAATGGTCTTCTCTTTGATATGCTGTCTTCTGTGACTTGATCTGATCAGCAGGCAGGTTCCATCTCTCTTTGCTCTCTGTGTAAAGTCACCTAGCTGATCTTTCACAAAGCTCTTTCAAGCATCTCCCTGGCTTGTGAATTTCCCCAGGAACCTCACTTACCTGCCATAGCCTGTTTATTCCCACCCATTTGCACTCTCCTGAGGTTGATGCTAGGTATAGAGAGTTAGAGTACTCTGTCTATCTATCCTATCTATAGCAGTGCTATCTACATCTTTCTAATGCAGTTGGCTGTAGTGTTTTCATCTTTGAACCAGAACCTCTGTTCTAAATAACAGCATGAAGCACACGAAAAAATGTTGACTTCGCTCCTAATTTTTCTCCCTTTTTTACTTAGTGTATGTTGTTCTTCAGTACAATGTGAAACACTTTTGTTTCTTGCCTGTAAGTGAAAAAAGTAATAAATGTATTTTAGTAGATTAGAACACTAGATATGCAGATAAAGAAAATATATCTGCATGAGCTGTGCTTAAAGTTTGAAGTCTTACTGAGCTAAAATATAATTTCAGTACATTTGTATTTCATGCTACTTTTTTCTCATACTACGATGTGCAAACTGGTAACCAGTACTAGTTAAAGTAGTTATTTTGTTCAGTTTCTAACTTGAATTTTGGTTCTCTCTTTTGAAGAGGCTGCAACAAAACATAGTCAAGACTTTAAACTGTTGAAAACTGAAAAGAAAAAGCTTGAAAAGGAATTAAAGAAGGCACAGGTAAGATTTTCCTGTTTTGTAGGTGTGGTTTTCTCTGGACGAAAAAAAAACCAAGTTACTTGTAATACAGACATTGAAATAGTGAAAGTTCATTTGTTGGAGATACTAAGTAAATAAACATAGCAATTCACCTTAAGAGATGGTGAATTTTGAAACTGAGGAATGACATTTGAAATGTAGATTTAGATTTCATGGTAATTTAGGGTAATTCTCTACAAACTATGTATTGAATGAAAAATTAACATTAGTTATTTTTAACAGGGAAAACTTGATGGTGTTCTTAAAGAGAAGTGCAGAAAGGGTATGTACTCAATTTTGATTCCCTTCAGATTTATGTGTGTTAATAATTCCATTTGAACGCTTCCTTTTCTTCTCTACTTCTCAATAGTTAAACATGCAGAGACCCAGAGTTCAAGTGAGGATCTTACAGCAGATATAGACAAAGGTAAGATTTTTGCAAGGCCTTTCTCTATGCAGACCAAACCATTATGAATTAATTGTAAGACTTCTGGAAAATTGCTTATTCTCTTTTCTGAAATCTTTAAAGCATTTGGAGCTCTTGGAGTTACACTTTTTACAACAGGGGATACTGACAGAATTTCTTTAAGAGTAGATGTAGTTGATAGAAATATATGACACTGAGGGAAGAGTATCATTGAGGGATGTCATTGAGGGTTGAGTATTTTAACTTTTGCGATAGGGAAGATAATTGATTCATTAAAATGACTACGGTCTACCTCATGCATATGTGCTGCAATTTGATTTGTAATTATAAACCAGAATGCAAACACTGAAAAAACAAACAAACAACCCAAACAATCCCACTGAATCCCATTGTCTTGGAGCTCAACAAGATCATAAAAGAAGTATGCAAAGCAAAAGAGACAAGATAGGAGTGTAATCTGTTATAAAGTCTGTGCAAGGCTCTCTAATTCAATTGGAAATCCAGAATGTATAGTTGTTTTCTATGCTATTTTATTTATTTATTTGTTTGTTTGTAATAATCTACAATATCTGCTACAAATTATCCAAACCTAACGGCACAATGGAGCTAACTCATTCAAAACTTCCTCTAAGTACTAAGGACAGATAGAGGCCAAGCTTTAAGCAACCATATCTTTGTATTTTTACACTTTTTAAAATACTAACACTGCTTTTATATTGTCTAGAAAACTCTGAAGATGATTTTCAGGCAAAAGACAAACTTCTGCTTTCTGTGTCCTGCTTTTCAGTGCTTGCATTTTAATTTTTTTGTGTGTGTGTGAAAATTAAAATTCTGTGAAAAGGGCAGACCTTTTTGTTTCTGGGTCTTCATATGTTTTTGCTGCCTTTTGGATTGCCCTAAATTGGAATCCAATTGCATCATTTAATTTTTAATTTAGTTTTTTTTCTTTCTCTCAAGCTAAAATGCCCAGTTGTCTTAATTTTTGTGTATATTTAGTTGTAGGCATGTCTGCGTTTTGAATAAGAACAAAGAAAAAAAAATCTGAGCCATTGAAGTTTTCCTCAATTTATAAAAACATTTTATTTAACAGAAAAAATAAAATTCTTGTTGGAAGAACTCTGGATGTGCATTGACAATGCAAAAGGAAAAAGAGAGAAGCGGGAAAATGATCCCGTCTTGGGTGAGATGTCATGTCAAGTATTGGAATTCTGTTGAAGCTGTCTCTTTTTTAATTATAAATAAATAAATATTGGTACCTTCTTCCTTCAGCTTCTGCTCAGGATAAGGTACGGCCTGAAAAAAGAAGACTGTTTATTACAGAAGGTAGGTTCCAGTAAATGTAAATGTGTTAGTATGCAAATTCATTGATGTAGCTTTATCATCAGATTGAGTACTGTTTGTGTAACACTTTTTGGATGGACTTAAATACTTCTGATTGGTCAAGTGCATGTGTGATTAGAATATTTGAAAATAAGTCCAAATTTTAATTTGAACAGCCAGTTAAGCTACAATGCTCTTCTAAACAGATGCCAATTTTAATCTGCTGTTACAATTCAGAAATCAAATTCTTAGAAATAGTCAAAGCAGCCGATAGTCAAAGTAGTCAAAACATGCCTCTCATGTTTATGCCTTAATTATTATAGCAGTATAAATTCTGCAGTATATAATGCAAATTTTGGGATGCAGGCATTCTTTTTTTGTCCTTGAAAAGCATGCAGTTGCTACTGCCAGGCATTTGCAAACACTGTGCTGATAGTGATGAGTTTTTGCTGTAAACCAGAAGAGATTCTATGGCTTGGAGGTGTTGGCTGGTGAGACAATCGGTATGAGTTGGTAGTGCATGCTTGCAGCCCAGAAAGCCAACCGTATCCTGGACTGTATCAAAAGACGCGCGAAGACCATGTTGAGAGAGGTGATTCTCTCCCTTTGCTCTTGTGAGACCCCACCTTTGAGCACTGTGTTCAGCTCTGGGGCCCCCAGCACAAGAAGGACGTGAACATATTAGAATGAGTGCAGAGGAGGACTGTGAGGATGATCAAAGGGCTGGAGCACCTCTCCTATGAAGAGAGGCTGAGGGAGTTGGAGTTGTTCAGCCTGGAAAAGAGAATGCTCTTGGGAGACCTTTATAGTGGCTTTCCTGTGCATAAAGTTGGCTTACAAGAAAAGTGGAGAAGGACTCTTTGTCAGAGACTGTAGTGATAGGACAAGGAGTAATGTCTTCTATGAATCTAAAAGAGGGGAGATTTAGATTAGAGCTTAGAAGTTCTTCATTATGGGGGTGAAGAGGCATTGGCACAGGTTCCCCAGTGAAGCTGTGGATGCCCCATCCCTGGAGGTGTTCAAAGACCAAGCTGGATGGGGCTTTGAGCAACCTGGTCTAGTGGAAGGCATACCTGCCCATAGCAGGGGACTTGGAACTAGATGATCTTTAAGGTCCCCTCCAACCCAAACCATTCTATGATTCTATGGATGGATTACTGTGAGGAAAAAATCCAGCATCTTAATCTGGAAACTGGTTCTTCTTTTTGAGCGGAAAAGAAATCTTGTTTCAGAAAGTTACTTTGTTAGTTAGGGTAGAGAGAAAATATAAACAATTGTCCTGCAATATGGACAATTGGGAATAAATACTTGAATTGCAAAACTCATTTTATTTCATTCCAAGATACTTGATGTTAGCATTGGATTGCTTATTTCTATTCTTTCTCCATCATTCATCAAATACATACTTCACAGTAGCACGTGGTAGCTTTTGATGTTTTTTCCAGTTCAAAGTAATCTTAACCTTCTCTCAGAAGTGAGAGAAGGCAGCAGTGAGCGGTTTGAAGCTGCATGAACTAGATTTTCAGTTGTAGGTTTGAGGACAAAACTTAATTGTTTGGATAAGTGGCACTGTGAATGAGTGAGATTCCCTAGGAAAAGTAAAATTTGTCTTTAAAATAATGATGTTTGAGAGGATCCTTTGGATGAAAAGGGTTCAATAACAGTAGGACTTTTCTTGGACCTCAAGTTCAGGCAATTGGAAATCTTTAAGGTACTAAAGAGTTGTTTGTGTCCTGTAGACAAGCTTACTGTATCCTGAAGCTTTGGAAATTGCTATGATAGCTATTCCTACAGATAAACAGGTAACCAGGAAAAAGCCATCTAATCCCTGAAGAGATTCAAGCAAAGTCATCGGGGGCTGGGTAGGAAAAGGGTGGGGAGCGAAGACTGGAGAATCTCTTAGTTATTCAGAAATGATGATGATCAATTTCTCAGAGAGAGCTTTTAAGTGGATGGTATGTATCAATATTCTAGGCCTTCATGTAGGCATATGACAAATCTTGAGAGAATAGTTGGAATATAAAATTCCTTATACTCAGTGCTATTGTGTAGTTTAGTTTTCAAAGTAAACTCCCCATTTGTCTAATTGAAGTTGTTCTAGGGGGAAAATAAGTAACTGTGTGTTTCTTCCCTCTTAAGTGTGGAGGAACTTCTGAGCTCAGAACAGTTGGCACAAAGGAGCATGAGAAATCTTCTGTAATCATACAGAAAACTACCTTCTGACTTTTTTTTTCTTGCTACTGAAGGATCTCCTTTTTCCTTGGATGATCTACTGAAACTCATATAGTAAAGGGAATCTGTTTTTCATGATGAGATGAGAAACATCTGGAAGCTTTATGTGATTGTAGCTTATAAATAGCTTTATAAAGCACTGTATGATCTTAAAACTTCTAAAATATAGCTTTGACTGAAGGAGATGTCAGAGCTCATTCATCTTTAAGGTAATTGGCCTTGTAAGGCCCATAAGGCTTAACTGTCCTCTTTTCCTCCTAGTGTCTTTTGTAGCAATCTTGGAAATATATTTTTGATCAGTTTTTCTACTAAAACATACAGTAGGAGCTACCATGTTAGAATGTGCTTAAAGTTTATTGGGAGACAGATCACTGGAGGCATGTTTTCACTTATGGAATTAAATTAGTGCTTTCAAATCTGATACTACCTTTGGTGCTGCTTGAGGAGTATTACTGTAAGTTCTAGCAGTGGAGAAATAGTCACAGCAATAATGAAGCACACAATTCTTTTTTATGTTTCCAACAGGAGTCAAGTTGTGCCAATTAAATCAGTATATCCTCTCTTCAAAACCATTTTGTTCATGTATTGTTCCTTTTACCATGTAATGGTATGTCGACATACACAGATCACTTGATCTCTTGTTTGGATTCTGCCACTGCTGCGTCCAATAGTGTTTGTGTGCACTATAAAAAAAACGCATATCCAAATGTTGTATAACAATTACAAGTTCTTTGTCTTCACTGTTTACACTTTTCTGGAGCAATATGTTTTGTCTGCATGCAGAAAAAATGTATTGCCATGTAATAATAAAACATGGTTTGAAAAGGAACAAAACAAAAGTATAGTGCGGAGAATCACAGAGAGCATTTGGACATGCTTTCTTGCTGCTAGAATAACTTTATCAAACTGATGCGATTGTGCATTGAAGGGAATGATAACATGACTCCAAGTTGATGCACAACGAAGCGTTTAGTAGCTGCGTTCAACAGTCTTATATATCTTAGCTACTAGATGCAAACAGTGTTACGCGGCACACACGCACTATTTCTGCAATCTGATTTGTGCTCACACATCCAGTGTGCGCTAGTCTGGCAAGCTTTTTATGGTTACTGCTGGTTACAGAGTGTCTCAGTGCCTCTCTCTTGTTCCTTCCTCGACTTCCTCATTTTACAACCATCGGACAGTCTTGTACTTTCCCAACCACATTCTTTTACCTTCCATCCCCGTAATGTATCATTGTATCAAACAAGTTTATCTCGTCCCTGAGTCACCCATAGTGAATCTCTCAGTATTGTTTTTTCTCTGAGTGGTGCAAACTCCCATCCTTAAAAAACCAAAACCAAAAACCTCACTTTTAGGAAGGTTATTTAAGGGTCCAACTTAAACTAGGTCATGTCATTAAAGAGTAGACTTGCATGAGTAGACTGAAACTGAAGACAGAAATTAAAAAACCTGATGTTTAAAAAATCTATGCATGTTAAATCATAAAACGAAGTGTATAGTTAAGAACTCCCTTACTTTGTTTATGGCAGGACATAATTGTCATTGGCCTGCACAGTATTCTTTAAATATTTAAGTGCAGCTGCTGGCTCAAAGCTGCTGCTTGCTTTAAGCAGAGAGTTACATCCTGATTGAGGAATGCCGGTGCGTGCTTGTGTTGCTTTTCCTAAACATCAGTTATTGGGCTAAAACTGGAAATAAATCACTGAGCTGGACAGACCATCAGTCTTGTCCAGTATGGCCCTTCCTGGTAGGAAAAACTGGGGAGAATAGTTGTAATGATCGAAGTTGGAAAGTGTTTTTTGGGTGGGAGTGCTTTGTCCCTACATACATCTACATATTTTTCATGGGGAAAAATAAAGTTGGTTGTCAGTAATAACATTGATTTCTGTATGGAAAATATTTCTGAAAGCGTTCTTAAGTGTTTCTTACAACTTGTCTGAGGGAACATCAGGAACATCACTTGAAAAGATGATAACGTAGCCTTATTACTATGATGTATTAGCTCTCTAAGAAAAGATGGGGGAGAAAAAAATGTATTAATTTCTTAACAATATTTGTGTCATAGGAGCTGTGCAAAACCACCAAAAGATCAGGAAACGTGATGGCAAAACACTACATCGCTATTCTTCAATAGAAAGTGCTGGAAAGCACAACTCTGTAACAACCCTGCAACGTCATGTGAATACTGAGCCTTTTGGAGTTGACCATCTTGAGAATGGGACTGCTGAAGAATATCTGCAAGGTTGTGAGGATAAAACTATACCTGTGACAATGTGGACAGATGGGGCATACAGTAGTTCAGACTTCTCTGATCAGGAGCAAAAGGGCCCAGGTGGAAATGTGATGGATATACTGAACTGGGTCAGGCCTCTCCCTGCTCTACTGTCTCCAGTACAGCTTTCACCAGTGGCTGAACAGGTGAGTTCCAGGATTTGTCTGACTTGGCATTAATTTGGTTGTATAATTACTGCAGGAATAACAATCGGATATTCTTGAGCTTTTTTATGTATCAGTATTACTTACCCTGATGCACTGAAAGGGTCTCTGTATGAGTGTTCAGGTCTATATATACTTCTTCACTTTCTAGTGCACTGTCTGTGGAAGGGCACAAGCCATACTTTTCTGCAGTATATTTAAAACAAAGTTGGCCATGTCTCAATTGCTGTCTTTTCCTGATGTCACAGACCTACATTCCCAACTCTTGTTGGGTATAAGCATGGTTTTTGTAGTAAACCTCTACAGCTTGAAATTCAAGGGGAACCTACTCAAATGTTATTTTTTCAGTAATCTTAGAATGTAAGTAGGTAGGCAAAGAGGTCTCAATTTTCACAAAGGTGCTTTCTGTTTAGTATGAAGAGCAATGATGGAGAAGGATGTAATTCTGTTATCAGCCTTAATCTCTCAAAACCACTGCATGTCAGGGCCAGCAGCCTGTTTGTTTAGAAAAATATAGCTCTTAAAATTGATACTGGGCTTTGAAAAATTAACTCTTTGTTTTTCATTAAAGGATATATTGTTTGGAGAAGTCACGGGTTCCAGCAGTGAAGAAGCTGATTGCAGTGCTTCTGCAGTGGAGTATACTTTACAAGAAGACCAAATTCAGCCTCAAAATTGTTGTAATGTATTCAGCTTGGATGAGGAGTGTAACAGATGGAACAAAACATGTGGACATAGTCTTGATGCAGAAATTTCACGTAACTGGAGTAGAAATGAAAAGATTGATCATATTGATCCAGAGATGTTGAGCAAGAAAGTGAGAGATGCTGAAACAAAGCAAGCTGAAGCTGCTACTTTAATTACAAACATGGGAACTAACAAAGATTGTTTGGAGGAGAATTCTGTGAATATGGAAACAGAGGAGACAGAACTAACTAAAGCAACAGCACATGAATTGGAAGCCATAGTGGAGAAGAAAGGAGATATCAAGGAAATGCACAGTGCAGATGGGACCTCTTCAACTGATTTTGTGCTGCACAGTTTTATGCCTCAGAATCAGATAGAAAGATGTAGTGAGGTAGAGCAAGCAGAGGAGAATGTGATCTTAATCGAGGCTGGTGGTTATGATGGTATACATGAAAAGCATGGTCAATTAATGACGGCAGAAAGAGACGGATTATCAGGAGAGAGAGAAATTCCCAGGGCAGTATCTATTCCCCCAAATGTTACTCATTTGCCACCTGAACAATGCGTTGTTGTACTTCAAAGTACAGACTGTGAGGAGGAATCTGATGTATTGGTAGAGAACAAAGTGGTTGAAAATGAATCCAAAGATGCAATCAAGGTAGCTAATACAGCAAGCGATGTTGAGGAAAGCATAAAACCAGTGATAAATGGAGAGGAAATAACAGCTGCAATACAGATGCAAGGGCTCTGTGCAGAGGCTAATAATGAGGGAGAACTCTCTGAAGTTGTATTGTCTGATTTCAGTAGTTCTAAATCTTTTTGTGAAGTAGAGTGTCCTAAAGACTTGATGATACAGTGTGATAGTAAGGGAATAATACTGGAGACTGAGGCATACACTGAAACTACGGAGAGTTCTGCTCACTCTCAGTGCTCTGAAATAAAACATGACAGTGAAAAGACACTGGAGGAACAATGTGTGCATACACTAGAATATGATATGGACAGAAAACATGAACTGGAGACCGCTGAAGTCTCTCATTGTTATTTACCTGTATCTGCTGTTGAAGAAATCAGACGTACACTGTCTGTGGATGGTATAGACAAAAATATAGTTGCTTCATCAAGCTTTCCAAAAGATGATGGACAGCTCAAAATGCAAGACATGAATATAACCAGACCTGAATCTATTGAAGTAGCCGTGAATGTGAACAAAGAAAGTGTTCTTGAAATAGCTAAATCATCAGAGCTATTCAATAGTGCAGAAAATGAAAAATTACTAGATGCACATGAAGGGGAGTATTTAAAAGGTAAACCATACCAGGAAGAAGATTACAATGATTTTTTCCAAGGGAAGTCAGACTTTGAAAGTATACTTGCAGTACCAAAGATGACATGCATTACTGAGGCGGAAAGCAATGTAGCTAAGTGTGAATCATGTGTGTTAGATTTTACAGAAAGAAATGGTGAAATGAAACAACCTGAAAGCCTGTGTAGTACATTCGACTGTGAGTTGACTAAAACTCAGAACTTTGGAGTGTTTGAATCTCAAGAGACTGAATTCCGAGTTAATCAAGATTTTGTAGATGAGAGCAGTAAACTGTTAGAAGAAGCAGATACCATCCAATCTGTTGTAGTAGAAAGTAACCTTACATCTCAGACACAATTTGCAAAACCTCAGAATCAGCTCTTGATAACTGAAAATGATAATTGTGATGAAATAAAAGCAGAATTAAACAAGCAAGGCAAGGAATTAGTGATAGAGGCTTGTTCCAGTTCACTTAACTGGGAAGACAGTGTTGTGAAGGAGAAAAGTAATGTTTCAGAGATAATATGCCAGGATACTTCAGAAATGCATTTTAAGAGCAGCTTGGCTTTGTCTACTCAAATGAACTTGAAGACAAGCTGTGTAAATTCTGAAGATACAGATTCCCCTATCCAAGAGAATGGGATGGAATCCGCAGTGCCTCAAAATTTAAATTACAGTCTTGAGAAAGTTGTCGGATTTGTTGAAAGTGATTTCACAGGAAATTCTGATTTTTCTCATACATTCAAAAACAAAGGAGATAAAAATTGTATTGTGGGTAGTGCATTTCATAGTTCTCTAGAAAGCTTTGAAAAGAGTGCTGAAATCCCATCTACTGAAAAAGGCAATGTGTGCAAAGAACTGGACTGCTGCTCTGAGGGGGAATACATACACAAAAATGAAGTGGAAATTTCAGGTGAGAAGGAGCTGTCAGTAGGTGAAGAACCTGAGGCATCTGTTAAATTGCAAATTTTGCAAGCAAACTCTTATAATAAGAATACTTTGACCTTCCAAAAGTTTCCTTGTGAAGAATCAGAATGCAAAACTTCTACATCGGAAACTAATGCAGATCCTGCTAGAACTGGTTCACTGACAGATGGGGGGGAAAGCAAAAGTTTGAATAGTTTTGAGACATGTGAGGAAAACAGCATAAAAAGGTCTAAAAATGCTTGTGATATCCCAGAGCAGAGCAATGTGTCTGAAGAGAAGGACTGTCCTCTACAAAAAGTTGGAGATGTGAAATATTCTGAATGTGTTCCCATGTTCAAAAAGGACCTGAGAACTTCAACAAGAGTTGTAGTGTGTGCTCTGGAAAATGATGCAAGTGTTGATGCTGATGACCAAGTATGTGAACTTCATTCAACAATGTGCCCAGGAAATACTGTGACAGATACTATAGTGGATATGGATACATGCTGTGAAACAGACTACTCTCCAAATATTGCAAATGAGTTGTCAAATGTGGTCGGGGAGGTTTATCCCAAAGACTTAGCCTCTCTGAAAAGAGGGTGTATATTATTAGCCTCTGAAAATGCTGAGGGTGCTAGTGAATTCAGGGTAGCTGGATGGATGAATGACAGTAGGGAAGATCTGTTAAAAACAGGGACATCCAAAGGAAGACCTGTGATGCCAAGTGCTTCAAAAAATAGATTACCAATATGCCAGATACTAACCAGATTGTCAGAAACTTACAGAATGGCTGTAAAAAACAGTAAACTAAGCACAAGAATGTTAGCACTCAGCAATTTTGTAGAAGAAAATGGTTGTGAAAAGCTTGAGTCAAATGCAGAGCCAAGTCTACCACACAGTGTTGATATGGGCATCTCAGTTCTTGAAGAACATAATCATAATCAAAAGTGTGCTGTTTGCAACTCAGAAGAAAGCAATGCTAATGTTATGTTAGGTGTTTTTCAGCCTTCATGTTTTTGTCGTACCACTTGTACTTGGAAGGGCTTTCTGGATAGTGGTAGAAAAAACTTTATTATCAAGTATCTTACAAATCCAACCCTGTCTGATGTAGACTGCAATTCTCAAACAGTCAATCAGTCTTCTTTGCCACAAAAAATGGAATTTGAGAATTCATGTATGTTGGAGTCAGATTCTTGTGTGGATGTTGCTCCCAAAAAGGCCGATAAATTGAACTGCAAAGTGCAAGAACGGTCTGAAGTCTTGAGTGTTTCAGCCAAGGCAGCTGTAATGCATGGCAGGCTATCAAAAAAACTGCTTCGAGGTAAAAGAAAAACAAACGCCCTTGAAGTTAAAATAACTCAGCCAGTTCTTGCAAATGCTGATACTTCTGTGCCGACAAAATGCTTATCTGAGACTATAAATAAAATCAGGCAAGAGATGGGTCCTCCTCTTCCCCCACTGCTCCTGCCTTTGATTGCTACTCCTCCAAGAGCTGCGTGTTCCATAACCCCAGTGATGTCTTCTGCTGATCGATCCTCTTTGCTTTCCCCTCTTGATGACCTGATATCCCCACTACGTGAAACCCCTGTTCCTCCTCTAATGTCTCCACTGAGAGATACTCCTACTGTCAAATCTGCCCTTTTGTTTTCCCCTCCATCACCTTCAGAGGTGGCAGTGGGTAGAAGGATTCTCTCCTCACCTTTAAAATTTTGTACTTCCATTCCAAAGCATGCACTTCCCGTCCCTGGAAGGTTTCCTCTGAGTGCAGCAGATGGTGCTGCTGCAGCTGCTCCTCAGGAGAACTCTGTGAAAATATTGGACACTATGTATCCAGAGCTATCTGCAAGGGCAAGGACACTAAACATCCTGAAAGGCAATATTCAGCTTAACCGATGTGCCCTTTCAGACAGCCAGAGTTTGCCAGGACCTGTGGCTCAAATAGGTGGGTTCAAAGCAATAGCATCTACATCAACTGCTTTTGTTAAAACTGGGAGCAATTTGAAACCTGATAGTAGACAAGACAAAAACGTGCAAAATCAGCATTTGGTTTCAAGCTTATCAAATAATCTTGAAAAAAGGACATTATTGCCAACATCTATGCCTAGAAGTGCGAAAAGACTGAGATTAGACAGGGAACCACCAAAGCTGGATTCCAGTGATATTCCTGCTATTGGAAATGATCAAAATACAAGCTCTGAGATACAGGAGAATTTCCATGGCAAGAGCTGTGAAATCAATGATTCAGCACACAGTTCCAGTTTAGAAGCATCTTTACCCGTAAAGAAGGTTATTGATTCTGATTGTCAGAAAGTTTATTTGGCATTGAAAAAAATTGCTGAATCCTGCTTTGACTTGTTACCAGTTATTCGAAGTCATGTTTATGTGGGAAATATCTCAAAGATTCCAATAATGAGAGATGAAGAGAAAGAAGTTGTCAGTGAATTTGGTGTAAAAAACAAGGTAAGTAGCATTATTTTGAGTTTTGCATTTTAACAGTGACTTCTGTGCAGATTAAAAGCGTTTAAGTATGGACTGGGTGAATTCTTAATGGGTTAGGCAACTTGCAGTGTCAAAGTGTAGTCTTTAAAGATCATCAGATACCTAAACCTGTATGAACTTAACAAAATAGAGATCTTCAGACAGTATGAGAAGTTAATGGTCAGTGGTGTCCAAGATGCAAAACTGCAATTGTAGATGCTTTATGCATTCATCAGGAAAGCAGATGTATTTCATTTTCACCTCATTTTTGCAGTGGATAGCATTAACAATTGTAGGAGGAGTTTTTTGTTTAAAGGTGTGAGGTTAGATTTTTTTTGTTGTTGTTTCACTAAAAAAAAACAAAACACAAAACAGCATTGTATATATAATACTGGTGTACTTGTTCATTCCATGTTTACCTTGATTATCATTCTACATCAGGTTGCTCAAATGAATTTTATTGGAAAAAAAATGCATAGCATTGCAAAGCAGCATTTTGCCCCATTGCAGTTCATGGAAGTAATTAGGCAGACTGACATCAGAATAGTGATTTTGTAGTTCTCCACAGAAGTTGTCTTGAGTTCTCCTGTCATTTTTGTTAGGACCTGCCAAATGTGGTACCTTGATAGAAGCAAGCCTGCAGCAGCTCTGTTTCCAGGTCCAAACAGTGGCAAGGCTGCATATGTGCTTCTAGTAGGCACGTGTATACAAAACACCTGCCTAACGTTATTGCACTCTTGGGCTGATCTTGATGCAAGCCTGGTAGTGGAAAATACATGACTTTATCAATCTGTAGATACATATTTCTGCATGTACGTACACAGGGTGTTGATCCTATGATTCCTATGGATCCCTTCACTAGCTGGCCTTAGACACTCAGTCTATCCAGTAGATGATTCCTGTTTCTCCCCACTTGTCTCATGCCCACTGACTCTGACATTGCTACTCAGGTTTGTTATTTCATTTGCTTGCTGCCTATGATTTAATTACATGTGTTCCTATGTGGATGCAAACAATGTTCTTACAAACTGTTCTCTTGTCATACTGCTATAATGCTATTAAATATTCTCAAATATAGTGCAGTCTAACAGCTGTTTTTATGCCTTATAGCATTTAGCTGAGTCGTTGCTGCATGTTATTCTCAATAAACTCAAGGCTCAGAAAACAGCCTCAAATTACAATTTCAACCAGGCTCTTTGTCGAGTCTATGCAGGAACTTGTCGACAACTGGGAGATTTGGAAAGAGCCCGCCTCTTCTGCTATAGCTTACTTAAAGAAGGTACAGTGTGTGTCTTGGTGGTCTTGTATCTTGAACATTTTGTCTGTCTTTGCTGTATTGTTCCAGAATGATTAGGTTTGTAAAAGCAAATGAACAAAGAAAATCTTCCAGTGAAAGGCACATTTTTCTTGGACTTTTTTACATACTGCAAAAATACAGACTGTTATAGAAGAAATTTCCTGTCTCACAGTTGTCTACATCTCTATCTCAGCTTGGTGATCACCTGTGCTCTTAGTAGTCCACTCATTTTTCAAATAAATACTTACTTTGGGATCCTCTATACTTTCATTTTTGCCCTGCCATCTCCAAATGATATTGCGATTCCGGAGAACTTTGTACTTTTTGTTTGCTACTGTTTTTACTGAGGACGCACTGACTCATAGAACACATCTGATTTTTAAAAAGAAAAGAAAAAAGAACCAACAATCTGAACTTCAGTAAAACTCTGTTAAATGCAGACTCTGAATGATTTTCTGTTGTATACTTTGAATTGTTTAAATTCCTGTTGTGGATTTTCTGTGGTTTTATTTTATTTTATTTAGAATGTGAACAGTTGTAAACACATCTTGAAGGTTTTTCCCCCTTTTTTTCAATTCAATTATTTTATTTTGATTACTAATGCATTCATTTTAAAGTTTTCCCCTTCATTTAGTAACACAAGTGAGCTATATTTCAGCTACACAATTGCCAAATTAACTATAAACAGTCAGTGCATCATCTGTTTTCTTGGCTTCCTGTCCATCTTTTTTTTTTTTTTTCCTGTTCTTCTTTCAGGCATTGTGTCTTAAATAACTCTAAGATATTTTTTACCACCTTTTCTTAATTCTTTTTCCTTTATCCCCTCAGTTCTCCTTTTTTTTGATTTTTTTTTTCTTTTTCTTTTGGACTAGCTCTAGCTTAATCCAGTGATACGAGTATTCATTTGTAGTTGGATTGTATCAGGTGGGATTCCAGAGTGCATCTTCCAGTTTAAAGTCATTGTAAAATCCAGTTTTTGTGCTCCAAGACCGCTCTTGTTAATGAACTAAAGTGCAGTAAGAATAAAGAGAAAAGGACCGCGCACACTGTTGTTACACAGCCAAGTCCAGTGAAACCATGCCTAATTTATTAAAACACTTTTTGGAAAGGAAAAAAAAAATACTTACAATGGGAAAGGTGTTTTGTTTTGCTTGTTTTTTTTTTTTGATTTGGTTGTATGTTTTCCCCTCTCCTCCATTATTTAATATCAGGACTGAGGTGTACTAGTATGATTCCACCTCACTGGGCTACAGTTTTTACATGACTTCTGTGCCTTCTCTCCTTGCTGTAGAGTGTACTGGCTTTTGATGTCTGAGTGTATTTTTTTTTGTATGTTAAAAGCTTACATTGTTCTCTCTATTTTTTTCTCAGGCTTTCCAGACGCAGTGAAATTGATTTTATTCATCACAAATATATGGCCTGACATATTTTTCTTCGAAGGTGCAATTAACAAAGCCGTGCAATTAATTATCAGGCAGAGTGCAAATGACGATGTCCTGGCCTGTCTCAGTGCTTATCTCAGCTGGGAGCAGGTAATTTCTGCTTTCACTGTCAACATCAGCTTTTGTCTGTTTTGGTTCCCTGGCTGGCTGTATCAAATCAAGAATCTTCTGATGCAGGGTGTGAAGATTCTCCGTGGATCTCCCATGGAGCCTATACTATTGCACAACTAATGATACTAAGGCTATCTTCCTGTGGTTGTTTAAACCCTATTAGAACACAACACTTTTTTGTTTCCCCTCTTATATAATACCTCTAGTAAACACTTGAAGTGTTTTTATTATTTTTGAACTCCTGACTGGGGTACTCTTGGACAAGGGAATTGTATCACTGTATGGAACTGTGATTTTAATGTTTCTTGAGGTAATTTTTGTTTTGTTTTGCTTTGTGTTGTTTTTTAACATGTTTTCTGGTTGTTTGTTTTATTTTTTAAAAAATACATATTGGGATTGTCTGTATTTTGTAGTCCCTTGTATAATTGATAATTATTTATCACAGTTATTTTCAGGATGAGTCTGTCTCATCTTACTCATGATCTTTCTGTGATGTAGAGTGTAAATGACCATTTTACAGTATTTCATAAGCAGTTGACACAGTACAAAACTGCAGTAGTGGTAGAAGAATGACCAATGCTTAGGGCCTAAGGACTCTAGGAATTTGACCTCAAGTCTTTGAGACCAGGACTTCCTATGTGATCTTGGATGAGTTGTGTAATTTCCATTTGTTTTAAGCAGGCACATATTACTATCCTAAAAGGGATCTTGCAAAGAGGAAAAATTGGAACATCCTTTGTATTAGTAGGGGCAAATTTTTATCATACAGATGGAAAGCTGGAGACACTTTGCTCCTGGATAAGGAGTTTGTATGGCAAGCTTGCATGTTTTCTGTAAAGCTAGTGCCCTGCTAGTTTTGGAGACCAGTATGTCAGGCTTGCTTGATGGAAGAACTATAGTTCTGTAAAATACAAACTGACCATAATCGTTCTTAGCTCTTCTATTCTCAATCCTAGAATACTGCTCCATGTCTGGTTTAGAATCATAGAATGGTTTGGATTGGAAGGGACCTTAAAGATCATCTAATTCCAGCACCCCTGCCGTGAGCAGGGACACCTTTCACTGGACCAGGTTGCTCAAAGCCTGGCCTTGAACACTTCCAGGAATGGAGCATCCACAACTTCCCTGCGCAACCTTTTCCATTGCCTCACCACCCTCTGAGTAAAGAATTTCTTCCTTGTATCTGATCTAAATCTGCCCTTTTTGAGCTTAAAAGCCATTACTCCCTGTCCTATCATTACATTCCTTGACAAAGAGTCCCTCTCCTGCTTTCTTGTTGGTACCCTTTAGGTACTTGAAGGCTGCAGTGTCGTCTCCCTGGAGCCTTCTCTTCTTCAGGCTGAACAACCCCAACTCCCTCCGCCTATCTTTATAGGAGGAGTATTCCAGCCCTTTGATCAATCTTTGTGGCCCTCCTCTGCACTTGTTCTAATGGGCCCATGCCCTTGTGCTAGGAGCCCCAAAGCTGAACACAGTCCGACAGGTGGCAGGTGGGGTCTCACAAGAGCAGAGTAGAGAGGGAGAATCACATCTCTTAGCCTGCCCACCATGCTGCTTTTGATGCAGTAGTCTTGGGGACTACAGCTAGGCTTGTGGTAATCAGCACGGCCTTTAGGTGTACTCACTGGAGAACCCTTTTTTTTTTTCCTGTTTTGACTTGCTTTGTACTGGCCCTGAATTTAATGTGGTACCAGTGGAATTACAGCACATATAAACCCTCAGATTTGCTGCAGACTTACAGTGGGGTGAGCTAAGAGGGCATAGATTTGTAGATATTTCTTTTTTGTTGGGATGTAACATTAAGCTCTGGTGTTCAGAGTTATGCAGTACTGCAATCCTTGTTTAGCAAAGAAGTTGTACTCTCCATTTTTTTAGGTTATCACTTTCAATCTTATTCCAATAGAGATGCACTTAAGTGTACCTCAGTAATTGTTCTGTACACTCCTGCTACCCTCAAGCTATTGTTTGGAGCTCTTAGAAAACATGAGAGCTGCTGCAGCTGGGGAGAAGAACCTCAGGATCATCTGTTGATGAGAGCTGATGACATCGCCCTTTGTGATATTTACCTAGTTAGATGTACAGGGACAATTTTCAAGTTGCTTGTGGTTGACGGTCTGTTATATCAAGATGCATGTGACTTTTTTGTAAGATTATCCTATGTGTGAAAGTAAAGCTCATGTAGCATAGGGATTTAGTTCTTGGTTAAAGTATACCAATTTTAGTGATTTACACAATTGCAGTTTGCCAAGGATATGGTCCATACTGGGAAAGTAATTTGAGCAGCCACTGTGTTTGTGTTATAAGCCTAGACATTTTCTTAATACTTCAGGTCTGTGAAAGATGTTTGCCTTTAAATTTCCTTGTTTACCCTAGCTGTTTAATTAGCAGAATTGTTTTATGTGACGTGTTTTCAGTTCTTATTACCTCAGCCATTGAAAGTACTTGCTTGGAAATTACCCCCTACTGAGCAATAATCGGTAAAAAAAATCTCAGAAATGAGCAGGACTGATATAATCTTCTTGCATTGTAACAGGGCTCTTCTGACCTTAGTTTCATCAAGAGAAACAAAAATCCCCAAACTGTGGGAGCAGAGAAGAGAATGGGTCTAGGGTTTGTGTTTGTTTTCCCAAACTCTGCTTTTTCTAAAATCATCAAGATGGATACTGAGTACTTGAAGATTTTAGTTCTGTGTACTTTATTTGTTTGCTTCTGTTAATACTAGCTCAAAGTTGAATTTGTGTTGTAAGATGAACTCCAATGCTGCTATGGACAGTCAGAATCTAGTATTTGTAGAGTGCAGTTCTGGGTTGGTAACATTTCATGCATTAAAGTAATTACCTTCTGTAATTCCAGAGTTCATCTTTAGATGCAGGTACTATGATCTCGAACCTGCTTTTAGAGATGCAGTCATGTCCCAAGGTAGAATTTCGTAAGAGTGAACAATATGGAGAAGATCTGAGTGAAGATGCTTGGCAGTACATATTTGCAATTGATCTACTCTGCACTAACCTGAAGTGGGATTGGACACATGACAATGTCATAAGGTATTGTGGCAAGCAGCTCCTTCAGACATCTTGCTGTGCTTTTTTTTGATTTTGATACGTTGCAGCTTAGCTTTTAACATAATGAAATCTTGCATACATACTTAGAAAAGAAGGTTTTGTAACCTGATGAGGCCTAGACTGCTGTGTTTGTCTGCCTTATTTTAAGATGAGTGAGCAAATGAAGGATATTGGAGTACTAATTCAATAAATTAGTCCTGTTAAAGCCTTTCTAATAAGGAGTTGCTTTTAAAATAGCTATATGTGAACAATTGTGAAAGATTTTATGATGTACTGTTTGTCAAGTGAGCAACATAGTTGTTTTCCTCTGAATTTAATATTAATTTTTTAAAAGGTTTTTCTTTTTCAGTCACTAAAAAATGGGGGTGGAACTTTTGATCTGTGAACAGTGCTACTTCAGCGTTGAAAAGGAGTATGGTTACATTTCACTATTACACTATCCTGATTTCAGTCTGATTGCAATTCTAAAACCATTATAATACCTTGACCCAGTGGCTTACATTTTCTTTGAACACTTTAATCCAATGCATAACCTGCTGACATATTTAACTTGGTTTGAAGACGGCAATTTGATGTGTACACTGATCTGACAACCCCTGTTTTGTATGTAGATGCTCTATAAGCTAGAATCTCCCAAAATAAGGCATTGGTTTAACAACTATATAATCTAATTGTTGAATATAACGTAAATGTGAAAAACTTATTAGAATCATTAAAATCTTCCTTGTAAGGGGGTGTCGAGAGGCAGGAGACCTTTTGTCCATTAACACCAGTGACAGGACCCGCGGGAACGGGGTTAAGCTGAGGCAGGGGAAATTTAGGCTTGACATCAGGAGGAGATTCTTCACAGAGAGGGTGGTTGCACACTGGAACAGGCTCCCCAGGGAAGTGGTCACTGCACCGAGCCTGACTGAATTTAAGAGGAGATTGGACTGTGCACTTAGTCACATGGTTTGAACTTTTGGATGGACCTGTGCGGTGTCAAGAGTTGGACTTGATGATCCTTAAGGGTCCCTTCCAACTCAGGATATTCTATGATTCTATGATAAATCCTTGATACAGAAGTTATTTTTAGTGGAACACTTTAAAAATTTATACTAGGTTCAGTGAAAGGTGAAGTCATACAGAGCTGATTGTGTGAAGTTGTGCTAATGATAGGTAAGTCTATCAGCATAATTTTAAAGATGGTCTCATAATTTTAAGGAATTGTCTCAAGTCCATTCACATTTAAAAACAAGCACCAGATCCTACTTATAACAAACAGTTAATTTTCAGTCATACAAAATGTATGACTCATGTAATATTGGAAAGAAGTGTGGTTCCATATACATGTAAGTTAGTGAAGCAACCTCTTGACTTTATGTAGAGATGCAGAAAGTTGCAAGGAAATGGAAGATGGACAGAAATAATATTCTGAACAAGAATGATTCCTCCAGCAATTTAGCTTTTAATGTTTGGGTGTAAAACAATCTTTATATAACTGAGACTTATAGGTGCTTGTAGTGTTACTCGTTTCACCTGAATTCAACATGCAAGTGGAGTTACACAAATACACAGTAAATGAAAGAATCATTTGTGTTTGTTTCTGTATAAATACGCTGTGCAACCCATCATGCAGTATCAGATTTTTTAATTCATTTATTGACAGCAAAGTGCTTTGGCCTTCTATGGATAAGTGGGTAAAGAAGAGAAAAGAGCATGAAACTGCGCAGTCTATTCCTGATAGTATTATCGCATTGACACTCAGGCTAATCGGTAAGTAATCTGAATTCATGGTTGAATTTCTGGTTTATATATGACCCTTCAGAGTGTCAGTTTGCCTGGAAAACGAATTGAAGCATTTTTGCATTTTTTGGATTTTTAACTTTCTTCAAATAACTTCACCTTAAACAGCAAAACTATTTCAGTCTTAGGCAGATACTATTTGTCGGCCTGTGAAAATCATATATTTAAGTTATGAGATGTTACTATGAATTCATGATAGTAAATATTATTGTTTTATCTATTTAAAATAAATCATTTGTAGCTATACATGCTTTTAGCAAAGTATATAAACTAAGACTTTATGCGTAACATAATACCTCTTAATGTGATTTTAAGGTAAAATCCTTTATTTGGTATCTAGGTGGCATTCAGGATAAACAGATAAACTTTGGTTTTAGATAGATTTTTTTGGTATGTAAGCTACATAATACTGTTTGTTAAACAGAAGTTGCATTCTTTGAGTTTTACTCTTAAAAATTGTAAACCTGCAGGAGGTTTTATCACTCTGATGAAAAATGCTGATGGTCCCAAGACAAATATGATAACAATAGCAAATAATTTTTAGGCAGGTATAATTCAAATTTGGATTTTATGTTGGCACTTCAACAGGCGGTGAACGTAAAATTTAGGAATTTGATTGTCTAAACCTCAGATACATAGTAACCTTTTTCTTTTCCCTTTTTTTAAATCTTTCAGGTCGATTGGGCCAAATAGGTTTGAAGGAAGGTTGCATCTCTGCGGTGAAGAATATTAGTTCTGTAATTGCACTGTTTGTACATCATGCAAAAGAGGAAGGTAATGTCTATTTAGAGGAACTTCAGCATGAAATCTGCAATGTGAATTTCTGCCAGTATAAACAAAACACACAAATTAGGACAAGAATGCCTAAACAGCCTGCTTTGTGCAGTTTAATGTTACTGTAGGAAAGAACAAACAGGTTTCAGTTTGAGTCCTTGGCCCTTCCAAAGTTAACGAAGCCTGTCTATTACTTTTTCTTTCAGGCAGGAAACAACTCTGAGGTAGTTTCAGCCAACTTGAAATTATGCTGTTTCACCTAACAGTGTACCAGTTGCTTCTGAGAATATAATGTGTGATCTTGGCATAAGCAGGAATAGTTCATTTATTACCTGAACATAACAAAGTTAATTTATTACACGAACGAACCCCAGTTCGTGCTGGGGTTTGCTACTAGTAAGGTTGTTGTATTTGGAGACAGGGGGCTACAAGATGTTCTAAGATCCTGACAGACAAAGTGAGGCAAGAAAAGCAGCATTTGCATTGCTAAGTTACTCTGCATATTAAGTAAATTTTGCAGTGAAGCATGCATTGATGCTAGGGAGTTGTGTTGAACCACTTGTAGAGCTACTCTGCCTTTCAGTCTCAGGCTTTTCCATGTAAGTGGAAGGGACACATCTTTAAGTGTCTGTTTCAGTCTCTGTGTAAACCTGACTATTGTCATGCCATCTTGATCAGATGGTATTAAAACTAGAGTAAAATCACTGAATACCCAAATCTTTTTTGCCCTATGAATACTGAAAATCTTCTGAAATCAGAAAACTGGAAAATGCTATTATAAAATGAAATGCTACAGACTTTTTGTGAAGGTCATCTTCCTGCTACTTTCAGGTTTTAGACATCCCCAAAATAAATGTTAGTATTCCAATTCTTGAACTAATAGTTTTTTAAGCTTCATGTTTCTTCTCAGAATTATTGCATATTCAAATTTCTAGAAGCTGACTTGTGTTAACTTTCTGCAGATGTTCCCTGGGGTGTGCAGCTGGCAGCCGTATATTCACTGTGTGACTTGGGTTCAAGCAATCCAGTAGGTATCGTTGAAGCCATCAATGCTTGGAGAGCAACAGTTCTTAACAGCATCCCTTCTGCTGTCACAAGTGGCTTAGCTGAAATCACTTCTCTGTGTACAATGGAGCTACACTAAAATCTAGGGAAATGTATGGTCTAAAGGAAGAAGTGCCTTATTTTATTAAGTAGTAGTTGGTTCCAGTTAAATACAATACAAAGTGGTGGCTTAACTATTTTGTTTGTATTTTCTGTTTGAGGGGAGAATATAAAAAGGAATAAAAATGCTTGCTTTTCCGAATGACTCATCAGTGATCTAAAAGCCAGTATGTTTTTGATGTTTGACAGGTTTCTAGTTTGATGTCAATAATAACCAGTAGCTATTTCCAAATAGCTTTTCTTCAATTACTTTGTAGCACGAGCATTTTGCTACAACAGAAGATAGAGCCTGGCTGAAAACTTTGCTCTGTTATTTTGTACTATATTTATAAAGTTGTTCAGATGGCAGAGCTTTGCCATCTTTTTGTTTTACTTGAGTAGTCTCATCTGCTTAATTTAAAATACTTGCGTAAAGCATGTTGGAATTCACCTCTTGTGTAACAACCGCGTATATAGTAACAGAGATATGAAGTCTCTGAACTTGTAAATATATGGTATATTCTGATAATGTGTTTTTTACATTTGATATTGTTCCACTTGGGGAATTTTGTATATGTAAATAGAATGTTGGTCCAGAAAAAGTTTCAATTTCTAAATTCACTACATTCTGCGTTTTTATATCTTTCATAATAAAAGAAGCAAACACCATTATGTTCTTGTTTGTCTTTTTAAATAACACACTGAGAAAACTGTTGTTTCTAGCTTAAGTAGTACTTTGCAGACACAGGTTTCAATAGAATTGTCAGTAGCAGCAAGCACTTTACAGCGTCTTCTGGTTCTTGTAACTCTTTTTGGCACCTGAGGACCAGGTTGTTTCTTGCTCCTCTCAGCAGTTTTCCAGTTCTTTCTTGAGCTGCAGCCTACCAGTTCTTGTTGATAGAGCTCATCATTTCTATTCAGTTCTACTCCCTATCCCACTGGACGACTAGGGGAGAAACCACAGGTGGGGAAGAGGATTGACCTAGGTAATCTGCAGAGGGAGGAACAAGTGTGGGAAAACAGACAGATAAGGGATAAGGACAATCAGTTGTAGACCAACAGTTGGCTGGTTTGTATATTTTTCTGTCAATGCCCTTTACCTCATTGGTGCAGTCTCTTTTATCTCCAGTGCTAGCTTTGAATTTCTTTCTCTGGCTGAGGCATACTCTGTTCTGATGTGGGGGGATGTATAATTGGCTGGCTGCTTACTGCTGGAGGCAGACTATGGGGTCTATATGCTTGGGCGGACTCATTCACCAACATCCTTTTTGGGTGCATGGATACGAGGATATGAATGAAGTTATGTGAGAATGGGTGTGAGTGGATAATATTTAGAGATCCTTGTAGTCAAGTTTATCACCTTCCCCTCTACAGGACCTTGCTTTAATTTTTGTTACCCTAATTTCCAATTCCAATCATCACCTCTTATTCTTTTCACTCTATGCCACTGATAGGAAGCATCAAGAGCAAGGCTGCTCCACAAAGGAGAATGTGCCACATGCCCAAGGTTACCACACCACAGGTAGTGCTCTTACTGACCAGGGCACAGTCCTGAAGCATCTGAATATGGTGGGCAGAGTGGAATACTAAGAGAACTTTTCATGAACAGACCCAGCCAAGGTAGTGAACGAGGTCCAGGAGCCACCCAGATCCAGGAGTCCAGTCAGGAGCAATGAGAGATGCAGCCAGAGACAGGTCTGGAAACAGCTACAACACAGGCCTATGGGTCCATGGGTCCTGGGGACCATGGACCCAGGAGACAGGACTGGAGACAGAGATGAGGTCAGTCCAGCACGGGATGGGGCTGACATGACTGGGTGACAAAGTAGGTTAAAACGTCAATCTAGGAGACTGAAGCAGAAATAACTATAGTGTTGATTTGAGGAGATGAGGTCAGAGGCAGGTGGATGAAGATCCATAGTGAGGGTCATCAGTGCAATTAAGGCCTGTCGGTGCACTCAGATCTACCATACTGAGAAAAGTCTATCTCTGATTATTGTGGTTCAACTCTGCAGGCACACCACCGCCACCACCCCTGCAGGTTGACATAAAGACAGTTTAATAAAAAGAAAAAGAAAGAAAGACAAAGCATTATTCTCTTGTTAATTTGAGTCCTGTGCATACATGTAATTTGCTAATGACCTTCAAACTGGTAAGAGGACACCTGCATCTGGAAACACCCAAGGTCTGAGCTGGTGATTTGATTGATATTGAGCCAAAAGAACAAATGTTTTTTTTTCCCTAATAGAACAATGGAATCGAATCTGAAATGTTTTATGAACAGATAGGCCAAGCCTTTACTATGTATAGTTAGATTGAAAGAAGTTTAGAAACTTTGTATCTCTGGTGCTACCTTACTTGCTAATTAGTCAGCTTTAACATATAGACTTGTGTGATGACCCAGGCCTGGAGGATATGTCAGAAGATTAGGTGAGAAACTCATGCAATGCATATTTCCTGGGATGTGTAAATGACTTAGCTTAGTATATATGCCTAAGCTGAAACATTAAGTTAAGAAATAACAGAGATAAGAAAGAGCATGTGCGAGAACTGGGTTTAACTAGTGAAGGCAGTGAGGAAGACTATCCATGACCACCAGAAGACCCCGAAAGACCACCAGTAGAAACAAATGCTCATGTGTCGGGGACGTTTACATATTTTAATGAGTTCTGAGAAATAGTATGAATATGTTAGTTATTTCTTGGAAAGCTACGGAATATGTATATTCTAATTGCATATAGCTTCGTTGTTGAGCAACTCGCACATACACTAGGTGGAGTAATCCCCTATGTGTTCGGTGCTGCAATTAAAAAATGCCTGCTTTCTAAAACTCCAAATTGAGTCTTAGAGAGTTTAATCAACCAGCTTTTAAGGTAACAGATAAGTCATGATTATCTGACAGACTTAGAGCCCACATTAATATTTGAAAGGTCTGTGAATGTGTTGTGTGTGTAAATCTAGAGAGTGAAGGTTTGTGTATGTTTCAACAGGAAAATTAAATCCTGATGAAAGGGGGGAAAAATGGTTTTACTATCTGTGTTCATATTTATATGAATGCTGTTTCAGTTTCCTTGTAAAGGCTCTGTCTGTGTTGGTCTAAGGTGGCTGACTTTGTGTGTGTATCTGTATCTCTGGAATAAATATTCAGCCTCACCATGGGCTAGACCTGCACATGGGGAGAGCAGCATCTGCATCCATTGAACTGAGACTGGAGAAACCTTCTGGGTCTTTAAGTGCACTGAACTGTGTGTGTGAGGAATGGGTTAACCACTTTGCTGTGCTCTGCCTTATCTGCTCTGCAAGGAAAGAGTTAACGGTTCTGCCTAGAAGCTGGGCACTAATTGCTTCATCTCCAACCAGAGCTGTAAAAGTGGGCCTGAACACTTTTAGGGGATGTACTAGGAGCAACAAAATTTTGGGACAGCTGTATTGGTTCTGTCACTTCCCAGACTGTGCACCCCCAAACTCCTTGTTGGCAGGAGAGCATAAGAAGCAGAAAAGTCCTTGACTCTGTGTAACTGCTGCTCTGTAAGAACTAAAAACATCATCATGTTTTATCACCACTTTTTTCATCAAAAATCCAAAACATGGCATTGTGTGAGCATCTATGAAGAAAATTAACTCTATCCCAGCCAAAAACAAGACATAGGGTTAGGACTAGGTTTAGAGTTAGGATATGGCTAGGTTTAGTTAGGATTGCTCAAGTTAGTGTTAGGGTCCTGGGTTAGTGCTAGGGTTAGTCATCAGGGTTAGGGCTTATGGTTAGGTTTAGGGCTATGATAGGGCTGGCGTTTTGGGTTATGTTTAGGGTTAGGGTTTGGGGTAGGGTTAAGGTACAGTGTTAGTGCTTAGGGGTTAGAGTTAGGTGTAGTGATTAGGGTTAGATTTATGGCTAGGGTTATGGATAGGTTTAGGCCTAGGAGTAGAGTTTGAGTTTAGGGTGAGGATTAACAATAGAGTTACATTTTTGCTTTTAGGAAAAACAAATGCTTTTAGGAAAACACTAATTTAGGAATAGGGTTTATTTAATTTAGATTTTATGGTTTGGGTAGGTTTAGTTTTAGGATTAAAGTTAGGGTTATAGAGTCATTGAGGTTAGAGAAGATCTTCAAGATCAAATCCAACCATCCACCTAACACTGCAAGTCTGCTGCTAAAACATATTTCTAAGCAATTTTCTCTTAAATACCTACAGGGATGGTGGCTCCACTGCCTCCCTGGGCAGCCTGTTGCAACACCTAACTACCCGTTCCATGAAGAGATTCTTCCTGATCTCCAATCTAAACCTCCCCTCATTCAACTTGAGGCTGCTGCCTCATCTCCTATCACTTGTCACCTGAGAAATGAGACCTACGCAACCTCCCTTCAGGCAGTTACAGAATCATAGAATGGTTTGTGTTGGAAGGGACCTGAAAGTCCACCTGATTCTTTATTCTAGGTTCCTTCCTAGGACACCTTCCACTAGACCTCCACAGGTTGCTCTAGCATCAGGTTGCTCAGGATTGCCCCATCCAACCTTGAACACTTCCAGGGATGGGGCACCCGTGACTCCTCTGGGCAACCTGTTCTGGTGCCTCGCCACAATCAGAGCAAATAATTTATTCCTAATATCCAATCTAAATCTCCCTTCTTTTATTTTAAAGATATTACCCCTATCACTACACTCCCTGACAGTGTCCTGCTTTCGTATAGGCTCCCTATAAGTACTGTAAAGCTGCTATAAGGTCTCCCCGGAGCCTTCTCTTCTCCAGGCTGAACAACCCCAACTCTCTCAGCCTGTCTCCATAGGATAGGTGTTCCACTCCTCTGATCGTTTTTGTGGCTCTCCTCTGGACTCGCTCCAATATGGCCATGTCCTTCTTATGGTGGGGGCCCCACAGATGAACACAGTACTTTAGGTGGTGTCTCACAAGAGCAAAGTAGAGGGGAAGAATCATCTCCCTCAACTTACTAGTCGTACTTCTTTTGATGGAGCCCGGGATATGGTTGGCCTTCTGGACTGCAAGTGCATGTTGCTGGCTGATGTTGAGCCCTTCTCCACAGGGTTGCTCCTAATGCATTCTCTGCCTAGCTTGTATGTGTGCTTGGGATTGCACTGACCCAGGTGCGGGCTTTTGCACTTTGCCTTGTTGAACTTCATGAGGAAACAGAGGATATAGTCAGAGAGGTCTCCCCTCTTCCCCCTCTTCTCCAGACTAAACAGCCCCAGTTTCTTCAGGCTCTCTTCATATGTTTTGGTTTTCATTCCCTTCACCAGCTTTGTTGGTCTTCTCGGTACATGCTTGAGCCATTGTCCTGACTTAGTGTTATGGTTATATGTCCAGTTCTGGGCTCCCCAGTACAAGAGAGACATGGGACTCCTGGAGATAGTACAACAAACTGAAACACAGAAAGTTCCAACTGAATATGAGGAAAAACTTGCTCTGAGGTGACGGAGCACTGGAACAGGTTGCCCAGAGAGGTTGTTGAGTCTCCTTCTCTGGAGATATTCAACCCCCACCCAGACATGACCCTGTGCAACATGCTCTAGGTGTCCTTGCTTGAACAGGGAGGTTGGACTAGATGACAGCCAGAGGTCCCTTCCAACCTCAACCATTCTGTGATTCTGTTATGGTTAGGGTTAGCCATTAGGTTTTGAATTAGGGTTGAGGTTGGGGTTTAGGTTTAGTATTAGTGTTAGGATTCAGGTCTAGATTTAGGGTTAGGGTTTAGCTAGGGTTTAGTTAGTTTTAGGTTTACAGTTAGGGTTGGGATTGAACTGGAGTTAGGATTAGGTTTAGCCACTAGTGTTGTGGCTTGGGTTAGCATCCTGGGTTAGGTTAGGTGTAAGTGTTATGGATAGGTTTGTTGGTTTGGGTTATGTTTAGGTTTAGGCTTAGGTTTAGCATTAGGGTTTGGGGTTAGGGTTAGGCATTTGGGTTCAGGCTATGGCTAGGGTTAGGATTAGGTTTAGGTGTAAGGGTTAGGATTAGTGGCTAGGGTTGGGGTTAGGGTTTGAGTTAGTGTTAGGTTCAGTTTTAGCCTTAGTTTCCTAGGTTAGTTTTAGGCTTAAGTTTATGGTTAGCCATTAAGTTAAATGTTGGTTTCAGGGTTAGGATTTACAGTTAGGTTTAAGGTTACAGATAATGTTGAGGTTTTGGGTTATAGTTATGATTAGGCTTAGGGTTCAGGTTTAGGTTGAGATGATTAGGTTTGGCGCTAAATTTCTGGTTAGGATTATGCTTAGGGTTACTGCTTTCTTACATGACTGTTGCTTTTTTCCCTTGTGATCACTTAAGGTTTGGAAGACTATTACACCTAGAGGCAGCGTCTGAGCCTGGCCCTTCCACGGCAGGGGGTGAGGGTGGGGTTACTCCTATTTTCTGCTGCAGGGCGCCCCCCGGCACTTGAAGAAAATTCCTCAAAGACAACAGGGCTGAGAAACCACCCAGATACTTGGATTTACCGATTAGTCGAGGGGATTGCTTGTGGCGAGCTCCGCCCCGGGACCTCCCCGAGCCCTCCTTTCCCCCCGCCCCTCGCGTCAGGCCGCGCCCGGGGCCGCCTCGGCCCCGCCTTGGGCCGCGCTGCCGGAGGCGGGCGGCGGCGGGCGGCGCTGCCATGCGTTTTCGGGCTAAGATCGTGGATCTCGCCTGCCTCAACAACTTCAGCCGTGAGTGTGTCGGGGTGGTTGAGCCGGGTCGGCGGTGACCTCGGCCAGCCTTACCCGAGGAGGAGGAGGAGGGAGGGCTGTGCGCGCCGGCCCCTTTGCGAGCGCGTTGAGGCCCAGGCCGTGGCGCCGTCCAGGGGCCTTCACTCGCGGGGGGAAGGCAGCGTGAGGTCGTTTTCTTCCCCCTCTTGCCCTCGACGTTTCTGGTAGCAGGAGATGTGATTTTGGGGAGTAGAGGCTTACCCCTGCCACCGAGGCACCCGGCGTAAAGCAGTTTCTGCTGTAATGTTCCCCTTCCCTCACCAGGTGTAATTAACACGATCGCCAAGTTAGCGAAGACCTGCACGCTGCGTCTCACTGCGAGCAAGCTGTATTTCATCCTCTGCGATAAAGTAGCAAATGGAGGGGTCAGCATGTGGTGTGAGCTGTGCCAGGTAGGCATGGGGGAGTTGAATAACCACACGTCATTGCAAACCACAGCATGTAGTTGGGTCCTTTTTACAAGGTGTTGATTCTAACTGTAGTCCTTACCCTAGGTGTCTCAGGTCCTTCAACATGCTCTGTTTTGCGAGACTGCCTTTAAGTTGTACAGGCCCAGTGTTTCTGGCTAGACACCACTTTTCCTAGGTTGTCACTTCTTTATAAGGCCTCAGTGTGTGCTGGCCCGCAAGATCCTGCCCAGAACTGGAAACAGTTGAGCATAACTCATTCCTCATACCCCATGTTTTGGTAACCTATGCGTGTTGGACAGGGTCTGAAGCTAATAGGTTTAGCTCTGAAGAAATGGGCCTTCATTCTTACACAGTCTGTATTGATTCCTGCACGTGGTGCTGGGCAGGGGAAACCTGTTGTAAGCATGTGGTTCTAAAGGTCTGTTAAGTCAAACTTGCCCCACTTCATTTACCTTTTTTTTTCTTTTTTTCTTTCTTTCTTTCTTTTTTTTTTTAATTTGCTTTATTGCACAACTTTTAAAACTTGCAGGGGAATTTCTTTGATGAATTTCAGATGGAAGGAGTAGCTGCGGATCACAATGAAATCTATTTAGAGCTCACACCTGAGAATCTGTCAAGAGCATTAAAAACTGCCCAGAGTGCTAAGGCAGTGAAGATCAAGTTGACTAACAAACACTGTCCTTGTCTTAAAGTTTCTGTGGAGCTAGTAAGTGCAACAATGCTTTTATCATCATTATTAAGTAAAAGCTTTGGTAGCTTTGCTGTAGCTCTAGAAAACTAAAGAAAGAAAAATCTTGCCGTTTTGCATTTTACTGGCATTTCCTGCCATCATGGTTGGTAGCACGCAGAACCAGCTTTGTATTTTCCAAAAGACAAGGAAGAGGTGGAAGAATGAAAGCCATGTGATCGAGACACCTTTTTATAATGTCTTTGTCACCTGCTACCTTCTCTCTATTCATCTTCTAAATTTTCTGTGGATGATTACCTTCTAATCAAAGCCTCTAGGTTTTAGTGTATTTTTGGCTCTTTGTTTTGTTTTGGCTTGTTGTGCTATTCAATTTCAAACTGCACTTCAGATTTTTTGTTGATTTTTAACACAGCTTCCCTGTTTACTTGAAGAATAGCACATAGATAGCAATGACTTGCAACTTCATCCTTATTCAAAAGTGAAGCCTGCGTAATAGGGGACCTGTGGAAGCTGTGGAAAATTGGAACTGGGTGTCTGAGACGCTTGGTTCTAGTATTTCCTAGACTGGATCTGAAAAACTTGGATTCAGAATTCAAGTCCTGTTTTTAACTTCAAGAGCATCCTCTCTCCCTCAAGCCATCCTTATCAAGCAGCAGTAGGATTGTGACACATGACATTCCCGTGAGGGTTATTCCCAGAAGATTATGGAATGACTTCAGGGAGCCCAATGTTCCAGACTTTGATGTAAGCGTCTTTTTTTTATATCCACTGTGGAGTGGGAAGGTGGCTACTGAGGTGGAGTATACTGCCAGTGGGTTTTGGAGAGGAGATGGAGCAGGAAAGGGAAGGGTGGAAGCTAGATGCTTGGAGAGGTATGGGACATGGCTTCCGTCTTGACAAAGAGAGCCCGGAACCTCTGAAAACAGAGCAGGTGGTTACCAGTTGTTGCTCTGATATTCAGGGTGGGACAGGGGAGGAGCAAAGGACTTGCATAGCTTTAGACAGGAGCATAAAACACATAGGTTTGTGATTACTTCATATGATCAACTGCTTAGGTACCAAGTAGCCCAAATATTTTGTTATATCTGTAATTTATGGCCTACCTGGCAGAGTTGGATGTATATGTTTCCTCTTGTTTTTATATATTCTTTCCATATTGTTTTTGACTTTTAGCAGAATTGCAAGGGAAGGTCTTTGTGCAAATGAGTTACTATCAGAGGGTATGGATGTATGTTACCTCTACAGCTAAGATTATTTCAATTTTGAAGACATATGGCACAGTAGAAACTTCATGCGTTTTATTCTGTTATTTCAGATTTACACTGACGCAGTTTCAAAACTGATTGGCTATCCTAACTTTCAGCAGGTTCATGTGAGAATCTGATCTGCAGAAATGGTCTGTGCTTTACTTTGAACACAGGCTTGGGATAGTGTGTCTGAAGCAATTGTTAGAGTGATGCCCTGTAACGGGAAAGAGTTCCGTTCCTGGATCGCTTGCTGATTTTAGTTAAATACTGTGCTCCGTGCACTCAATACATAACTCAGGAGTCTAAGGGAGAAATGAAGGCATCACATCCCATTCACGCATGAAATACTGGTGTGAACGCACTTCTTGTGTCTTCTTAGGTCAGTATTTACCTACCACCACTGAAAACAATGAAGAGTGTTGTGGAGAGAATGAAGAATCTCAGCCATAGCATTGTAAGTTAAGACACTTCAAGTCGTTGTCCTACAGATGTCATTCTATCTTGGATGTAATACTTTTCCCTGTTGCCCAAACTGGTGCCCCTGTGTTATATTTTATTTTTGGATGAGTCAGACGTTGAACTAAAGGTACCTGAAGATTGAGCAAGGGTTGAAGTGATTGATGGGATTTATTTTAGGACTGATGCTGAAAAGTTTGTCCTGGGCCTCATAGAATATGGTGCTCTTTGTACTGAGTTCCAGAAGGAACATGATATAGTGTTGCTGCAAGCCACTCTTTACATCTGGAAAGAAACTGTCATCTTTCATGAAGCTAGCTGGAGACTTTCCAGGTGATTTCTTTAAAGAAATGCCTATTAAGTTTTGTGTTACGTGTCTGTTAAGATGACCTTTTGGTGAACTTGAGCTTTGATTTAGAGGAAATCCTGCTCATGGATGTCAACCTGTGCTTTAGATTCTGACATGGGGAGCTTTCAGCCCACCCTGGGTTTCTGGAGTGCAGGTGGACCTTCCACTGGAAGAAGCCCATTGCAGTTGGTGTGAAAAGGGATTTTTTAAAAATTAATTTAATTGCTCTCAGTCACCAGAATTTACTGGCATTAAAGGGAGTAAGTAGGTATAGAGCTTTGGAATGGTTTGGTTTGGGGGATGTTTGTAACAATTTTGATAAATAGGAATATTTTCATAAACTGAGAATCGTGAAATTGGGTAGGTCTTAGTCTTACAAGGCTTGGAAGGGTTGAAAAACTAACAATGGCTATCTGGCAATTTTGCAAATGACAATCATCATGGAAATAGAAGAGTAAAGCATTTCGGACTCTTCTCCTTTGTAAGCCTTCTGGGTGTGCTCTCTGAGTGTGCTTCCTCCCCAGTATCCTCAGTGTACATGCTTACACACAACAAAGCAGTGCACACAGGATAGCAACACTCAGAGGTAGCATATTAACACTGGCATAACCGTGTTCCTACATTCCTTACCTCTTGCTCCAAAATATGTTTTTAGTCAAAAATAAGTTAATCTCTAGGAAGTGGTTTTGATAGCTCTAAGGGAGATGGTAAAGTACTTGCATCCTGTACATGCTTTTTTGTTATTAAAGAACAGAAAAATCAAGTGTCAGAAATATTTATGCTAGATGCGTAGATCCTGGTAGTAAATATGGTCAAGATCAGAGCTACAAAAATGTCTTTTAGAAGGTCTTTCAAATAGTCATTGATCATTGTGTGGGAGCATTCATCTGTGGGCATCTCCCATTCCATGGGTAATTCTGGTTGTCTTGTGAACTTCTATAAAGTATTGAGAATTCTTCTGATCACAGTAGTGGAGTGCTTAGATGTGCATTAGGAATCCTCTGATTGGCCTGGGATTCATGTAAGATCATATATAGTCGTCTTCTGGTAGGACGCTTTGTCAGGATAGAATCTGAAGGCTTTCAGCATTTTTCCAAGAATTCTAGCAGTCCGTAGTACTGCTTGGAGTCATTGCTCTGGTGCAGCTGTTGTCTGTTCTGAAGTCTGGGAAAGCAGCTGCAGATCAGCTCTTGGTTCATCCCATTTTCTGTGTGTATTGTGTGGACTGTGTATGTGTGTTTCTGTTTGTTTAAACCTGGAAGGGAATGCAGTAATGTTCATCTGCAATTTCAGTGTCTTATTTCTAAAGGCTTTGTCCAGCACAAGAACTTTCCAAAGCCAGTACTTGTTCTAAAAGTACTGGAGAGTGATTTAATTTCTCTCGCCATAATTTCAGCAAAGATATTCTGGGGTTATTCACGCACAAATGATGAGAAATGTATTTTGTAGCTGAGCATTCAGATGTTTGGACCACGTTCAAGAAGTGCAGTTGAGCTTTTGAAGGCACTGAAGCACTTCTGGAAGCTTGAACAGAGGAGCACTTTATTCCTTTGTAATTCTGCAGTGCAGAAGTGGCTTTCCTAAAATTGATTGTATTGCAGGTGATTGAAGCAAACTTGAATGGAGAAATGAATTTAAAAATAGAAACTGATTTGGTATCTGTAACAACACACTTTAAAAACCTGGGCAATCCTCCCTGGGGTAAGTTTCCTTGTTTCTTGCCTCTTGTGTCTATTTTACAGAATCACAGAACCATTTAGATTGGAAAAGACCTTAAAGATCCAAGTGTTAACCTAGCACTGCCAGGTCTACCACTAAACCATGTCCCTGTGCACCACATCCACATGTCGTTTGAATACCTCCAGGGTGGGTGACTCAACTACTTCCCTGGGCAGCCTGTTCCAATGCCTCACAACCCTTTCAGTGAAGAATTTTTTCCTAATATGCAATATAAATCTACCTTGGTGCAACTTGAGGCCATTTCCTTTTGTCCTATTGCTTGTTGCTTGGGAAAAGAGACTGACTCACACCCTGCCACAAACTCCTTTGACATAGTTGTAGAGAACGATAATGTCTCCCCTGAGCCTACTGTTTGGTCTCATTATGTAAGTGTGATGCTGATAATAGTACTTACCTTCTCTTAGCTTATAAAACAGCATCAAGTCCTTTGAAGTCGTCAAATGAAACTTTGAAAAGGAAAGTGGCCGATGTCTATTCCCTATTTATGTGGGGAATCTCTTCCGGTAACATTGACAATCTGTAGGAAAACTGGGCTTTAGCTTCCTTGCACTGCTGTTGCTACTGAACAGTCCCTTTGAATATCAACTGTTGGGTGATTGTCAGGTGTGTTCTTACAGGTTTTGAAATCCCTTCTGGTGTTTTGACTAAGTGGTGTGTTCTTTCACTTCCAGCATCAGAGGATGGATGTCAAAGCTCTGCTCAAGACAGAGATCTGGAAAGCATGGCTGAGGCACGCATAGACATCAAGAAGTTGCAGCAGCTGCTTGCTGGACAGCAGGTCAATCCCACAAAAGCCTTGTGCAGTAAGTTCAACAGCTCTGTTTGCAGACTCCAGTTAAGGAGGGGATGCTTGCTGTCCTTGAAATCTTAGGAGAACATCTCTTTTTTGTCACTTTAAACTTGGCTATTTTTTACTGTGCTTGAGAACTTTTAATATTTTTGGGTTTAGTCAGTGTACTTCAGCCCTTAGGTGCTTTGGAAAGAGAAGAAAAACAAACAGCAAAAAGCATTGTCATGACCTTTTAGAAGTAGCGAGTTGGAATATCTGGCCTGACTGATCATGTGTGTCTTTTTATCATGATCATGTGTGTCTTTTTATCATCTTTTGTTTTGAAGTTAAACTGTTGTATTTAAGAATGTTTATATTTTTTTGACGTTCTTAGAGCTTTAGTTTCTACTGGAAAAATGAATTTACTGACTTTTTAAAAAGTTGTTTCCTGCATGTACTTTCTTATGTCCAGCATCAAATGAATTCTAATACCAAAATGCTTTTTACACAGCAGGTGTTTCTAACTATAGAAACAGTGTGTTCTTTCTAAGCAGAAGCTGTGCAGGGTTCTATATTCTGTTTTGATAACTCTACATACCTTTCCCAAGGACTTCTGACCTCCTAAGAACATCTCTGCATTATAGTTTAGTGCAGATGCTAAGGGTTCCCAGAGAAAAATAAGTCATGGAATTAAAATATTACATGTCTTACAAGGCATTACATGCCTTAAAGTTACACATTTCCTTTTTGGAATCAGCTTCCATAGACTCTTAATAATTCTTCATCGACCTTCAAGGACTTTAATACTACTGGGTGATATGTCTAGTCATTCTCTTTACTTCAAAATATACTTTAAAATTGCATCTTGATCGGAAATGGTAGAAATATTGTATTCTTATGGTGGCTTTCTCTAGAGGATGTCATTTTAAAGTATTTGCCATACTTCTAATGGTATTTGTGTTTTTTCTCTTCACAGATATCATAAGTAAGAGAATTGTCCACTTTGTCTTGCTCCATGAGGATGTTTCCCTTCAGTATTTTATTCCAGCACTTGCCTGAATGATTCAAAATCACAGTCATTTTCCAACCTGAGGCTCTGTCCACAAAGGGGGAAAAGAAATATCATTGTTACCTGTTTGAGTTGTATATAAATTCCTGTATTTTTTTTATGATTATAGACTGCTTGCTCTGTAAATGATACTGTACCCCCTGTGGGGGGAAAAGGATCACTGTTCTTCATTTTGTAAAATGTAAGACATAATCAAACAATTTAGGCAAATATATGCTTTATACAGTTGTTTTAACCAACTGACACTTGTACTCTTGAGTCACTGAGTCTGCAGAAATTTCAGGCATAAGTGTTCATCTCCTTAACATTGGTGCCTGTACGTAAGTCAGCTTCCAGAAGGGGCAATGAAGGTCTTTTTTCTTTCTTTGTTAGGAATATTTGAATGGATGGGATATTTAGCTTGTGGATATTCAGATTGAGTGTTCTTGTTCCTTCAGAAAAGAAAATAACTTGAGGTTTGATATTACTATGGGGTACAGTCAGAAAAGCATTCACTGTGTGTATTAACTTAAGGTTATGCAGCACTGAGTATCAGACAACCATTAAGCCATAATTTTTGAGGTCCACTGCATGACATACTTGAGAAGCAATTTTACAAGATTTCTGGCTTCAGTGACAGAAAATCTTGAAAGTAGAAAACTTGACATAAATTTTCTAGTTATCCTGATATTTGAGCTGATCTATAGCTGAATTATGCTTTGGGAGAGATTTCTGTCTTGACCATGTATTTTAGTTACAATACAACTGCAGTAGGAAGTAGGCACATATAACCTGGAATTGAAGCTTTTTGTATTTGTGATGGATTTGGGATACTAATAAAGAATTGTTGCTTTTGGGTAGGGAAATAATACTGATCTGGCATGCAGCTGTAAAGAGAAGTTTAGAAGCAGTCTTGCCAAGAGAAGTTAAAATATTTAAAATATTTTAAAATACTGATTTGTTGTTACATACTATAAAAGTCTAAAATCTACTATAAAAGTCTAAAGAGAATGCATGCTGTGTTTCCTGTACATTGTTTTTTAATCTTCAAAAAGATCAGAGGTTGAAGATAAGAATGGGGAGAAAAAGGATTAATATCTACCAGTCTACCACCATAAAGAAGGAGAGGCCAGTAGAGATAATTTTACAGGTCTTCAGATGCTGGGAACGCTGGTGTGGGCAGATTCAAACAGGCCTCTGACCAGCATGCAGCATGCTATTCAGATCCAGTCCCTGGAAGGGATGCAAGATTTTTTTTTAATGAAAACAATTCCATACATCCCTCTAACAGAAAGGATGTTCACATGGGAACTTCTTGCTGCAGGTTTAGATAAAGACAAGGAAATCTAGGTAGCACAGTCACCGGCGACAAGTGGGAGATACCCGCAGGCCTCCTATGTTACAATGAGCAGGCAGTTTGTCCTGCAGCCCTGGCAAATGCACAGCACAGCTGTGCATCCAGGCAATGCTGTACATCCAGCACAGAGCTGCGCCTGTACAGGTGAACTGTGATTTGGGTCACTAGCTTCCTTTCTCATATGGAGAAGGGCTGAAAGAGCTGGGGATGTTCAGCCTGAAGAAGGGAAGTCTCTGTGGGGACCTCATTGCAACTTTTCAGTACTTCAAGGGGGCTTATAAAAAAGATGAAGAGCAACTTTTTGCTCAGGCCCATAATAATAGGACAAGGAGGACTGGTTTTAAAGAGAGAGAGACATACTGGAAAGAGTCCAACTGAGGCTAGATGTTTTGTAGAATGTTTGCTTAACTTTGCTGAAGTAGGTAGCAAAAAGTTCTCTGCCTTCAAGAAAGCATTTGCTTGTGTGTGTCAGTGCATTGGTACAAAAACTTACCTATAATTTTCTCTTTGTCACAGTTTCAGAAGACACTCTAATACTTTACCAATCCATGTTTGTATTCTGCTTTAGAAAAAAGAATTTGCAAATACTCATTTTTCTAATGCCACAGCAATTCAGAAAGCAAAATTTTTGTTGAAAAAGTAAACAACAGAGGGTGGTAGAGAGCTGTGAATTTACTCTGTCAAATCATTTAGGCCACAGATCCTGGGGGATGCTGAACTCAGCTGAGATGAAGCAGCTAAATAGGTTACAGGATCTGGACTTAAGCCTCTCTGTGCTTCAGTGCTTCTTCAGTAAAATGAGAAAATTCGTAACGCACTGCTGGGTGCAATATATGACAAATCATGAAAGATTTCTGGTGCGTTTAGCTTCACTGAGTGAGGCCTAAATCTAAACTCTAGCCTTCGCTTTGTATGTATTTACCCAGGGACATCTTTATTCATTGGCAAGTCTCATAATAATAATCAGGGAAACAAACTGTGAATGTGTTCAAGCTGGTGTCATAAATGTTCAGCTCTTCTTTCCTTAGGTGTGAGGACAGATGTATTCAGTTCATAGAATTAATTGATTAAAGTTGTGTCACCATATGATGTACTATAGGTGAAAATCAGGGGCACAATTTATTGCAGTTCAGTAAAGGAATGCTGGACTTCCTCAGGTTTTGTAACAAGTAGTTGGCTAGTTAAGTTGATTTTCTTACACTTGCTAGACTTAGACTGTATGCTATGAGCTTGTATGGTTTACTGTCATGTAACTGTGGAGGATGCCGTGCAGGATCTCCAAGTAATTTATTCTAATATTCAAGAATCAGATAAACTTCCAGAAACTGAAACTGTAGGACACTAAGTATAATCAGTCAAATGCCAGGAGCCTTTTCCAAAAATGGACAGGGAAAAAAAAGTTTTGTTATACAAAACATTTTAAAAGTTAGATCATACACAGATCTAAAGTATTTTAAGTGATGTCCAGTCATGCGCTGGCATTTGCTCATAGCATTATTAGCAAAAACTGGAAACATTGAGCCAGCAGTGTGCCCTGGCAGCCTGGAGGGCCAGCTGTACCCTGGGGTGCATCAAGCACGGCATCGCTAGTCGGTGGAGGGAAGTGATTGTCCCGCTCTACTCTGCGCTGGTGTGGCTTCACTTCAAGCACTGTGTGCAGTTCTGGGCACCACAGTAAAAACAAAGACATTAAACTGTTGGAGCGTGTCCAGAGGAGGGCGACAAAGATGGTGAAGGGCCCGGAGGGGAAGACTTACAAGGAGCGGCTGAGGCCACCGGGCCTGTTCAGCCTGGAGAAGAGCAGGCTGAGGGGGGATCTCATCGTGGTCTACAACTTCCTTGCGAGGGGGAGTGGAGAGGCAGGTGACCTATTCTCCATAAACACCAGTGATAGGACCCATGGGAACAGTGTTAAGCTGAGGCAGGGGAAGTTTAGACTGGATATCAGGAAAGGTTCTTCACTGGGAGGGTGGCTGCACACTGGAACAGGCTCCCCAGTGAAGCAGTCACTGCACCAAGCCTGTCAGAATTCAAGAAGAGATTGGACCGTGCACTTGGTCACATGGTCTAAACTTTTGGGTAGACCTGTGCGGTGCCAGGAGTTGGACTTGATCATCCTTATGGGTCCCTTCCAACTCGGGATATTCTATGATTCTACATCTTCAGCCTCTGTTTTATTCAAAATAATCGTCAATGTTAGTAATTGCTAGAAAAAAATTACCACTTTCAAAGTGATCAAAATTAATCACTGTCAAAAATCTCAGTATTTCCTCAAACCTAAAAGCATTCTAGCAACTCAAGAAGTTATCTTTAATTTTGTGATATAATATGGAAGAATTTGTACATAGGCCTGAGACTTCTGAGTGCCTCGGACATACCTGTTCATTATAGTGGCCAGTTCTCAGCTGGCATAAATTAGATGAGTTGATCTGAAATCTGTAGAGTTAAGCTGATTTATGCCATATGTAAAATCTGGCTCTATGAAGAACAGGGATGTGGTCTCCCAGCAGCACAGGAACCCTCTCTATAGACTGTGTTTGTGACTTTTATTTTGGAGCTGAAAATAAATCCCAAATTCCAATCATGACATTTGAATTTCCAATAGCTTCTATAGTTTCTGATCAAGATACCAACATCAACATGCCATTGGCATGCAGGTTTGTTTTTATTTGTGGGGGGTAGGGCTGGACTTCTATCCACCTAATTGTAGCTGTTTAATCTGCAGTGCCTGTGAGCCCGTGTGGTTTCAGCACATGACTAAGTATTAGCATGAAGAAGGTCACTTAGTTCCACTAGAGCAAAATTAATCTAAGTGATAGTTTTCAAAGGCTAAAAAGTTCCAGAGCACTTGCATCTACTGCAGGAGCCTTGGGCCCAGGCCGCTCTACTAGCAAAGTAAAGCAGACTCCCTGTTACCATTTTTTTTCCCCATAGTGCTCAGAGACAATGGAATCAGAGCTTCTTTTCAGGGTGTGGAACTGTAGGTGAAGTGCTTGTCTCATGCAACACTTGTCTCCCCAGAGGTCATTCAGATGACAGAGATTCAAGAGGGCATTTTAGATGGGAGGTACGCATTCAGTAATGTAGGAGTAGGAGACATGGAGCATGTGTGACAAATTATTTGTTTCGTTCTACTCTGAAGAAGCTTTGGATTGTTTTTGGGAAGCAGCACCCATTTAGGACAATCAAATGTTTACTTTTAAAGAAGCAGAGATAAGGAAGACCATAAGGGCTCATTAAAACTCCACCGTGGCGCCCTGCTAACTCCAAGTCTTTCCAGAAATTATTTTCAGAGTTGTATCAAAAATGGGCTACTTCATGCAATGTAGTGTTCTGAGCTGGAGCCATCCGTGCAGGCTGGCAGCATTGGGCTGCAGATTCAGTGCTTGAGTCAGGCAGAGGATAATATAGCAGTTGAATGTCCTGTATCTTTAACTGATGCTGTTTTTGGAGTCTTAGAAAACAAGAGCAATTACAGTGACCCTTTGTTGTCTTCCTTACGGTCTCTCTGTCTCTGGGAGGCAGACAAGGTGTTTTGAACTTAAAATATTTGCATTGTATCAGAGTGCCTTCAGGAAAGCTTCTGAGTGAGCTACCTTTCCTTGTCTTTGATACTGCAAGCTCATGATCTGACACTTTAAGGCTGAAGTCTCAACTGCTAAAAATCTTTATGTTTCTGTGAGAGGAATTACAATTTTTATCAGATGGGCAGCTGGGCCCTTAAATACTGCAACAGCACAGAAGATAGCGGGCTCCCTTTAGAGGGATCTCCATAGTAGAATGAGTGATTAACTCTCTGGAGTATGGTACATGTTACTTCAGTGATGTGTTGCCAATATTTCATTAAGAAATGACCACAGAAATTTCTTCCTTCATTTGATGATAGTCTGTGAGTTTCAGGGGATGAATGTGTTTGCAGAGAGGGGGCTGCAGTGACCCTATTCATATGGATTTTTGTTTTACATGAAACCACTTTCTCATGACTAGACTAGTTGACAAATGAACTTCTATTTGGCTGCTTTACAGTGGTGGCACGGTAATCCCACCACACACAGGACACTCCACCTAAATTTCATTTCATTTACTAAGGTGTAGGAGGATTATTACTATAAGCCAAAAGGAGGACCTAGAGAACTACAGCCCTGTCAGTCAGACTTTTATGATGGGGAAGGTTGTGGAGCAGGTAATACTGATTGCCGTCAGTTGGCATATACAGGACAAACAGGTGATCAGGCCCAGTCAGCATGGGTTTATGAAAGGCAGGTCCTGCTTGACTAACCCGATCTCCTTCTGTGACAAGGTGACGTGTTTAGTGGATGAGGGAAAGGCTGTGGATGTTGGCTACGTAGACTTCAGAAAAGTTTTTGACACTTCATCATTCTGAGTTTACCACATCATTCTGGAGAAACTGACTGCTCATGGGTATATGCTTTGCTGGGAAAAAACTGGCTGGGTGGCTGGGTCCAATGAGTTTTAGTGAATAGAGTTAAATCCATCTGGAGGCTGGTCACGAGTGGTGTGCCCCAGTGCTCAGTATTGGGGCCAGTTCTCTTCAACATCTTTATCAATGATCTGGATGAGGGCATCAAGTGCACCCTCAGTAATTTTGCGGACAATACCAAGTTAGGCAGGAGTGTTGATCTGCTTGAGGGTAGGAAGGCTCTACAGAGGGATCTGGATAGACTGGACTGATGGGACGAGGCCAACAGTATGAAGTTCAACAAGGCCAAGTGCTGGGTCCTGCACTTGGGGCACAACAACCCTATGCAAAAAGATAGGCTGGGGGAAGAGTGGGTGGAAAGGAAAGGGACTTGGTGGTATTGATCAATAGCCATTTGAATATGAGCCAGCAGTGTGCTCAGGTGGCCAAGAAGACCAACAGCATCCTGGCTAGTACCAGAAATAGCATGGTCAGCAGGACTAGGGAAGTGGTGTCCCTCTGTACTCGGCTCTGGTGAGGCCGCACCTTGAATAGTGTATTCAGTTTGGGGCCCCTTGCTACAAAGGACATCAAGGTGTTGGAGTGTGTCCAAAGAAGGGCAATGAAGCTGGTGAAGGGCCTGGAGCACAAGTCCTGTGAGGAGTGGCTGCGGGAACTGGGGTTGTTTAGTCTGGAGAAGAGGAGGCTCAGGGGAGGCCTCATCACTCTCTACAACCATCTCAAAAGTGGTTATAGTGGGTTGGGGGTTGGTCTCTTTTCCCAGGTAGCAAGCAATGGGACAAGAGGAAATGGCCTTAAGTTACACTAGGGGAGTTTTATATTGGATATTAGGAAAAAAATCTTCACTGAAAGGGTTGTGAGGCATTGGAACAGGCTGCCCAGGGAAGTAGTTGAGTCTCCATTTCTGGAGGTATTGAAAAGACATGTGGATGTGGTTCTTAGGGGTATGGTTTAGTGTTAGACTTGACAGTGCTAGGTTAAAGGTCAGGCTAGATGATCTTAGAGGTCTTTTCCAGCCTAAACGATTCTATGATTCTGTAGTCCCAAAGAAGAAAATTACGTTGATTCAGAAAGCAATTTGTTCTGCTGATGTCCTTCTTCAGCTTTACGCTAACATGTCTGTACTGTGAGACACCCCGCCACTCCTCCCCCCTGCCCCCAAAAAAAAGTGGCTTCTGAATACCTGGAAAGTTTCTTTTGCTTGATTTGTGCTAGTATTGTGGTCTTGTCAGTGAAATGCTGGGGATGATTATTCATAATTTTCTCATCGTTAAATCATGGAACTCTGTCATGTAATGAGTTAAAGTGAGGGGATAAATTTCATCTTCCTCCTGCTGATAGTTGTCAGATTTATTACAGGAAAAAGGCAAGGTTTTTTTTTTTTTTTTTTTTTTTTTTTTTTTTTTTAGTGGAGTTTAGGGTCAATGATGGGTCAAAGCAGAAGCCTAGCTCCTTATCTGTGCCAAGATCCACAGTGACTTTAAAGGGTAGTTCAATCACCAGTGTTTTTCTTTCATGCTCCTTATTGGGAATTTGGGAATATTTTCTCTCAGGCAGTTAGCAGTCAGAAACTTTTAGGAGGTAAATGTTTCAAGAATTATGATCATAATCTACTATGGTATCTTAAGTAGTTTAAGTGGAGGCACAACAGACAACTGTGGGGAAATGTGGGTTCAAAATGGGAATTTGCATGTATTTCAGCAGCAGCAACAGCTCAAGAAGGTAACTGAAGGGCCCTCTCAACATAACTTCCTGTTGCCTCTCATTTTTAATTCTTGCCAAGAAGTTTTAATCAGTGGTTATTCAATTAATTCCCTTTTCAAAGCTAATTTTAATCTTCACTGCCTCCTTTTAAGGTCAGACCAGTTTAGTTCACCTCTGTACCTGCTGGCAATACTTTGCCAAATACATCCCAAGACACCATTAGTCTTCCTCGCTGTAAGGGCACACTGCTGACTCCTGTTCAACCAGTGATCCATGAGAATCCCCATATCCTTTTCTTCCAAGTAGCTTTCCAGATGGGTGGTCCCCCAGCATATATTGGTATATGGATTTGTTTCTCCCCTAGGTGCAGGATTTTGCACTTCCCTTTGTTGAACTTCTTGAGGTTCCTGTCAGCCCATTTCTCCAGCCTGTCAAAGTCCTTCTGGTTGGCAGGATGACCTTCTGTGGTGTATCAGCCACTCCTCCTGGTTTTGTGTCATCTGCAAACTTGCTGGGGGTGCACTCTGTCCCATTGACCAGGTCATTAATGAAAATGTTAAACACAACTGGACCCAGTCTTGTCCCCTGGGGTACGCTGCTGGTACTGGCTTCCAAATAGACAATGCACTACTGATGATTACTCTCTGGTATCAGCCATTGAGACAGTTTTTGATCTACCTCACTGCCTGCCCAGCCACCCCATACTTCCACAGGTTGTCTGTGAGTATCTTAGGGGACACAGTGTCAAAGGCCGTACTTCAGAGCAGGTGTAGTCACTGCTCTTCCCTCACCCATTAGCCATTTCACGCTTATCAAGTTGGTAGGGCATAACTTCCCCTTGGTAAATCCATACTGACTAATCCTCATTATTTCCTTGTCATTCATATTCCTTGAAAAGGTTTGCAGGACTAGCTTTTTTTTTTTTTTTTTTTTTTTTTTTTTCCCCATCATATTTTCTCCCCTTCCTTTGAGGAGGAGGGGGAATGAGAGAGTACTGTGGTAGAGTTTAATAGGCCATCAGTGTGAAATCACCATAGGGCCTCATCTGTCTGCTTATTCTTCTTGGTCAGGTGGCCTGTAGCAGATATACAAGTCTACCCAAATATGTGGCCACATATATAGACATTATGTCACCTTTACCTGTCCCTCTCTTTAATCCTATGCCATAAGCTCTCAATCAGCTACTCACCCACCCGCAGAAGAACTCCATGCACTCCAGCTGTTTGCTCACATAAAGGGTGACTTATGCTTCTCATCTTCCCTTCTTGTCCTTCCTAAATAGCCTAGATTCCTCTGTTGCAACTCTCCTGTCATAGTAGCCATCCCACCATGTCTCTCCGATTCCAGCAAGATCGTAGCCCTGCAACTACACATGGCTCTCTATCTTATCATGTTTATTCCCAATAGTGTGTGCATTATTATACAGGTGCTTCAGAAAGGCACATCATTATGTTGGTGACATTTGGGTGACATGAACTGCTTCTCTGTGCAAACTGTTTGCATTTCAGCTTTGACTGAGATGCAGTCATGAGACTCGAAGGAAGTGAATCCACCAAACCTTCCTGTAAAGAGAGAGAGAATATATGTTTTTGTTTGCTTGTTTGTTTTTGTTGTTGTTGAAGGAGACTCATTTCTCTGAGAACTGACCAGAAAAACTGAAATGTTTTTATTCTATAAACAAATCTACACACATGCTTGCATGCAAAGTAAAAATTGTGCTGAAATAAGTAAAATTAAGTTGAACTACAGAAATGAAAGACATTTGTATCTTCTGCCTCAGAAATGTGCAAAACCAAAGCAGTCCACAAGACTTCTTTGTAGGCTGTACAAATTCACACATTTTGAAAGCTCCATCCTGTCAGACCTGCAGTTTAACCAAAGCTCTAGAGATTCATCATTATTCTTAATCCAAGCCCACATTATGTGCCTGAGCTATGCAAATCTCTTGGAAAGATTCAGTCTTAAGCATTTATACCAAAGAAAACTGGAATGGATTAAAATTCACTATTTATAAAATATTATATGATAAACAGAAAGTATCTAGATTCTCTAAAGGAACAGAAGGGAGGAAAGATTTAGCTCATGTTCATGTAGATCTAGTTCCATGGAAGCCCATGGTAAATATCCAAACACAAACAGAAACTGAGAATATGGCCATATTATATTGTATAATGATTAAAAAGCTTTAGAATGGATGGCAGGACCGAGGTTTTTTTTTGCTATTCCATTAATAGCTAGCCGCATGGGAGCTTTTGTACTACAGAAGTTAAATTTATAATACTTTTTAGTTTAGCTTTTTAAGAAGATCCTGTTTCTATTGGGAAGTTCAATATATCTTCATTCATTTATTTTCATTACAGAATGCAAGCAGTGAATAAAAGCTAAATTAGTGGCAGGGGCAGGGAGAGGCTGGCTGGGTTTTTTAAACTAAGGTATGACAGAGAAGCAGTGACATCCAGACAAGTGAAAATAGCTGACTCTAAATCTAAGTTCCTGTAAATATGTTCTCCTTTCCTTAAAATATGTATTGTGTTTTTCAGCAGAACTACCACCTGCTTCAAAAACACTGTGACCAAATGCTTTGCTAATTGCCTGATCCCTTTATAGACCAACTCTTCAGCATACTCACGCTGGTAGGAAAGAGTTGCGCACATTCCTTATTTACCTATCTAAGCAGAAGTGATGGTATTATTTGGAATTTATTTTTAACAAACTATAGTGAGTAATAAAAGATTTTGCTTGCATATTACCCCATTTTTAGTGAGCATTCCTATCCAAAGCATGTAGCACTGCTATTTGCTGCATGTTGTTGCCAGAAAGGTTCAGATTCTCTCAAAGATCAAAAGCCTTAGAAAGGCCTAGAAAGTCAGTTTTGTTTCTTTCCATGACCTAATCCTCTGGTTCAAAAAGGCAGTAAGTTTATACCAGCTGTTGAAGTATTTCAGAAAAATAGCTATTTCTGCTATGTTTTATTATGTCTGATGTACCCACTCATCCACTCAAGAATGATTCACGAATAAAGAGTTAAAAATTGTGTTTAGATGGCAATTACATAATTTCTAAACATTTCCAGAAATTCCTTTTAATGTAATTTCTTCAGCATAAATTGGTGGTAAGCTTATAGGACTGGATGGCCATTCTGCATCTGGTTTCTGTTACCGAGAAGTTGATGTGTGCCATTTGCTCGGACCATCTGCAGAGAAAAAGTTTTTTTTTTCCTTTTTTTCTTTTTAAGACAGACTGCCTTTGCTTTCAGCATCTCAGGATTAAAGTAACAAAAGGCACATGTTATTTCCACATAAGTATGGGAATGGTGTTGTTAAATTGTTGTGAAGCACTTATTTATATATTTGACGTATGAGGGATACACTCTAGAGAAATGGAATGTCCCATTTTAAATATTTGGTGTGCATTAAGTGTCTGATAAAAGCCTGCTGCAACTGGTGGATGTCTCTCTGACTTTACTGGAATGTAACAGATCCTTGGCCCTTTTAGAGTTTTGCTAATAGATTCAGATACTGTGAAGTTATTTATATTTTTCCTGCCTTTTCACTTGCAACATTGTAAATATGTTTTTTGTTTTTTTTTTTTTGTTTGTTTGTTTTGTTTTGTTTTTAAAATGGATTCCCAGAAAGAAGGAAGACTGTTTTTTTATATGGTCCTAAATAAGAAACTAACTACGGGAGCAGCTTACGTAGCTTTTCACCATTACAATCCTTACCTACATTTAATTTTAATTTTAATTTTAATTTTTTTTCCTGAACTCCAAATGATGATGCTGAAGGCACCCCATGGCTTTGTTGTCCTGGGTACCTGTGGCAGTGAATCAGCAGACAAAGCTGTTGCCACATCCCGGCTCTTGCCCTCAGAATAAACACTCCAAATGCCAACATTGACTGCCAAGTTCCAAAGTTAGGCACGCACTGGAGCTGATGTTTGGGGCTGAAGTATTCAAGAGTTTAAAAGATTACTGACTGTTCTTGAAAGAGCCTGTCAAGAAATCTAACAAGCCCTGAAGGGTGAATGAGAGAATAAAATCTCCATCCTGGGCAATAGACTCCACAAATGCATGTATTCTCTTAGATGTGATGCTATATTCAGAGAAAGCAACAGTACATGGACCATAACATGGATATCATAAAAATATAATAATTATTTAAATATGTTTATGAAGGAGAAATCCCATCCCTCTTTCACCCAATTTTCAGTCTGAAATTGAGTTAGCACATTTTTGATTTTTGTCAGTTGAATACGTTTTTTTTTTTTTTCCTTTTATGAAGGAGTCTTTCAGAAATACTTGATTTATCTTCTAACAATGTAGTAATATCCCCCCTTACAGATGTAGCAAAGACTAGTGCATAAGACATGAGCTATGTGATACCGCCTGTACTTTGAGACACGCTGCAATTACCAATGTCTTTTCCATTTATATGACAGGTTTTGTTTGTGGAGTCCTTGAAGCTGTACGCCAGTGCCCATTTATAACAACTACAGCTGTGGTATCACTTTGGTCACCACAGTCAAAATTATTTATACAGTGCTCCTTGGTATTTGATTTAGTCCTTGCGATAGGAGGTTGACAGTGCTAGTTTTGGAGTCTGAAAGCCTGCTTTCCTTAGAAATAACGAGAGAAGGCAACCAGTATTTCCTTCTGCAGAACAAGTGACAGTAAAGGCAAAGCTTCCCAGCTATCTTTTAAGCTCTCTTTTATCTTACTCTCCAGCCAGATGGACTAATTAGTAAAGGGCATGTGCCTCTGCCCTTTCCACAGGGACCATCTGTATAATATTTACTAAAATTAGGGAAGATAACAGTTTTCTGCACTCTATTCCTAATGTGAATAGTAATATATCAAAATATTAGAAAATAAATTCAAAATAGATTAGTTATTTATAGGTTAAGAAGACCTACGATTTAGAAATTGCATAGGCAGGGTAGGAATTCTATCCAGAGGAGCATAAATGTTTTGGGGGCTATCGATGTCAGATAATGATTCAGTGAAACGGAAGCAAGTGGAACAGGTTCAAGACACATTAGGAAAAAGTATTTCCAGCAGCAGCACCTGTTTCTATTCTGTCTTACAAAAAAAATAGCAATGGTCCATACACGATGGCAACTAAAATGTTCAAATATGCAGAAGTACTATTGCAACATATAATGCCCTGAAGAACACCATGTCTTGTTACAAAGAGATAATTTTCATTGTAGATAGTATTCAGGCCACATTCTGACTGTAAATATGTGATTTGACTGTTGTTAGAATAACATGGATAAAGCACAGCACTGTCTCCCAGATGGAAATCCCTTACTAATTTGGTTTAGCACAGGAAATTCTGTGCTTCTTATTAAGAAGAGCAAGCTTCTTCATTACTGTCTTGGATTATGCATTTTTATCTTCTAAATCTGCCCTCTCTGAAACATCACTATCACGGTCAGCTGCCACACCAGCTTGGGCTGTAAAGATCTCATATCCCAGGCAGTGTTAAACTCTCACTGGGACTGGCTGGGAGAATTCCAAGGAAAATTTAAGGTGACACAGGAGGTGATTCTGATGGTTTCAATATGTGCCCTTTGGCTGATCTTGAAATGAACCATTATCTCACTCTGGTGATAATAATGCCATCTTCTAAATGAGATGTAAAGCTCATATTTTGATCTTAAGAGATAATGAGGGAGCCTTTTACATAGATTTCACTGGACATTTTGTCTTCCATATTTGCCAGCACACCACAAGGGGCTTTGCAGTGCTTTATCCACAGCCTCCAGTACTACTGTTTTTGTGATTTAGCAGATGTGCACACCAATCATTTTCTTAAAACCCACTCTTGTGCTGTAGAGCATCAGCCAGCAATGTACTGTTCTGTTGCAACCAACTGGGGCTGAATGACAGATCATTTGTTTTACTAGATAGACAAACAAATGGTAAATCTATGTATCAAGCTTATGTTGGTGTTAAAGAAAAAACCTTCATATAGTTTTTTAAAATAAATTCTTACAAAGCTACACTAATCTTTAGGAAAGAACATTATTAAATTTTTGTCTAATAGTGGTTGGAAAATAATTTTTGTTTTCAAAAACCCCACACCTTTCTTGAAGCATTGCTACTACAGTTATGACACCTGACCATCAAACCTGCTGTTATTATTTCAGCACTTCAGTTCATATCATGCAGTGGCCTCAGAGAACTTCGGCTGGATTCCTTCTGAATTAAAGTAAGTAGGAATACATGTGCTTTGGCAATAAATGAGTATTTGGTCTTTGGGACCCCTCTGAAGGAGTCCCAAAAGTAGGAAATAGTCTGTGCCCAAATGCCACATGTTAAAATATGCATAACGAGGATGCCAGGTTCTTTACACCAACTGTTACACTGTGCAGGTCTGGTCCTGCTGGTTTGCTCTATCTGCTAAGGTAGACTTTGGACACAACAGCACTCTACAGTTGACAGCATGAACTTGCTGTGGGTTCTCTGTGTGCTTTGAGTCCAAGAGTGAAGAAGCTTCAAAGCAAATTGCTTCCATGTCCAGTCCTGCAGGCATGCTTTCCACCTGAAACATTGACATTAACAGAAAATGTCTGCCTGTGCTGTGATGATTTTCAAATACCAGCTGCACCATAGTTTGGCATGATCCTGATTATAGTGTTTAAAATCACCTCTCAAAATGTAGACATCTATAGACAATTCATATTTATTTATTCAGTAAACAAGTTGAGAACATGGTACTTATTCAGATATTATTGGCTGTTGATCTTACAAATTACAGCTGTTCTCAATGAGCTTTACCAACTTTTAGAAAGCTCTTTTCAATTTCACTCCACCCATTGGATCAGTCTGAGGAATATTGAGGACTCCATCCTTCTGTGAATCCTCAGACCTGTATCTTGATTTGAAGCTCTCCAATTTTAGGGAAGACTGAAATCAATGGTGATTTTAATTACAATAAATGTCATGTTATTAAATTATTATTTTTATTACATATTATGATGGTATCGAAGACACTTGTGACAGTGAACATCAGCTCATCAACTGTCTCCTTTAAGAGTGTTCACGTATAAAAAAGGGAAAGTGTACCTGCATTGAATCTGCAACCTCAATTTTACTTAATAAGAGGCTTGTGGAGATCCTAAAAGCATTCAAAATCTAGACTCACTGTGACTGTGAAATATATTTAAAGATTTGGCAAGTTTACTGATTTCTTCATTAAAATGCTACTACTGCTGACATTATTTTTTTCATTAAATTTTGATTTGATTACTGTAGTTTATTTAACCTGGGTTTTTTTCTCCTGAGCAGATATATTTGGCAATGTATCAGAAAGTCACGGTGACATCTGGAATGCCCAGGGGATTCCCTGTAGTCAGGGAGCTGACCAGGTTCTGGACAGGACTGATTAACCTGGGTAGGCTGGGAGGGGGCTGACAACTGATTAGCCAGCAGAAATTGAACCCACCACCCTGCACCACCCAGAATGGACTAGGGCATTGTACAGGAAGAGTGGGCTTTCCTCAAGCCCCCAGAGATCAGGCTGTGCCTCCTGCATGCCAGGTACCCCCAGACGTAAGTAACACAAGGGATTAGGTTTTGCTGCTGCAGGACAAAGAGCAGAAAGCTCCCACTGGAGTGCTCTCTGCCTCTACAGGAGCCCAGCCTGAAACAGGTACAGGGGATGGTGTCTGCTGCAGCTTTGTGTGCAGGGCTCTGCCTGTCTTCTCCCTTTTGGCAGCAAAAGTGGCAGTTTGATAACTACAGCTCTACTTCCAAGGAGTCTCAGATTGCAGCATGCACCGTACTGTCTCAGTTGGAGCCTCCTGAGGTTTCTGCATGCTTTTATTTCAGGAAGCTGGTATTTTGCATTGCTGTAGATGTTGTGGTCTAACCCAGCAGGCAGCTAAGCACCACTCAGCCATTTGCTAACCCTGCCCTCCCCAGTGGGATGTGGGAGAGAATTGGTGGGAAAAAAAAAAGCTCATGGGTTGAGATAAAGACTGTTTAATAGGATAGAAAAGGAAGAGAAATAATGATGATGATAATAATAATAATAACAGTAACAACAATAATAATAGAATGTATAAAGCAAGTGATGCACAATGCAGCTGCTCACCACCCGCTGACCGATGCCAAGCCTGTCTCCAAGCAGTGACCCCCCCATATTAATTGTTCAGCATGATGCCATATTGTATGGAATACCCTTGGGCCAGTTTGGGTCAGCTGTCCTGGTTCAGTCCCCTCCCAGCTCCTGCTGCACCCCCAGCATCCTTGCTGGCAGGGCATTATAATAACAAGCTGAATTGTCCTTGACCTTACACTAGTAAACACTGCCCTGCAACAGCTAAAACATCAGTGTGCTGTCAGGATTATTCTCATCCAAAACACAGCACCATACCAGAGGAGGAAAATTGACTCTATCCTAGCCAAAACCAGGACAATGTTAACACCTGAGTGGTTTATTTATTTATTTATTTTGTCTCAGGTTCCATTTAATTTCAGGACAAAGGAGGTGGGCTTAAAAATCAAAATGTATATATTGTAAATGCATATATTGTATCTAGCTGTCAGATTGCAGGTACTTACATGGCTACATCCTGTTGGATTTTGTGCTAAAGCTGATTTATTATCTGAAATTTTACAAGCTTGTTATAACCAGTGACACCGAGTCAGAAGGACATAAGGTTATCTTCCTGATAGAATAATAGGACCGAATTTTGTAATATTTTACTATATTTAGTTAGGTAGAAGGAAAACTAGAAACTTCATATGTCTGATGCTGATATGTTTGTATGTTACTTGCTAGTCAGCCTTATCTGTAAGGTCATACAGAATTGTATCCCAGGACTGGGTAAGGGGGCAAGATAACCTAGGCCTGGAGGATGCGCCTGTAAAGAATAGGTGGGGAACTCGTGCTATGCATGTCTTTCAACATGTAAATGACTTAGCTTAGTATGCACCCCTAAATTGGAACAACAAGGTAAGACAGAACGAGGTGGGCTGAGCATGCGCAAGAACCAGGTTCAAGCAGCAAACATAGCAAGGAAGACTATTGACGACCACCAGAGACCCCCAAAAGACCACCAGTAGAAACAATTGTGCACGTGTAATGGATATTTACATATTTTAACAAGTTACGGGAAATAGTATGAATATGTCAATTATTTCTCGGAAATCTAATGGCTGTGTATGTTCTGATTGTATATAACCCCTGCAGCTTGGAGAATTTGGCCTGCACACTAGGTGGAGTGATCCTTGTGTGTCCAGTGCCCCAATTAAAGAATGCCTGCTTTCTTAAACTCCAGATTGAATCTTAGAGAGTTTCTTTGACAAACTTTGTGGTAACAGTTTTGGCAACCCAAGGGGGAGTTAGCTCTTGAGCCTTGACAGTTCCTGGGATCGTGGAACCTCAGCCGACACCGAGGGATTGTCAGAGAGGACCCCGATCCCCAGGCCGAAGAGCCCCTGAGTGAAGACCACTGTTTTGTAAGTACAAAGGCATTCTTTTGGAAAATATGGTTACATGCCTGTAAGACACACCAAAAGCTACACAGGGTTGGGTTTAAGGCCCAGGCTGGCGTTTGAGTCTCTGGTTGCAGGAGGTTAGAGTCCCCATTGCGCCCACCCATCCCCATTTGGTTTGAAAACAGTGTTGGAGTCCCCAACTGAATTTTGGTTTGGATATTGGAATTTGGGTATTGGAACTACTTATTTGTTTTTGTTTACTTGGATTATGTATATATTTTCCTTACTACTCATTTAATATTGTTGTAGAGATGTTAGTAGCTCCGGAGTTGAGGCAACGACCTCAGAATCACAGGCGTGAGCCCTCCGGGTCGGAGGGATCGGATGATGAGTGAGGAAGTTGTCATGGGAACAACGCCAGGGGCAGGGGGGACTCCAGCTGGCAAGGGAATTGAGTCTTAGAGAGCTTCTTTGACTGACTTTTACGGTAACACCAGTGTAACAGGAATAATTCTTACCTTGCTGTGATGACTTACTGAGGCCATAAAGAGACATCAGCAGGAGGCATGACATTTCAAACAAGCCATTCAGAAAAGTGCAAATGGGTAAGACTTTAAAAGTGCAGGGTTTCAATCTGCAATTAAGGAGATTTTAATACTGTGTTCCTCTCCTGAGCAAATTACTTTGCAAAAGTTGCTCAGAAAAGGATCAGCTGATACTGTTAATAACATCATGTTTCACATGGAAGTCCTGATCTTTTTAAAAAATATTTAGGTGTATATGAAAATGGTAATACTTTAATATTATTGCACCCATTAATATCTAAAATATTTCCTGTCTCCTTTAATTCACATAACTCATTTATTTCATGACTGAGCCTTTTGATTGTGTTGGTCCCATCATGTTTCTGTCATGGTTGCTGATGATTTTCTTAGCCTCTTGGTGTGATTTATGAGAACATTTTGCTTGCTCTTAAATATATATATGTTTTCTTTCTCTAGGCATTCAGTAGGGCTGTGAGAGAGAAACATTCAGTAACTTGGAAAAAAGCAGATAGAAAACACCCTGTGGAGAGAGAGAAAATAAAGTGATGATAATTCAGTGCTTTAATTCTTTTTTTTTAATTATTTTTTATTTTTCCCAAGATTTAAGATGGGTACTTCCATTTCCCCTTATTGGCTATCCCTGTTTTCAAAAGCAGATTAATGCTAGATCTTTCTCTGAGTTTCTCAGAACTATTATGTCTTGGCAGTCAACTTCAGTCCTCCTTTGCTCAGTTCATGCACAGTAACAGAATATTCTGTACTTCTTAGCACATAAGATACAGAAAGAATTAAGAATCACCAGGAAAAACAAAACTAAACAACCAAAAAAAAAAAAGCACACACACAAAAAAAAACAGAAAGATGGACAGTGATGGAAATGAACAAATTAAACCATCCTTGAGAATATCAGTGTTGAAACTACACAGCAAATCAAGGTGAAAAGATGGCCAAGTTTGAGGAAGAATAAAGATTTACTGCAGAGTCATCCTTTTGTGTAATGGGATTTGCATTGCTGCCTTGCAAACTGGAGCTCCCTGGATTGAGAAATTCAGCTCTTAATGATTTACAGTCAGTAGCAAGACAATCAAAATTATTTATTCCGCTGAAGTTGGGACAGGCTTGAATCTGCCAGTCAACTTACTGAATATCAATCTGTCTTGTGAAAATTATAGAATAATGCATTCAGTTGCCAAGCATAGATGTGCTGACATAGAAAATAGCTAATGCTATATGAAAAAAAATCATCTGGTGTGTTGCACAAAAGCATACCAGTCAGAAATTATGAGGCTTATTCCGTTCATGCATATAACCATTTCACTCTACTCTTAATTATATTCTTTATTATTATTTTTTAATTAATTTGTCCCCAAGTCCTATCACAGGAAGTTCCTCCAGTTCCCCATGTCCTGCCCCCAGACTGGAAGATCTCAAAAGGTATTTAGGAGATCAAAAGACCTGCATTAGAGCTTTGGTTCTTTGCAAGGTCCCTGAAACTTACCAGTGCATTAATAAAGCATTTTCTCTTCTAGTGTCTGTCTGTACTGTCTTACCTGTAGGGTAGTGGGTGTTTATGTTCCAAAAAGATACAAAACCAAGGTCACACACCACAGGCTATTGCAGGACATAACTGATTAAAAAGTACTATAAAAATTCTCACAGAGTTTTATGTGTATTTCACTATACAGCAGTATCTGACAGAGCTAAACGTGGAAAAATTGATCAGCTGCTTTTCCACACAGAGGTCCCGAGTGGTAAAGAAAGACACTGCTAGTGAAATACTAGAAAAAGGATCAGAAATCCTTAAGTTGTTCTTAGTCCAAGCTACTGTCTGTCCAAATTCAGAGGCTTGACTTTTCCCTTGGCCTAAGTGAATAATCATTCTTTGTACTGTGTCATGGGTTTGGAGTTCTGCCCATATTCCTCATGTGAGATGGAGTAAAACTAGGAGGACAGAAAGACCAAATCCCAGGGAAAATCCCCTGCTTCTAAGCAGTGCGATGAACTGGAGGAGATCCTCATTATCCTTTTACTTTCTCTTGGTTCTCATCTCATATCTCCAGACTGTCAATTCGTATCTTTATCTTTTTTTGACAAAATAAAAGAGGCTTGGAAGTTTCACTGGCAAGATTTTATAGTTTTTGTAGTGTTAAATTCTCTTTGCATTACTATTAATTGTCTATAATCTTTTAAAAATTGAAAATTGTTTGCTGTTTAAAATTTCTTAAAAGTTAAATAATCTTTTTTTTTTTTTTTTTTTTTTCCAAAATTGGATTTGTTTCTTCATCTTTGACACTGTAAAGAGTCCTGTGCCAGTCCTTTGTGTTCCTTGAGATTTGTTCTGAAGTATCCTACAGCCAAATTAATTTGCCAGCCAGAAGCCTTCAGCGACTACATTGGATGTAAGAGTTTCCCTCAGCCAGCTGGCATAAGAAAGAGAAACATTCCAGAAGAACTTCTAGTCTCCAAATGTCCACCATTCCCACCTCCATCGAGTGAAAGCTTTTACAGCATGCCTGGAAGTACATCAAATTGAGGCCATTTTCAACAAAGGGAAAAAGGAATGCACTCTAGATCCTCGGGGCCTTGATTGAGACTATGCAGCTGCAAGCACCCTTTCTCTTTTTAAGGGAGTGATTCAGAACAAACTCTTCTATTGGCTACAGATGTAGCAATGATATATTTTATGGTTCTCTCTGCAATATTTTATTTTAAGCACTCTGCTGAGCATTCATTGTTCAGAACTTGGTATTCAGGCTGGGTGATCTGGTTCCTTTTCCTTTTCTACAAGAAGATTATGCTTTGGCTGCACCCATAGACCCCAGTTTTACACAGAAGTGGTATCCATCCCACTGATGAGAAAGTTATACATTTTCTCAAGAAATTCTGAAATGGAATTGGTCTTTATTTCTGTTTTCTTATTGTCCAGTAAAATGAAGGAAATCTGCCTACATTCAAGTAATTCCATGCCTCATCTGAGTTGCAGCCCCTAGATCTTCATTCCCTTAATCCCATGGACTTTGACCAGGTGAAAGTCTGGCTCCTGCTGTTGCCAACAAAATTCCAATTGATTTCAAGAGTTTAATCTCAGAGTTTGACTAAGGGCAATCTGGCAAGAAAGGTCTGAGGGCTGTTGCACATTTCTGCAATTTCCGCTGTGTTGTTGATATTGCAGTTGCATGAAACCTATGTACTCCAGAGCTGGAGTCACATTTCAGAAAATCACTCTACAAATACTAGATATGAACACATTTCATGCATGGTCAGATTGATCTCAATTTTCTGTGGCTGTTTTTTACAGTTATTCCTCTTATCCTTTCCTCATTTGGATGTGGTGCCATGTCTTGCTAAAGTGTTGTTTGTGAGGAGAGTTGATAGCCAAGGCTAAATCCAAATGCTTAAAATACAACCACAGTCTCCACAGCCTCCTAATATTTGAAAGCTTTGCTGAAAATGGAAGAGATATAAGCTCATAACTAAAAATTTACATCTCAAGTCAGGTTTAAATATGAAATAATCTCAGACAAGTCTGTTTGATTTCCATCACAATAACCTTATAAATACATTTTTCCTCCCTTGATTTAAATATTTTCTTTTCTTAATAAGTTTGAGTTCTGAATGGCTAAGTGAAATTTTTTGAACTTACGTTTAAGGAACTTTTTTTTTCTTTTTTTTTTTTTTTTTTTTTTTTTTAGTTACGGGAATACTGTTTTGGTTCTGCGTGTATACTGTTACTTCAGAAAACTGAAGCAGAATGTTGTTCTTTTACACCAAATGTGTTTTGCTGAATATAAAATCCAGGGAAAGAGATAAATATCTGTTTACAAATGTTGGTCTGCTCATCATTCCTCTGTTTGTACTATATTTCTGTGCCATGTGTATGGAGCCATTTTGTTGAGATGGGTGGTTGAACTGCAGGATGATGGATTCCCTCTGATGATTTACAGATGCAGTCTATAATTTCTACATCACATCTTCGTCTTTCCCTTGTTCATATGTTTGTGTGTGATGGGAATGAAGGCAAAGAATTTTTTCCCATGCTTTTAGTTTTGGTTAACCATGCCACACATTAAGATCTTAAAATAAAAAATAATCAGGCTTTTTCCATTTTCTTCTTCCCCAAGTCATATTTCATCACACATCACACACAATGATGCTGTGAGACCCTTGGGTTAGTGAGGTCTAGGGTCTGCTGAGGGCATGAGTGTTCCTCACACAGATCACACAGGAGGGGTTGGGTTGGGGATCTACTGTAGAAGGAGCCGAAGGCATAAAGAATTGTCATTGTTTAGTCAGTATATATGTGCTACGGAGTGCTTTATGGAGATTACAGATGTCAAACCTACTCTAGCCAAAGTAACTACAACAGAGCTACAGGGAGACTTAGGTTGTCAGGAAGGGTGAAAGTTACAGAGACAGGGCTCAGGCTGAGAGTGGGGAAATCACGTGTGAGGTAAGGGGAGAAAGGATGACAAATCTATTTGGTTCTCATAGTATTTTGTCAGTGATTATTCTTGTATGGCTATTAAGTGTATTTGAGACTTAATTACAGTTGGACTGAATTCTCTTTTTCTTGTTGAACACCAGCAATAGGCGACACTATAAAAATTCAGACCTGAGGGATGAAAGCCTAAAGCATAGGTCTTAATGAGAGCAAGCTTAATGATAAAGATAATTCTTTACCTACTTGACTCCTACATATCACTATCCTGTAGTACTATACCTTCAAATGTATAGGATTAAGACTGCCTTACATTTTAAATCAGTTTTGAATAATTTTTAAAGTTTTAATAATAAAAAAGCTTTAGTGTCAGATCTTGCACAGGTTGCACAGTTGCTATCAGGACATTTCTACAGAGACACAATTAACTTTGTGTTTTAAAATTGAGCAACACTTGAATTGTGTATATGGTTATTAATATAAACCAGCAACACTTACTGACCCTAGCAGTGTTTATTTTTGAACCGCTTTATGTGTGGATTCCCTCATTCCCATAGTCTCCATCTCTGTCTTTCCACTTTACTTGGAAAAGTTTTCTCCTTCCAGCTTGTTCCTCACAGTTTTATTTTATTTTATTTTATTTTATTTTATTTTATTTTATTTTATTTTATTTTATTTTATTTTATTTTTTATAGCTTAGTTTGTTGGTTCTGCAACTGTGATTCTCTGAAACTTCAAAGCCTTAACAGTTTGTTTTTTTTTTTATGAATATATCCTCATGCCTCAACTACGTAACTAGATGGCTTTTTCTCACTTATGTGGTGATCTCATGATGAGAATATTATCTCTCACTTGGGCACTTTCCATGTGAGCAACATAAAGCTGTCAACGGAGCGGTTCAATATGCCTCATTCAAATGTGTTCTGCATTTTCTTTATAAATCTGTGGCTGTATGCCTCTGAACTGATACCCATTTGGTTCTGTATCCCAAGGAGGGGTGGGCACTCAGGCAGGCAGCTGTCTCAGATGTGTTGGTGGAGCCATAAACACAGGTCATAGTCAGGTTCAGGTGACTGTGTGCTCAGAAACCTCCAAGCCCCATTAGCTGGCTTTACTTGTTTCTACAGCAGTACCTGAGGCTTGTACCTGTGCTGACATTTCCTGAGTCTTCTGCTTTAGCGATGCAAGTCCACAGAAATGAAATTCCTGGACTGCATACATCATTTCCAAGTGAAAAGGATCTACTTCCTGAACTTTGTCCCCAGGACTGGCAGCGTGACTATTTTCCATACCTCTACCATTACGAACAAATTCCTCTCTCTGTCCCTTTCCAAAATTATCTGCCTCATCCTCATTTTTTCTCCTGTTCCCTTTCCCAGAAATTTTATACTATACTGCAGGCTTTTGTGTGTGTAGCTGGAAATGGGAAGGATTATTGTCACTCTGTAATCTCAGCTCTGCACTATAAGGGCAAAATTCACACTCCCTGGCTAAGACATCCTTAATTTCAAGATTTTTTTCCCCTGTATGTCTAACACTAACAAACCATGGTAATGTAGTTGACATTCATTGAAAATTTCCATCAATTCTTGTCTAATTAGACATAGTACAATGACAGTACAGTAATTGCAGTAATCTTAGTCATTTCAGTTGTATATTTTTTCAGTGATTTTCTTTCTTTCTTTCACCCTTTGTGAATAGGATGTTATTGAACCCAGCACAACAACAGCAAAATACTAATTAAACCTGGCAGTTCAACTATATTCCTTTTTCAAATGGATTCTAAGTGGTTTTGAAAAGCCTTAATCCAGAATTTATGAACAAAGCCTACAGAATATAATGGTGACAGAACCAGTAGAGTCTTATAAACCTAAGGATAATTATTGTGTCTTTTGTGTAGGGATCTTTTGTTGGGACCAGGCTATGGTATCTATTTGTCTGGGATTTGTTGGGATCAGTCTATGGAAGTGGGGAGCTGGGATAAAACTTTCTGTTAAATTCTGCACATTAAATAATAAGCTATAGAAAGATGTCCCATTTTACTAAATTCTCAGTTTTTTATAGAAAGGTAAATGAAAACCAGTTATCACAGGATTTATGACAGAAGCGAAGTAAAATAATGAAATAGAGTCTTGAGAAATGTTTCTGTAGAAAGGCAGGAAAATATTTTATACTGGCTGCTTGATTAAGCTTTATGCTGACACAATTTATTTTGAAAGTGGTTGGTGGAAAATATCTGTTAAACAGCACAAATCAGTATTTGTTATGCATGTTATTCCTTACCTGTCCTTTTAATAGTCTGCTTGTTTATACCACTATGATGAGATGTAAGCTTCTATGTACATAGATCTCTCTGTGTAACCTTTTTCTTAGGTGCTGGAACATTGGCAAGTCTAACTACTCTTTATTTGCTTTACAGATGTATGTGTTTATACATTTATGTCTGTGCAAGAAGAGGTCTGGCAAATTTCTACTGAAAGTATTTAAATCTGTCTTGATATCTCATTAGGGTTTCCATGATTATGTGGCAACAGGTGGGAATTAGAAGCCACTGTTTGACACCATTTCCACCGTTCTGTTCAGAAAAGCTGGAGCTAAATCAAACTGCAGATGTCAATTACCTCTCTAAGTGCTGATAGAAAGAAACAATGGGAGGAGGAGGTGCAGGAGATCTCCTAGATGGTGTTGCAGTGCTTTCCCCCTCAAGGGAAAGCACTATCTATCCCAGCAGGCCCTGTGCACATGGCAGCCCACTGGGCACCCGAGCAAGAGGCACCTCATGAACCCCTTAGCTGGACTGCCTGCTCAGCTTTAAACCCAGAGGCCAGAGAGGTAAAGAAAATGTTTTGTGTAGAAAATTCTGGCTGTTTCAGGAGACATATATGATTCAGTATGAGAAGGAAGCTAGCAATGCATCTGTGCTGCTTCGTGCTATATATTGCATTTACTGAATGAAGTTCAGAGATAGGAGGTACATACCAGAGCCATTGGATGCATGCATTTGAATATCTGTGTCTTTCTGGGGGATTTTTGTGTACAGATGGGTATTTCTGTGTTCTGTTGTTTTGAAGTCTTTCCATGGTAAAGTTTAACCCTGTTCAAGGTGATAGCAGGCCAAAAGGAAAGCATTTCACAGAATCACAGAATGGCTGAGGTTGGGAGGGACCTCCAGAGATCATCTAGTCCACACTTTTAGAAGTACTGGTGTTCTTAAATGATCAAGCCATAATTACTGACAATATGTTTAGATATCTCCTGGGAAATCAATTTCTGAATTCAAATCTGCTATTTCCTGCAGTCCTCCTAGAAAAACTAAGCCATACAATCTGTTTTAGAGGCTAGTCCTGTCTAGAAAGAAGAGGTAGTTCTGACTAATTTGGTTTCCTTATTTAGTGCAAAATAAAGAGCTTGAAAAAAAATAAATAAAAGAGAATTAATTTCCAAATACATCCATGCTTACTTAAATTTTGCACTGCCCAGTGTAAAAGGCCACCAGAGATCTAGGGCAATGATGAATCAGTCTTATTATGCTCTGGAATAACTGTTAATACTCATAAATGCTGTAAGCTGAGTAAAGCAACTTGCCTCAAGACAGGATGAATGCAGCAAGCCTGGTACTTTGTTTTTGTTATGTATGTATTTTTTTATACTTCCTATGTTTAACCTCATACAATACTCTAGCCAAGAATGATGCACAGCAGAGATGTTGCCTCAGTGCTGTCAGCCCGGGGTACCTCAGAATGCTGGATTGTGACAGATTTTAATGCTTAAGTGTTTTCTTTGAAGTGTTATCCATTGAAAATAATAGTTATCAAAATGGCATGAAAAGTGTAAACACAACAGCAATGCGTGCTTTGTGCCATTCCCACACATCTTATCATTGATTACCAGGGAGAAGAGTTTGTGCTCCTCCCTCTCCATTTCTCCTTCTCAGGAAGTTGTAGGGAGTAATGAGGTTGCCACTTAGTCTACTTTCCTCCAAACTAGACAACCCAGCTGTCCTCAACCTCTCCTGATAGCGCGTGCCTTCCAGCTCGTTTACCAGCTTTGTTGCCTTTCTCTGAAAGTATCTATCACTTGTATTGTGGAGCCCAGAACTGCACACAATATCCAGAGTGAGGCTGGAGCAATGCTAAATATAGTGGGAGAATCACCTCTTTTGACTGGCTGGCTATGCTGTGCTTAATGCATCCCAAAATGCAGTTTGCCCTCTTGGCTGCTAGAGCACACTATTGACATGCTGAGCCTGCTGTCAACCAGCAACCTTAGATCCCTTTCTGTGAGCTGCTCTCTAGCCTCTCGTCTCCCAGTCTGTAACTGTCTGGCATTACATACTCCCAGATGCACAGCCTGGCATCTACTGTTGTTGATTTTCATGTCGTTGATGATCACCCATACTCCAATGTTTCTAGATCCCTCTGCAAAGCCTCCATGGAAGAAATGCATTTCCCAAAGTTTACATAGTAGTTTTAAGTACATGTAGTACAAAAGAATGCTCTCAGTCAGTAATTCTGCAATTTTTATATACATTTTTTTCATTTTTTTCTTTTCTTTTTTTTTTCCCATTAACTTCCTTCTCTGCACAAAAAGTATGAATTCCTTTCCACAGGCATTAAGTTGTATGGCAAAAGATACAGAACAAAATACAATAGGAAGAGACTTGCATAACATGTAGAAAAACACATGCTTCTTTGCATGACCAAACATTGTGTGGAGTAGTATTTAATTGCTCAAAGGCCCTAAACAATGTCACAACAGTTGGCAATAGAATAAGAACACTTTAATATATGGCAACCCTTGGTCAATAAATATGTGCAAAGACTCTGGGAGAATGTCAGCTTTTCAGCTGGGCACTAATAGAGATATAAACTATGCATTGCAGTTCCCCAAAGGTCACATGTAATGGCCCAAAGACGTAAATTAGAAGCCTCAGGTAATAAAAGGACTGTTTTGTTAAGGCAAAGTTTCAGTTTTCAGGGTTGAGAAATGTTTCTGCTTTCATTTATTGTGAAAGGAATTTAGAGAGGATTGTGAAGACCAGTTGATGGATAATGATATAGATATATGGAGAAGACAATGTTTACATTGTAATAGGAGAATGGACTAAAAGAACAAGTTGTTTTTCCTGTGCCTGTACCAATACTGGAGGAAGATATGAGTTTTATTAAATTAAGGGATACCAATCTAATTTTCAAGTTTGGGAAAATGTTGCTGAATATTGCATGGTGCAGGAGTATTGGAGGAATAGTGAGGAGGACTTGCTGTTCTCCAGCACTTAATGTTGTCCAGCTGGTTATATCATGCTAGAATCACAGAATCACAGAATCACAGAATTTCCAGGTTGGAAGAGACCTCAAGGTCATCGAGTCCAACCTCCAACCTAACGCTAACAGCCCACCACTAAACCATATCCCTAAGCTCTACATCTAAGCGTCTTTTGAAGATTTCCAGGGATGGTGACTCCACCACTTCCCTGGGCAGCCTGTTCCAGTGCCTAACAACCCTTTCAGTGAAGAAGTTCTTCCTAACATCTAACCTAAAACTCCCCTGGCTCAACTTAAACCCATTCCCCCTCGTCCTGTCACCAGGCACGTGGGAGAACAGGCCAACCCCCACCTCGCTACAGCCTCCCTTGAGGTACCTAAAAAGAGCGATAAGGTCGCCCCTGAGCCTCCTCTTCTCCAGGCTGAACAAGCCCAGCTCCCTCAGCCGCTCCTCATAGGACTTGTTCTCCAGGCCCCTCACCAGCTTCGTCGCCCTTCTCTGCACCCGCTCAAGCACGTCGATGTCCTTCTTGTAGCGAGGGGCCCAAAACTGAACACAGTACTCGAGGTGCGGCCTCACCAGAGCTGAGTACAGGGGGACGATCACCTCCCTAGCCCTGCTGGTCACGCTGTTCCTGATACAAGCCAGGATGCCGTTGGCCTTCTTGGCCACCTGAGCACACTGCTGGCTCATATTCAGCCGACTATCCACCAGCACTCCCAGGTCCTTCTCTGCCTGGCAGCTTTCCAACCATTCCTCTCCCAGCCTGTAGCTCTGCTTGGGGTTATTGCGCCCCAGGTGCAGGACCCGACACTTGGCCTTGTTAAACTTCATGCAATTGACCTCAGCCCATCGGTGCAGCCTATCCAGATCCTCCTGCAGAGCCTTCCTACCCTCAAGCAGATCGACACACGCACCTAACTTGGTGTCATCTGCGAACTTACTGCTAGATAGAAGTTTGCCACAGAAATTGTCAAAGAAGTCCATGTGGCTGCAGTTTTCAAACACTGATGATGACATTGTCAAACATGACAATGTATTGGCCACTCTTAGGTAGGACTGCAAGATTTCCCATGTTATTTAGGTGGTTTGATTCTGGTTAGTAATCCCAAACATCTCTGATATTTAGTGTTATAAAGAACGTGTAGGAAGAACAAAACAAACAAACAAACAAAAAAACCACAAACAACAACAACAACAACACAAATAAACAACAAAAAACACAACTGGATTAATTTTGTAGTGGTACACCTCATAAGTAACTTTCTTCCCTGAAACACCTTATTTAATAACAGAACTATTCCTGAGCTTACCTTCATATAACTTCCCTACTGAGAGCTGTGTGTGCTCAGACCTATATTCGTAGCCCCCATTTACACTGAGTTTTGTCTCAGCTCCCATTAGGTGTTATACTGCAGAGTTGGCACGAGGCAGAAGAACAAAAGGTATTTTCCACTTGTTTTGAGAAAGAGAGTTGAAGGAGACTGCAGTATGAGCATGTAGATGATGCCTAATATGCTTTTAGCAGAGCTCAAGAAAGTAAGTAACTGCCTCCCCGCTGCCAAAAAAAAAAAAAAGTACAATGTTCCACATCATTTCTGATATCAGGAATTTGTTGTTTGGAGATTTTTACTGATTATGATCACAAAAGAGAAATACAGAAGTTAAATCAAATACCTAAACATTTCTTCCCCCAGTCTTAATGTACAAAAGCTGGGAGGAGGAAACATTGTGCTCAATGATTTGCTTCTCAGGACTTTAAAAATTCTGAGCTAAACCAAACAAAACTGTTATGAAACTTGGAAAGTATTACATTTCAAGAGAGTCTGGAGTTCTGGAAGTGCTAGTCAGCCATGAGGAACTACAAAGCTATTTAAATAGCACTCATTGATCTCCTTTTATGGAGAGCAGTCAGAACAGACAGAACTTAAATAGAAAAAGAGAAAGAAAAAAATGCTAAAACAACCACTGCACCCTCCAGAAAAGTTACGCCAATAAGAAATAGCATCATGATAAATGGCTGACTTTGAAGTAATTGTCTTTAAATCCTTGCAGGCCTATACTCATGAGCTTGAGACTTTTCTAAGCATTTTATTTTATGAGGAAGGGATAGATACATGCAGACTTACTAAAGACAATGTGTAAATACAGTGCGGGAGTGAAGATTCAGCTTTTGTTATAATACTTTATCAAAATTATAACATTGGAAAGGACAATAGAAAACAAAACAAAATCCTAACACACCAGAGAAAGGAAAATACATTTAAAAACTGATTTCAAATCTGAATTAGATTATCATCATTTTCACTTATATGATACGTGAGTAGCATATTCCCATCAGATGGAACATGTTCTTTGAGAGTGCCAAGAACTGTTGCAGTGTCATCTTTCTCAGTTACTTTGAAGCAGAACCCCCTTTCCTAAACACATGTACTTTTAAATCTGCTGCCTTCCAAATGAAAATTAGCCCTGCCTTGCGTTGACGTATCAGCCAGGTTAAGTTGTTTCATATCTATATCTGTAAGGAAATGGAAAGATCTGCTTGCTTTTCCCTAATTAACAGGTTAATGACAGACAGAGAATAAGTAGAATTGAAAATCAGTTTTTTTGTTTGTTTGTTTTTGTTTCTTTCCAGAGACCTCTTTCTGAGTATGTTTGAAAGTCTTCTAGGGAATTTTGAAAGTCAAGCACAGAACAGTGTTAAGGCAAATTGAATAATGATCTAGATATCAAGTGGTATGTGGTTTACCACGTGCCTCCTTCATTTCTCACATACTCCATACTTTTTTATTTCACCCTATATCCATTTTTTTCCATAGCGTTAGCACAATGAAAATGTAGTTAACATATTTTCTCCACTAAAAATTATTCTACAAGTCTTGATACTTGCTACAGAAAAATAATTTGCCATAGCTTATACTTTTTATTTATTTATTTATTTATTTATTTTTAATTGAATTTGTACAAATTCTATTCTGTAAGAAGAGAAACCTTCTCCTTCTTGTCACTGTTTTAATTACAGGGTCTGCCAGTCAGAAAAATATGATTATTTTATTTATTTATTTATTTATCTTACAGAAGAATGCATTCTTTTGTCTTCCATAGGCCTGATATTGAGGAAAATATTTAACTTAAACACTGTTGGTTATATCATTCTGGTGTCTGCCATAAGAATGAAACATATTCGAGTTTATTGGGAAAGAAATGCGAATACAAGCCGTGTTCTTTCATGCAAATTTATGGGTTAACTGGGGCATATGTAATAGCTTTGAGAAAAGATTTTTCAATGGTTAAGAATGAGCCTGTGGTTAAAGTGCTGAGAATTATATACTGTGGGTTCATATGCTGGCTCTGCCAGAGACTTCCTGTGTGTTCTTGGAGAAGGTTCTCATTCGCTTTCTGTATTAGATCATCTTCTGTGAAATGATTGTTCTTTCCTGCATCATTTCCTCTATCTCATCTAATTATATTCCAATCCATGCATATAATTTACTTCATTCAAATTCACATCTGCAGTTCACATTCACAATCCTGTTTTCTTCACTCCTTTTCTGATTTAGAGAGTAGTCTGGAGAGAAACTATGATGCTTTCAATCTATAGACAGATTTACATATATAAATAAAGATTTATTTTATTTTTGGTAACAAATACGTTTTGATTGAAGACATACAAAGAGATTTGGTTGTATCCCATTATATTTCACTCCTTTTAGTTTTGGCTTGTTGTATACACATTTCATAAGTTCTAAATGAGAGTTTTTACTTATTACTTAATATGATAACTATACCCGTAGTTCTGTACTTTGCAAGGTTGGAAGATTGCACTTGGCAGCTTTACATAGGGTCAAAGGAGAAATGAAGAGGGAGTTCTTTTCTGTGCTCTCAGCATTTCAGATGGTGTTTAGTGAGAAAAAAGCTATCATTCCTACTTGCTGCCAAGCAGAACTAAGGGACATCTTCTGAGCTTGCATTAAGGACTGCAAACTTGTCTCTTGCCTCTTACCCTTCATGTGTTTGGCATTAAAATAATTTTTACTCTGCTGGAAAGGCAGCATTTGGCAGGCTAGCAGGTCATTCCAAGTACTTATTTAGTTACTGGCCTAGGCAGACTTTTCAAGTGAGTCTGTTTTAAGCTGAGGCCTTTCCAGTGGCCTTGCCACTCCACTTCCAAAGAGTATAACTGCTCTTTCAGATTCATGACTATATTTTTCTAAAACTAAGTCAGAATCTACAATCAACGTAATGGAGGGCTTTTTGCTGAATGTCCTTGCTATCCTGATGAGGACTACCCATACTAACACCTACCCTCATACCCACATCAGCGGAAGCAGCAGTCACCATTAACTATCCAGCACCTGTCCCAAGCAGTCTCCTTGCTCACCACAGACACTTTATAATGTTGTCTTAAGTGTCTTCTGAGGGACAAACTAACTAAATCCACTTCATAGGCATAATTTTCCTTAAAGATGAGTGCAATCACTTTGAACTTCAGCACACATGCATGCACAGTATGTGATGTATCACATCTCGGAGACCTAATCCTATGTGAATTTTCCAGCTCTCCATCATAACTTCTCAAAATAGATAAGCACTGTGCTTGACAATGATGGATATTAATGGTTCCACCACTGTTGTATGTGCCTTGCTTAATGCATAGTTTCATCATTTTGTTTTGAAGCAAGAACACACTCCAATACTTTATTTCATTTACTTGCAGGATGTTTGGGAAGTACATTTATATTTTGTGCTTCAATGTTTTGACTTCAAATTTCTCTCAAATATTTTTCATTCTGTTCTCCTATAGTATTTAAAAACAGTTTTTGGACAGATCACTATAAGTCTAACATGTCAAAAGAGTGGCTTACCTGTGAATACAGAGAGAAGAGACAGATGTTCTTGAGAAGGGTGAGGGGATATGTCTGAGGTATTTAAAAAAAATAGTAATGCCTTCTTCTCAACATCCCAAAAGCAAAAGATCAGCAGATAAATTAAAATTTTACTTGAATAAAATCCAAGATTCCAAGAATCCAAGATTCATTCAATCAGATTCATGTATTTTAGTGGTTTCAATGGGAGTGTGCTTTAATTTTTCTGTTAAAAAAATTCAACCTCAAGATGTTTTCACTGCATATTTTTTTTGTAGAATAACAATAACTCTCCTAACAGATCAGTAATATTTAGATTCAACTTTCAGATTTTCACAGCTTTAAAAGACATGTAAAAAATTGATTTGCCTCGGTATACAAGTGGTGCAATAGCATACAAACCTTTAACATGCAATGGGAAAGCACCAGATCTCCAGAAGAGACACATTTCATAAGATGGTTTAAACTGCATAGAATGAGGCATTGTGTTTTTCTTTGCTTTATGGAACATTTTTTAATGATCAGTATCCTTTGTCCTTCTTGATCATGGGATGCACAGAAAAGGCCAAGAGTTTAATCTGAATTTGGCTCTTTGATATTTTAGGCTGTTCTGTTGAGCATTCATCCCTCTCCTTAGTCTGCCTGCCTCCAGTAAAATTTATAAACAGCTGTGACACTGGTAAAAAAAAATATTCTTTCAGTTCATTTTTCTTAAAGTGAACAGACATGGACTCTAGCAATGGTACCTTATATGGCATACAACACTCTCTCCAAATGAATATTTATGACTGATTAATAATAATAAATGACATCTCAAAGCCTGAAATACTCATTATAAATTTTGAAAATGACCTGACAGGAACTTGTATAGTGGAACTAGACAAACAATATATTAACTGTGCAGGGAATACTAAATGGTGAGAACAAGCTATTCAACAATTAGAGCAAGTGGAAGAACCTTTGGAAAAAGTTGCCAGTTGTAATTTGGTTTGAAGCAAATTTGCTGAAATCTGTGCACCTCTATAATATGCAAAAGGCATTCTTCTGAGTGTAGCCTTGTACCTTGAGTCTTTTTGTGAGAAAAATCTCAAATAATTTTCTTCAGACAGGATCTTCTGTGAAGCTTATTTTATTCGTGATTACAATGGTGGGTGGCCTGTCAATCAGGAGCACATTTTAGAAAACAATTCATAACCTTTTATTCCCTATTATCAGACACCTGATCACCTCCCCTGTTTCTTCATTGGCTGAGTACTACAGGTTGACAAACTACTCAACGCTCCTCTATATCATATATGTACAATTTTTCTTTTTTACAACTGTTTAATTTCTCCTTTCTTATGTTTTGAGAACTTGTGATCTTTGTTTTACTGTTCTCGCACTGCTCATCCTCTTTTCCTCAAGCTTCTACCTTGTTTTGGAACAGGCCTTTGAGGCCTTCTACTGTCCACTTATCTATTTAGCATTTCTCCTTATTATGACTACACAACTACCTTGGAATAAAGAAAAATAATTCTCTACTGCAAAAACACAACTTTGTTTCTCACATGTTGAATGGCTAAAATACATATGAAAGTTGCAGAAGGTGTTTTAGAGATTTTAGCACTACTTTTACTGTCTTGCTTTTGGTGTTTTAAATTTTCTCCCTTTCTTGATAGCACAGAGGTTTTCTATAAGCAAAGTAAACCAATATACAACATCAGCTGGAGAAACTAAAAAGTGATGGTGCTGAGGGGATTATTCCAAGTCACCTTTTCCCGCAGAAGATTCAATCTTTTTTCTGAGAGTTATTTACTAGACCTTTGGAAAGTGGAAAGTGAATTATTCAGTAGCAATATTCAAAAAAGGTATTGTGAGACTATAGGAATCTTTAAGACACATAAAAGTTATGCTGCCTCATGGGACCACTGAGAAGTGCTGGGGAAGTGGGGCTGCTTTATGGTTTGGCAAAATATTATAGAGTCACTCTCTCAATTGGTTCTTAAGGAGCTTGTCCCAGCTATTACACCCCTTGTGCTCTCATTGTGGCTGTCTGTAGCCAGGATAATTGCCCAGAGATTTTTTTCTAACTCTGTGTTCGTTTTCCAGAGGATGTTTGAACAGCAACTTGGAAAGAGAGAGGGCTGGTTTTAACTGGCATTACAAGAGGAAAAGAAAAACAGCTGAAAAGCTCAAAGCAAACTGTTCCATTTAGAAAATGTGATGCTTTCAACTCGTTCTACTCTTTAGACAGATTTTGGTAATTTTATTTTGGTAACAGAGGAGCGATCAAATGTATTCCATTTTGGCATGACTCTGCTGTTGTGGAAATTACTAGTAAAAGCCCTGTTGACTTCATCTGGATCAGAGTTAGATTAGTACTAAATGCTTGTGAAAAAAATTGTTCTGAAACTATGATTAATGAAAAATATATGAAAGCAGAGAAGTTTGAACACACAATTTTGGTATAAGAAAACTTTTAAGCTTTGCTGCACCATTAACTTGAGAAAATTTTTTAATAGTTTGCTGGGTTAAGGAGGAAAAATATTTGTGAAGCTTGACTTCTTAACTAGATTTATAGTATGAGTTTCCAACCACAGAATCTCAGTGCGGAATTTTGGACAAGACTGAGAAGTTGGCTATGACCTTCAGCCTTCTTAGAAAATCCAGACAGTAAATCTTGCCCGGTGGGAGTGAGCCTACTGTAAATTTCTTGCAGCTCATGGGAGATATTTTCTGGATATTAGTGCCCAGCCCACAAAAGAGGACTGAGGCATTGGGTAGCTGAAGCACAATTCCTGTGTGCCAATGCATCAACATAAAAAAAGCAGCTTAACATTAAAGTAACATGAAATAAAACAGTTGCTAAGTAGAAATATTTCACTTTAGGTCAAATCAGTCTAAAGCAAAGTTATTCATTCTAAGCCACTCAGCACTGGATAACATCAGCAAAGATAAAATACACTTTTTCTGTCAGGAAATCATCTGGCAGAAGATTTCTGACCTGCCCTCCTTCCAGTACCAGTAGTCCTACCAGATGTAAAATATGTCCTTGATATGTTAGGATGCTGAAAATACAAGGGAAATTTCATAACCACTCAGGAGTGGTCTCTGAGATGTTTTAAAAGTCAGTCCTGTGGCATGAAGAAATTAAAGAAAATCTACTTGCCTCAAGCCTCTTCTTCAGCAGCAGGTGTGTTAGAGCAAGTTAGTGCTCCTTGGTAGTCCCCTTGGCTCTAGTTTCCCAGCCATGCACTAGGTAACTCTGATAGTCCTTGAGGAAGGCAAGGATACGTGGTCACAGAAGTCCATTTTCTTCTAGTGCAGGAGAGATGGTACCAATCTTGAGCTCAATTTTGTTTGTTTGTTTTTCCATTGACCATTGTTAGCTGAGTAAACATAGAAAACAGGTATTGAAAGCTTAGATCCATCTGACTCCATTCAGGCTGGCTGGGTCTTAACCTCTATGTGACATGCTTTTACAATTTTCTGAAAGAATTCCTGGCTTACACTGCAAGAAAAATAAAACTAAGGTAAGTATCATAAAATATGTAAATGGAAATTGATTTTATTTATAATTAACATGAAAGAAGAGGAAGCAGGAGATTAAGAGTTCTGATGAGATTTCTGCTTTACCACTGACATCAGTAGAAATAATAAAATGGGAAAAATTGTGCAAGATTTGGAGCATGATCCTGGTTTCAGTGTGGTCACTGGTGATGTTTTCACTGCTTTCTTTGCACAAGATTCCTGGTCATTAGCCCTTTCAGTTTCATAGTATAGAAGCTTAGAGCTTCATTTGAATACTTTTTATCACCCTTTTCTTAATTAGCTTTAATGTTCTTCCTATTCGTTGGTACTTAAAACAGTACAGCTATTCTTTCAAGTTCTTGAGTGCTATCTGGATTGGTGGTCTAATTCTTCTTAAAAGACAGCAGTGTTGAGAAAATCCGTCAAGACGGGTCATTAATTAGCTACTTATGGCTTTTCACTGAATGTCTGATTGTCATTTAGTGTAGCCTGCATAACTTAAAAACCTTTAGTTTGGTTTATAAAGAAGACAGTGATTATCCACCCTGATAATATTTCTTTCTGTAGGCAACTGGATGAAAGATTTATCTGTAATAGCCAAAATTAGCCAAAATTATCAGTATTTTTACCACATGTTTAAGTAAAAAAAAGCCAATTAATCCTAGTCCAAAAAAGAGTATGGCATAATGCACAGGCTTTCAATGAGGCAAGGAAATATTTTTCTAAAAGTCTATATCTAGTTACTAAGTTAAGTATAGTTTAGGTGTTCAGAATTTTGAACAAGAAAATGTAAGACTGAGATTCTGCTGCCCTCAATGAGGATACAGAATGCACTTAAACTAGTGGAAATAGTTCAGCTTCTCACCTGTGCAGAATCACAGTGATATACCCAATTATACCCAAAGACCCCCACTGCAACTACATAGACTGGTTAAATTTGTAAGAGTATCTATTCTCATAATTACTGTTTTTCTTAGATCTTAAAAAGACTTAAAGATTCCAGTGAAAAACTGTGCTATGCAACATATTATAGAATGAGGAAATGATGGTCCTTTCTCATAAACATTAATTAGCTTCTAAATAAATATTGACATAAATATATATATATATATACATAAAGTAGTTTTTAATTTGGTCCTTAAATTAAACAAAGCATTTGTTAAGAAAATAAGAATGTGAGAGAGCTTCAGAAGTTTCAATTAAAGTGTACTATAAAATGCTGCCATCTCATTTTACTGATATTTCAATGTAGATATGATCTTAAATTATTTTTATTTAGAGTGTATGGAGCACTTGATCACTCTTATCTGGTCTTTGGAATGCTGAATTCCTGATTATGTGGTTAAGAATTTAAGATTTTTTTCTTTTGATATTCAAAAGAGCTTTATTTATTTATTTATTTATTATGAAATGTTATTCTCATGATAAAGAGAGACTAGTTTCAGCCAGTCAAGAGCTGAGCAAGAGATCCCATTCACTTCTGCTGAAACACCTTTTCCTTGACTAATACAAACCTCCTTCTTTTATTTTGGAGAGTTTCCCCCTTAACAACAGGAACTGCCTGCTTTTTAAAAAGACGTGGCAAATGGATCTGCCGCTCAGCCCAACAGTAAGGAATGACATGGAACTTTGGCAGACTCTAGAAGCAGTTCACCTGCCTATACACAAAAGTCTAGTGCAATTTAAGATGCACCCCTTACAAAACCCCAAAGCAGACATTTCATTTGAAAATGAGAGGTGGATGTGCCCCATCACCAAGGCAAAACATAAGGTCCATTTTCTTCCCTGTTATATACTTGTATATAAGTATATTTATAGTATATGGTTCCTGTTATAAACCTATCTTAATTGGTCTGGTTCATCTTATTATAGCCCCCTGCCCAGTTTTATTAGTCATGGGTGAAAATAAAACTGGATCTTAGACTCCTTTGGCTGGCTTCCATGCTCTGTAATTATTTTGAAGCTTTCAGAATTTATTTTTCATACAAGAACTTCTAAGATGCATTGCTTGTCAGCTCTCATTGTCCAGGTCAAACCCACACCAGTATCTAGACACTTTCATTGGGCTGATTCATAAAATTGCAATATGGTGGTTGAATCAAAGTACTGTATTTCAGCTGAGCTGCTCTTCAGTCAATGGCAACTGCAAAGTAAACACATCCCAGTGTTAAATCCCAGTGTCTATAGAGCGCTAAAAAGCCCAGGCAAATGTGCAGACTTCTGCCAGTAAGAAGTCATTAAGCTGGTATATAATATTGAAAGGGATTTTAAAATGTATTTGTCGAAAGCAAGAACTGGGGGCTGGTCCACACAACTAATGAAGGTAACAAACATACCTCCACCTTTTAGATGTGATTTCAAGCACTCAGTATTATCACATTGAGTGTCATTTATTTGCCTCTTTGAGCCACCTGTGTCCTTGAGTGGAGCCCTGTTATTCCAGACGCAGAACAAACTCTGAGCACAAACCTGAATGCTGTTCTACAAACATGCCATCTACCTGTCTGAGAGCTGGCAACAGAGGACTATAGACAATGGTGCAAAAAGAAAGGGGCATAACTATGATGCCATTTTAGTGTATTTTTGTTTTCTGCGTCTCCATCTCTCGATCATCCACAAGGTACAGATGTTACTCTTCATTCTCGCTAACCTTTCATAGAATCATAGAATAAGTAAAGTTGGAAAAGACCTCCAAGATCATCTGGTCCAACAATCACCCTACTACCAATATCACCCACTAAACCACGTCCCTAAGCACCATGTCCAACCTTTCCTTAAACACCCCCAGGGAAGGTGACACCACCACCTCCCTGGGCAACCTGTTCCAATGCCTGACTACTCTTTCTGAGAAGAAATGTCTCCTAATTTCCAACCTGAACCTCCCCTGGTGCAACTTGAGGTCATTCCCTCTAGTTCTATCGCTAGTTATCTGCAAGAAGAGGCCGACACCCAGTTCCCCCCAACTTCCTATCAGGTAGCTGTAGAGAGCAATAAGGTCTCCCCTGAGCTTCCTCTTCTCCAGACTAAACAACCCCAGTTCCCTCAGCTACTCCTCATAGGACTTGTTTTCCAGGCCCTTCCCCAGCTTTGTAGCCCTTCTCTGGACACGCTCCAGGGCCTTGATGTCTTTCCTGTACTGAGGGACCCAAAACTGAACACATTATTTGAGGTGCAGCCTCACCAGAGTGGAATACAAGGGGGCGGTCACCTCCCTGATCCTTCTGGTTACACTATTCCTGATACAAACCAGGATGCCATTGGCCTTCTTGGCCACCTGGACACACTGCCAGCTCATGTGCAGGTGAACATCCACCAGGTGAGCTTTCCAGTCACTCTGCCTCAAGCCAGTAGCATTGCATGGAGTTGCTGTGGCCAAAGTGCAGGACCCGGCACTTAGCAGTGTTGAACCTCATCCCATTGGCCTCTGCTCAGTGATCCAAACTGTCCAGATCCCTCTGCAGGGCCTTCCTACCATCCAGCAGATTGACACTTCCCCCCAACTTGGTGTTGCCTGCAAACTTACTGAGGGTGCACTCAATTCCCTCATCCAAATAATCAATAAAGATATTAAAGAGGATGGGCCCCAGCACTGACCCCTGGGGAACACCAGTGGTGACCGGTCGCCAGCTGGATTTCTCTCAATTCACCACCACTCTCGACACAAATTGAGTCTGTCCAGCCAGTTTTTAACCCAACAAAGCATGTACCCATCCAAGCCATGGGCTGCCAGCTTCTCCAGGAGAATACTGTGGGAGACTGCGTCAAAGGCCTTGCTGAAGTCTAGGTAGACTACATCAACAGCCTTTCCCTCATCCACCAGGCAGGTCACCCAGTCATAGAAGGAGATGAAGCTGGTCAGGCAGGACTTGCCTTTCATGAACCCATGCTGGCTGGGCCTGATACCCTGATTGTCCCACATATGGTGTGTGGTTGCATGCAAGATGACCTATTCCATCATCTTTCCTGGCACCCACGTCAGGCTGAGAGGCCTGCAGTTCCCTGGGTCTGCCTCATGACCCTTCTTATAGATGCGCATCACATGAGCAAGTCTGCAGTAATTTGGGACCTCTCCAGATGACCACAGCTGCCAGTAGATGATAGAAAGCAGCTCGACAATGACATTGACCAACTCCCTCAGCATCCTCAGGTGGATCCCATCTGGCCCCATGGACTTGTGATGGTCCGGGTGGAGCAGCAGGTCTCTAGCTGTTTCCACCTGAACTGGGGGGGGGGGGGGAGTTCTTCTGCTCCTTGCCTTACACTTCTAGTCTGGGAGGCTGAGTACCCCAAGGATAAGTGGTTTGACTAATAAAGACAGATGTAAAGAAGGCATTAAGAACCTCAGCCTTTTCTTTATCCTCAGTAATCATGTTCCCCCCTGCCTCCAATAAAGGGTGGAGATGCTCCTTGGCCCTCTTTGGGATGAACCAAGTAGTTCTGGTAGCAAAACCACCACAGACTAGAGGCTGATCCCCATGCCAGAGATGTTTCCCTTCTCATGGTGTTCAACTTATAAGGGATATCCTCTGGTGCATTTCCCAAATGCATTTTTTTTGACAGCACTACTGGCTTTATCAGCCCTTGCCTCTGGCCTTTCATTCCCAGTCCTGTGTTGCCTTTCACACAGCTGTGGGTGAGGGTATGGGTGAAGCAGATCAAGGATCTAATTGGGTTATAACTAAATGAGCTCTTCTTATGGTAATTTTTAACCAGACCAGTTCAGTGTGTAACTCCTCCCAAACACTTTTAGCAGAAGCACTGTAAAGGTGTTAGAAAAAGAAGGAATGTGGGTCTCCTGAGTCATAAACATCAAATGATGGCTTTGGTAAGCATTTTAGGAAGAGGTCTTGGTACACTGGCAAAAGAAACCAGCACCAAATTTTCACAGGACTTGTAAAAAGTAGGCTGTTTTAATTCCTTTAATTGAACTGTGGGATAACTTTCTAATCTTTCCTCAGGCGATGATAATATTTGGCTATAAAGGATTCTGAATTCCTCCCTGATGCTACTGATAAGCAGACATTAGTAGCATCAGGGAAGTATTCAGAATCCTTTATAGCCAAATATTACAATATTAATATTACTAATATCAAAAATATTAATATATTAATAATACAAACTTGGAGCTTGTAGGGTTTTTCAGAGCTCTACTATTCTGAGGAAACCACAATGACTTTGGGGAGAAGTGGTCATGGATTTCTTGCAGCTGTACATGTGGTTTTGATATTCCTGTGCATAGTTCAAATGATCCCATTATTTTCTTAAGCTTATCCCTAAGAAAGTTCCAGATATATGGATGAAAGATCCCTGAAGAGATCATGCAGTGGAATGAATGATTCTTTCTCTTTTCTCTCCTGCCTTTAGGAGATTCAGTGTGTTCTGGCAAGCCTTTAAGTATGGCAAGCTATATTTTGTTTATGAAGAGCTAATTTAAGGATTTAAAAGGGCAAACACCACAGTTTCTTCAGAGCTTCTAAATGTTTACCTTCCACACAAAAACACTTGTTGGGAAAGTACAGCAATGGGATGAGCAGCAGTCTACTTTACCATGAACAGCTTCCCTTTACTTTTAAGTTGCAGGAATAAACATTACTTTATACAAACTCCACTGTGTTTAATAATGCTTCTGACCCCATTCTGTGTTTGAAAAGAAAACCAAAATAAAGGCAAAAAGGGTCAATGCTATTTTCAAAATTTTATGCCTTGTATTTTCCTCATCAAACAGGACTCAATGGGAATATGGAAATACCTTTTTAAATGCAGGCTCCGCTCACTGCTTTTTTTTTTTTTTTTTTTTAAAAAAAAAAAAGAGCCCCCAAACAGAACTTCCAGATTTACATAACTATGTGTTTACATTACAAGGCTGGGTTTGCTGTGCCAAATTTTGATTTGGTCTTTTATACTAAACCTCTTCAAATAATATTTTTCAACAACTTGTGTTGTATTAGTTCAAGTATAAGTAAATTTGGATGTTTCTTCTCTCCTAATTGTATTATGAACAAAAACTCTCACAGCAATTCCCTATGACCACAGCCCCTCAACTTCTATTCAGGACATAAGACACTATTTTTACATCTCTAACTTCTATATGGTAAAGTGGAGAAATTATATCTTCCTTCCCCTCCTTATTTTCTTCTAACTTCCATTCCAGCTTGGACTGCAGGGCATGCCCAGAAGGATGTTCAGAAGGCAATGAGGCACAGCTTTTAATGAACTTGTACTCCTTGCCAGAGAATCCCACAGAGTTTGCACTTAGGATGGAAAAGGTTGCTGGTTTCACTTAGGAAAAAAATATATATATATATCTATACAAATGTGAGGAGAAAGGCAAGAGCAGATATGGCTCTGAGTACTTAAATGCTTGCCACTTCTTGTTTTGCTTAGGAGATCAAAAACAGCTTACAGTTTCTTGCAAATTAAGAACAGTTGCTTATAAGCACAAGGTGATGTTCTAATCTTCATAAAAATAAACCTAAAATACATTAAAAAGGGAACAATGAATTTTCACATCTTTTGATTACCACTGTGTTTCACTTATAGTAGGAACATTTTACTTGCTTCCATTGCAAGTTGACCTTTTGTATAGATGAACACAAGTGTGACATTTATTATTAAAACTTTCTATGGTTAAGACTCAAGCCTTTGGGATATTTGTGTTTTTGCGTATTAGAAAGGCAAAAGTGACAGCTTTAGTTTTGCCTGACAAATACCTGAAAACACCACTGATTCTTTCATCACAATCTAAGGTATTCCCGCAAATGGACATCATTCTTTTATGAACCGTTATAATCTCATATAATTTTTCCTCTCTGAAATCAGCACCATGTTTCACATGAATCTTTTATAATTTGTTTTTGCTCTTTCTGTTTCTGGGAGCAAGTAGAGGAATCTTTCTGTTGATGTGTGGTCTGGAGCACCTAGCTGTACATCTTTTTGTGAACAACAAAATGTTTGTGAGTAAATGATATTGATGAAAGTATTGCAACATAGTAAATGATATTGATGAGAGTATTGCAACATAGATTTGGCATGATCATGCATCTGCACAATTAGATACTGTGAGCTATTGTTCTGTGACCCTGTGACCTGCTGGAAATAATGTTCCAACAGAAGAACCAATTATATAGCCATTTTTATAAATCAGAAGGTCTCTTGTCTTGTTTAGATGTATCTTCAGAACTGGCAGATTGGTCCTTGAATCCTCTGGTTATCTGTTTTTTATTCTTCACACTGGAATGAATTTCACCTCAACCTAAAACAAATCAGCAGAGGGCTTATGTCTATTACAGTACAGACAATAGCCAAAGTTGCTGTCACGTGGGCTGCAAGGAAAACTTTATTGTAGCACAGATATTATGCCAGATTTCTGTAGGTAGCCAGATGTCCACCCTTCACTTCTCCGGTAAACACTCTGTATATGTAAGAATAAAAAAAGGGTGCGAAAGTAGGAAAGAGAAAATTACCCAGGTCATATTTTCTTCCTTTGGGTTGTTCTCTTCCCATGCCCTTTGGTTGTGTTTACCTTTTTGTCTCCAGACTGCAATATCGCAGAATCACAGAATGGCCGAGGTTGGAAGGGACCTGTGAAGACCAGCTAGTCCAACACCCCTGCCAAGCAGGATCATGTAGAGCACATTATGCAGGATGGCATCCAGGTGGGTTTTGAATATCTCCGGAGAAGAAGACTCCGCAGCCGCTCTGGGTGATCTGATGATTTAACTAAAATTCATAATTGTCATGACCCTAAACGGCTACCCAACCTCAGGTTGTATAGAGGTCATGGCAGTGAATTCACAGTATAGCATAATATACACAAACTCAGAGGCTTTATTTCCTTAATATTCCTATGAATATTAAAGCAAATATATATCAAGCTATTCCAAATTATTATCAGGAAAGCAAGCATATATATATATATATATCAATAGCATGGCAGCAATCAGTAACATAGCAGAAAATGTATATAGTGTATAAATATACATATATATATATCATACTTATGGTAGATTACTTACATGCACATGTATATATGTATTCAAAATGTACTATCAATTCCTGCCCCCATGAGAATTTTCACCTTTTCAGATGACAAACTGCTGCTCTTCCTTGGTTTTAACTATTTATGGTATCTTCAGGATATCTCTCCTTCTCAGGTATTCAGAAGGTACCTTCAAAGAGGCCAGCTGTGCCTTTTCAAGGATGCTCCTGTTTCATGGGCCTAGTTCCTAGGCTAGCAGTTTTCAGGCTGGTAAGAATTTTCTTCTGTTAGAGTTTTAGCAGCTCTGCCATTATTTTTCCTGCTATAGCCTGCTCACTTTTATGGCTGCTCCCATCAATAAGCTAACTGCATGTCTCATGCTTGTATTTTTATGTGGAACAAAACTGTCTTTATGCATCTGTTGCTGAATAGGTGAAATGGGAGAAGTGGATTAGTCTTTCCTCACAAAGACAATTATAATTCTCTGTGGATGGAATATTCTTAATATCCCATCTTTCCAGTACTGCCTGAAAGAGCATGTTGTACAATCTGCAGTAGGACAAAGTGTGGCAGAGATGAAACTACTCTCTGCAGGTCAGATTGTGCCTCCAGGCAGGAATACTAGGGTCCCGCTTCTGTCAGATGCTGGGCTGATGTGTTTCTAAAGGCTTCCAACAGCCTCCATTTTCCTGGCAATCTAGTCTATGACAGCATACCATTTTCAGTAGGAAATTCATCCTAATTACTGACTTCAGTTTATACTGCTGCTTCCTAAATCCATTATTCCTTCTTGTCATCCACTAGGAACATGCAAAATGGATTATCTTCCTCCTTTGTAAGTAGCTGTTTATGAGTTTGGAAATGTATGCATACTACCAAACTGCACATTATAGAAAATATCACAGCTGCATTTTTTCATACCACTGAAGGTATGAAACTATGTAAACTAGAGTCCACTTGACACTGCTGAACAGAATGCTAGCTAGCATCATCTTCTTTTTGATGTATTCATAGAAGCACTAGCTCATGAGTATATACACAACTGTTTACACACACTAATGGTTGGGTGATTGAGGTCTTCGGGAATAACTAACTAGCAAAAATCTCCACATTTGAACTTCCTTCTCCTCATCCTCTCTCCAGCTCACAGGGCTACACAGATTTGAAAACTACTTTTAAGCTTCATAAAGATGGATCTTGAAGGATTTGGAAGAATAATTAATTATTTTATACATACATATATATATATATATATATATGATATATATATATATATCATTTGGAATCATTTGGAATTTTCAAAGTGTTGAGGAAACACAGATTAATTAAATTTAACTGTGTTTTCTGTGTGAAAGATACTGCAGTAGTATGACAACTTCATGAAATCAGATATGAGAATACACAAGTTCAATGCAAAATTCAGGATGATTAAAATTTAATCTTAACAAGTGATACAGTTTTCAGAAGTTCTAAACCACTAAGAAGTGGTGAAGTTTTACAACTATCTACTTATGGTCAGTAAGAAAAATGAACTGGTGAATTTTTGAGAAGAAAACAATGAATATGTAAATATATTTTTCCTTAAAAAATATATATATTTTGTTTTCTATAATTGTTTTACTACTTATATTCCAAAGATACCTTCAGAGGTACTGGAAGAAGAGATGCAACAAGGCTATCTTCTGCAAATTCAGTGGCTTTATTACCTTATTTTTTTTCATTTTGTTTAAATACAGGCATGCAGGAAAAACACTTTCTGTGTTAGCTATTGGATTAAGTCTTAGGTGATTGACCCCAATCTATCTTTGATGACAACAGAATGAGGAAATACAAACTCACTTCCATATGTTTCTTACTATTTGCACTTAACCAGATACCTAAACACTGAGAATCTGGTCATTCTGCATTGCAATGAAACTTCAATGAGGTTTTGGGGGAACAAGGGATGCAAGATGTGACACCCTAATATGAAGCCTGTCAGGAATATTGTATATACATATTATGTATTTATACACATATAATGTACATATTATAAAATGTGTATTTAAATGTATTATAGGAATACACATAGTATGGGATGTGTATAAACACTTGCAACCAGCTGTAGTTCTTCTCAGATCTCAGTGGCATTGCTATAAATATGGCATGACTTCTCAAGAAAATTAACATCTATGGTTTATACCAGTTGGGCAAAAGAACATTGAATTCTTTCAAAATCTGAATTATTTCTTTGTTTTACCTGTAGACACAGCCTGGCTGCAGAAAATCTCCCTCCCACCCCCATCCCCAAATAATAAAGTCCCCTAAAACTGATGACTTTTAATGTCTTTTTACCCTTAAAATTTTAAGGGAATAAATGAAATATTCTGTACAAATTTAGAAGATAAAGCTTTAACAAAGTCCTGCTCTTTGCGGACACAGTTATTTTTTAAATTAATTGCTTAATAAAAGTAGTTCATTTTCTCTGGAATTTTGATTTCATAACTCCAGTTCTGATTCAGAGTTTTTTTTTTTTTTTTTCTTTCCTAAACTAAAGTTAGTTCAACATTTTTAATTCTTAGTTTTGAAGGGATTTCTCACTTGCATTGACTATACTATCTGGAGTTAAGAAATCAAAACCAAAAACCAGTAATTATTTCTGTTGAAAAAAAAAAAAAAAACATGCTTTGGAAGACCCATCCCACAGGATGTATACATATATATATATTTCTAATGGTGTTTTTTTTTTTTTTTTTTTTTTTTTTTTATAGCATGGTAGTTTTTGTCTTGATTTGGAATTTAGAACTTTCCCTTTAGAATTTTGATTTTGCTAACATGAGAACAAAAAAATCATTCTTCACACAGCCTGCTTGTTTAGTTACATACATTCAGCAAATGATAAAGCCTAAACATTTTGCTAACTGGCAAATGTAGTTTGACCAAGTAGAGGAAATAATGAGTTACTTACATACAATGTAAGTTTGAATATGTCCTAGAAATTGTGATGGCATAGTTGGTAATACAGTAACTAAAGTATTGTTGGCTTTTGTCCTCTAGTAGTGGTTGGTAAATGCCTCAGGCTGCAGTTATGCAGTCAGACCTGTCATGTGATTTTAGCAGTTCTAGGATTATGGGGGTGTGAGGAGCTTTTTTTTGCATGACTTCAAAGCATATCCCAATTGCTTTCCTCATTTTTCTGCAAAACTTGTTCACTAACATATTAACTATGCTAGAAATTTATCTAAGTTGAAACAGCTAAAAGCCATGGGCTGCTTTTAGCTTAGTACATTCATCTTTAATCTAGCCTGCTATAGTCTCTTGGTATCCTTAAGTCAACTGATTTTGTGCTTTTTTTTCTGTGCAATTAAAGTTCTTTGACATTGCATTGGCAAGCAAGAGATGTGGGAGAATTCAGGAGCACATGGAATACAGGAACAATACAACCACAATGGGTTGCATGAATCAAATGAACTTAGATGCAAAACTGTAAAATGGGAAAAGACAAGGTTAAAACTGCAGAAATTTTATCCCTTGAGCCACCACGTGCATTCACATAAAAACAATTAGTTTTCATAGGTACACTCTTGTCAATGTGTTAGACTCTCGGTTTGGGTCCCTAGAAAGAGCTGAATGAGTTAACGAGGGTGCACCGTTTGGTGCAGTGTTGATCAGGATCTCTTTGCTCCATCTCTCTTTCTGGGAAAGTGAAAGACAGAATCATAGGATCATTTAGGTTGGAAAAGACCTTTAAGATGATCAAATCCAGCCACTATCTAACACTACCAAATCCACCATTAAACCACATCCCTAAGCACTATATCACACAAAGGTGATCAAGCAGGGATTTATTTGAAGATGGCAAAGCTTGGAGTAGGCATGGGCCCTCCTGGCCTCTTTAGCTATCACTCTTGAGAGGGAATTGGTAGAAAGAAAGAGTAACACTGGCAAACCTGCTGCTATCCTCTGAGGTGACTGAAAGAGAAATTTTGACCTTTCAAAGGTTAAGGTTGCAGCCTTCATAGTTAATCAGAGCATGTTGTTTGTGGCTTTTCTGCATCAAAAAGCCTGCTGACATCTTTGCAAAAAATACACAAATATGGAAATAACATCCATTACTATGGTTGCTTATAGCTTATACTGGCTCCTACTTCAAGAGCAACATTACACGCAGGTATGAGCGCTTGCAGTTTGGGGCCTACAGTTTAACGTATATACTTTGTCCACTAAAAGCTACGTCTGATTTATTTTCAAAATCTATTTTTTCTCATCTTCCTCCTATTTTTAAGACACTTCCTTCCTTCCACATTTTTAAGACACTTAGTGTTGCTGCTCTGGATCTGCATATTCATCATCACCTGTTCATCAACAAACCATGGGAGTCCATAAAAGATAAATGCCTTAGAGTAGGGCCAAATATTTCAGTTTAAAAATACCAGGATAAAGATATTAAACACAGTTTTTCTTTTTCCTTTGGTATATAAAAGCAATTGTTTTTGGCATTTTTTTTCCCTCATATGCTTAGGAGAACTGCTGTTTTTGATCATATTCTTAGGAGAAAGGGTAGTTTTAGTCTTATGTTTAGGAGTAAGGAGAGAAGCTTGCAAGAAAGTTTATTGAATTCTTTAAGGGGGGAGCTTGTACAGACTGTCCCCAGTTTTGCAGAGCATTTCTCTGCATGCATCTTTTTTTCTAAAGGTAACCTGCAGAGTGAACTTTAGCTGTGAGTAATAAAGACCTGACAGAGATTAAATTTTAGTCACCTGCCAGCTCCTGGAATGCCAAAAACACCAGAAAGCTGGGGCAAAGGCGCTGGAGAACAGTTCAAAAGCTCTGTCACTGGGCAAATGAAAACATTACAGCAGCTGAAGACCATTTCCTGGTATTTCACTGCTGTTCTTTAGCAAGGAGAGGAAGGGTCTGGAAAATATTAAATTGGCCCCACAGAGCATATTAAAAAAACCTGGAATTTTGCAGACATTAGCTGGCTATGTGTTTTTGTTGGAAATCTAGCACAGTTATGTAATATGTTTGGGCTTTTAAAACTTTTCTTTCATTTCAAGGTACCACGAGAGCCTAATATTTTCATCATTATAACAAAGTTTTAAGTGGTGTTCTTAATTTTAACAAATAACTAAGCTGATTTAGAAAAGTAAAACCTAAACAATTGTCATTCAGATCAGGATTTATGCAGACATTTGTCTTTCTCTTTCTGATGTGTGTCTCTCACCCTGAAGTGGCTTTTGATAAAAGATAATGCTCTTAGTTTATTTACTTTCAGGGTGAGGCTTTCCTTCGGGTGGGAGTGTTATGGAGTGCAAAGCAGTAATAAGGACATAACTGTATGGGGGACAGTTTAAATAGTTTAACATAGCCCCCTTTTCTTACTAATGTTTCCAGGCACGTATACTGGAACTATAAAACACATGTATTTACATTTTATTTCCCAGACATAGTGAGGTTGTTAAGTCTGCCACATCTGTCTCTCTTTTCTCGACCTCCCACATTTTTGGCTTGGGGTGAAAGAGCAGGGGTGGTAGGGCAGGAGAAGGTGGGTTTGTTTGTGTGTGTGTTTTCAGCTGAATAGCAGAGCAGCATAACTGACATCTTTTGCAGCCCCCTTGGGGGAAAATTCTTTTGGTTAGGTTTTATCTTTGAGGTATAAAATGAGAGGTTAGTGGAGACAGGGAATAGAAATCAGAGAATGGCAAGGGAATGTTTCTTTTTGACATATGAAGTTTGTTCAGTTCTTTCACGAAAGCAAACCACAGGCATTAGTTTATTTGTGTATGCTGGTCTCAAGTTGTGGCCCTGGATCATGGAGATACAGTTCTTTGTTCTTGACGGAAATTACTTTCACACAGCTTTTTCTAAACGAAGCTCAGAACAGTTTTAAAAAAGTATCTCAACATTGTTACTTATTAGAGGAACAGAGAAATTAAAGACATTTTGACAATTTAAAGAGGCTATGCTTGTCTTGAGGAACTTTCAAATTCCTGGCTGAAATATATAGCTTATCCATACGTTTGTAAAGATGACAGGCTTATTTTATTCCATCTCCTTTGCATCCACAATGTATTCAGAGCTGGAACCTGAGTGGGATAGCCAGGCTATCAGCCCCACCATGGCAGAGCTCTGTACTGCTAATGACATGAAATGTTGGTGGTACTAGAGTCAACCAGTTTAACATATAATTGCATTTGTTGAGATAAATCAATAGACCCTGATGGGATGCATCTATGAATGCTGAGAGAGCTGGTTCATGCCATTGTGAGGCCATTCTTGATAAGTTTTGAACAAACATGGTGAATGGGAGAGCTGCCTGAAGAAAGCAAATGCCACCCCTAGCTTCAAAAACAGGGAAGAAGGAGGGCCCAAGGAATTACAGGTAGCACCCTCACCTTGATCCCTGGGAAGATGATGGAGCAGCTAATCCTGGAAACCATTTCCAAGGAACATGAATGACAAAGAAATCATCAGGACTAGCCAGCATGAAAGTCATGCTTGACCAAATTAATAAGCTTCTACAATGAAATGACTGATCTGGTAGATGAGAGGAGAGTAGTGACCATTATCTACCTGGATTTTAGTAAGGCTTTTGACACTGCCTCCCATAAGATCCTCACAGACGACCTGTTGTAGTATGGGCGGGATGAGAAGACAGTCAGGAGGATTGAAAACTGGCTGCATAGATGGGCCCACAGTGTGGTGATCAGTGTCATTTAGTCAATTTGGAGGCCAGTATTTAGCAATGTACCCCAGGGGTTGATACTAGGTCCATTTTTTTTTAACATCTTCACTAATGACATGGACAATGGGGCAAAATGTACCCCCAACAAGTTTGCAGATGACATAATATTGGGAGGTGTAGCGGATACACCAGAGGGCCATGCTGCCATCCAGAGGGATCTTGATAGGCTGGAGAAATAGTGAACCTCATGTTCCATGACAGGAACTTGATGAAATTCATCAAGGGGAAGCGCAAAATCCTGTACATAGAGAGGAGGCATTAATACATGATTGGGGCCACTTGTACCTGGGTGTCCCTGGTAGACAAGAAGTTGAACATGAGCCAGCAATGTACACTTTCAGCAAAGAAGGCTAAAGGTATCGTGGGCTGCATGAGGCAAAGTATCACTATCAGGTTAACTGAGGTGTTTTTCCCTTGTACACAGTCCTGGTGAGGCCACACTTGGAGTACTGTGTCAAATTCTGCACTCTGCAGCACAAGAGAGATGATAGAGCTCTGTTCAAAGCTGTCATAGATTGACCTTTCCTACCTAATACTTATTTTTTATCAGCCCCAGCAAAATGAAATGGTTCCCATTTTTCCTCTAAAAAATATACATTTTTTATGTCCAGATAATCTGAATAATAAGATGCAGTCCCTTAACACATACTGCTAAGGCAAATGGGAATCTTTTGGCAGCCATACACTGGAACAACAAAACAATTCAGTATAGAGGGAACCTAAAAATTTGAAGAGCAGAAGGCTGAGAACTGTACAATCCTGACAATGTGTGAAGGAGCTGCTCATGTTTCCAGTGCAACAATGCTAAAAATTCCCTGGGCTCTTCAAGGAATTTTGAATAACTGCTTTGTAATCCATTTTTCTCTGTTCATGTTCCAACATAGAAGCAGGATGATGAAATTAATACCATTTTTACATTGCTCAGTAAAAATAATGTCACTGTAAGGAGAATGCTCATCTTACCTGACTAATCCCTCTCACTGAATAACTGGCTATAATTTCATTAATGACTCCAGACTGGTGAATTTCCTAGAGAGCTGACAGCCGGCTTGATGCTAGCTTTGCCTCAGGCTGTGGTCATTATGAAGTGACCTATGTCTTAGCCAGAGTTACTTGGTTAATTTGAATCCATTACATGTCTGTGCATTTTTATTTTTATTTCTTTCCCCACACTCCTCTCCAATTTCTCTATAGTTTTTCTTGCTACAAGGCTGAAGCCTACCTTTTCTAACTGCTAACAATTATGGAAGAAGGTGTGGGACTGAAAATTTAATGAAAATTTGTCTTCCTTTCACATTTAGTCAAATAACGATGGATCATTAATACTTGCCTACCACTCCTTTAAATAAAAACTTATTTACTAGATTATTTTAAAACACACCCTTTTCTTGATATTATGCACTGGTTCTGGTTTGTGATAACAAGTTCACTGAACATCAATTAATGGAAGTTGAGAATGTTCTCATGTCAAGGACAGGGTCACCATCTTGTGGAACAAATTCCCTTCTAATAGTGAAAGAAATAACCACAGACTGTTTTTGCATATGGGTGTCAGAGTTAAGGGCTAATCCAGAGAGGAGCTTGTTATTTGAGTTCCACAGTGATGTTTGGTATCCCTGTTAAATACAGTGCAATAACATTGCGCCAGAATAGCATACAAGCTGTACAGCTGCAGCTGAAGAACCTTTGTGCAAAAGGAGGTGGTAGCACTAGTCAAGACAGCCATAAGCTTAATGTTATCTGCCAGAAAGCATGACCTTGTCCCCTTCTAATGGTTGGACAAAATACATACTTAATTCCAATTTGGTTTTGAGCAATAATTTACAGTTTTTTTTATTTTTTAATTTTTAATCAGAACAAGCAGCAGAGCCATGCGAAGCACTGGCTTGACTAAGCTTTGCAAGATGTCCGTAAATAAAAGTAGGTTTGAAGCACTAATGCAATGAAAGTGAGAATTCCATTAAAGTAAAGCAGTGAAAATTCTTTCAGAAGAGGTTGGTATTTCCATATATATATAATTTAGTTTCTGCTGAAGGATTTCAGACCTAGAAAGAGTTATTACTATACTGTCAAACTAACAATACTGAATTAAGTTTTCTCCTCTTCCTCCCTTTTATTTGTGGATCAGTCAATGAACACAGGATGAACTCTTGGAGTGGGTAAGCCAGTACAACGGCTAGTTTGGCAAGGTTGCTTTTGACTAGGTTGTAAAAGTCACCTACACATACACTTTCCCATACAATGACCAGCCAGTTTGGGATGTTTCAAATACAGCTCATCATTCATGATGACTTCTCAATGAAAACCTTATATGACAAAATCAGACCTTCAAGTTATCTAAGAATAGCTCTTCCTGTGCAGTGACCTTTTCTCCCCTAATCTATTCTTTGCCCTTCAGAACTTACCCATTTCTGCATTCAGGCTCTTTGAACACAGAGTTTAAGCAATTGGGAGGGGGTGGGGGTGGAGAGGCAGATGGACAACAGAACAACACAAGAAGATTTATACAGTGAAAATGAGCTGACACCCTAGAAATGACCCCGTGTAGACTAGACAGCATATACTTGATTTCCTTCATGCAGAAGAACAACACATTTAATGAAATAAAATGACTTAAGTCTCTCTCTGTAAGTAGAGTGCTTTGCATAATGGGGACCAAGTACGGAGAACATCTAAAATGTAGAAACAAAAATAGTGTTAAAAACAATTTAACTCATTTTCCTTTTTATCTGTATAAAATAGTTTTGACTCACATCACATCATGCCAGATGTTATTACCACATAAATGTTTAAAATGACTTCTTATCTTTTTTATTCCTTGAGAAAAAACAAAACTGATTGACCCAGTTCCTCCAAATCTATTTTAAGATTCTGCTGCTGAAATTCAAATGTTTGGAAATAGATATTGAACTCTCACTGCTGTTCTGTTACAGACATCTTTTTACAGCATGAGAATCAGGCAAATGTGGTTTGAACTTCTCAGGACCCCTGAGAGGCAAGGAAGCACTGTTTTATACTTTTTTTTTTTTTTTTTTTTTTTTTTTTTTTTTTTTTTTTTCCCAAGAGGAGTAAACTTGGAAACCCAAAGAGAACACAGCTGAAAGTTTTGCCCATGATCCATAATTACAGTAGCAAGACTTAACCAGAGCTACACCCTTAGGTCCTGGTGGGAGTTACAGATTCTCAGCATTGTTGACAATGCAGCAGTGTCTCTTCTGTAGCTGGAGATCTGAGAATTAAAATGTGCAAAATTGCAGCACACTTCTGCAAACTTAAATTACACAGAATATCAAATGTCTATGGCAAAGACGGAAGAGAGCCCCCATCTCTAAGCTTACAGCATTTCCATCCCATCGTTATCCTTGGTTATTCTTTCTTCCCCATTAGCAGTAGGCACCCTTTTGCAGTCAGGAAAAATAAGTTCTTTTAAAAACTAAAGGGAAATAATTAATTAATTAGCTGGCAGGCAGACTACATAAAGAAGAGGGATGTTGTTGTAGGTTCTCTCCTTCTGAATTTCTGTTTTCTAAGTCATTATCGGTGTCGACGTTAAATACCTATTTTTCACTCTCAAGTTACTTCGGTGCTATCAGCTTGCCTTGGTGACAGATTGCTGGAAAGTTCGCTTTTCTCCTTCACAAAGACGGCGCACCCTCTTAAACAGTCTGTTTCGTGAGTTATTAGTTTCTTTGTTATTGTATCCATACCACTCAGTGATCCAAAAAACCCTCCCACCAGGCAAGGGAAGTCTGTTTCCCCAGCTGGAGACGCAGCCCTAGCCAGCACCGGCTCTGATTTGTTCCCCTGGCCTCAGAGGGGGCACGGTGTGGTCAGCATAGAGCCCGGCAACAAAAGGGGAAGCAGGCAGGGAAGGACCTCCGAGAGCAGCTCTGCGGGTAAAGAGCGGGCTGGTAACCCGGCTCAGCACACCCAGCTGCCGGCCGAGCAGGTGCCGGGGGGGGCGATGGCTCCCGGCGGCGGGCGAGGAGCCCGAAGTTAGCGCAGGGCAGGGGCCCGGCGGCCGAGAAGCGGCGGCGGGGACGCCCCATGGGCGGCCGGGCGAGCCTGCCGTGCCGAGGGAGCGCGCTGCCCCGCCGCCCATCGCCGACAGGAGAGGCCGAGACGATGGTGAAGGTACGCGGGGTTTGCTTCCTAGCCGCGGCGAGGAACGGGGGCGTCGGGGCGGATTTCGCAGCCCGCCCCCCCGCCGTGCTCGAGGGACCGGGGGAAGGCGCCTGCCACCGCCGCGGGGCTCCGGGGCTGGCCGCGGGGAGCCTGCCCGAGGCTGCCTCGCACCTCCCGGCGCTGGTGGTCGGTAACTTGGGTGGCAGCAGTAACTTGGGTGAGCGTACGCAGCATCTTGGTGGCCCTTCTGGTTTGGAAGTGGGTACTGAGCGTGCAGAGCTGGGTCCGGCAGCGTGCTGCTCTGTCGCGATGCTGGCCGCTGGTGACACCAGAGAAAGCGATCGCGTTCACGCTGATGTACATATTCACTATCGTCCTGGAATGTGCACTTAATTGCGTTTTGGGGTAGTTATGGAAAAGATAAGTCCAAAACTGAGGATAGGTTGACAATCCTGAAGAACGTGTACCAGCTTTTCATGGGTATGAAAGTTCTATCAACTTTAAATAATTTTGGCTTAAAACCCATTTGATCTAAAGTCACAGGCTACCTTTGATTTTATAACTCAGCAAAACCAGAAAAGCTGCCAGACTAGTAGCCTCTCAGGCACAACTGCAAATTGAAAGTACCAGAAATCTCTGTAGAGCACTCACTGACAGTCCCAGCACCACACAGCTCATTCCAGAGGCGCATTCAGGCATCTCTATTTCTGGTTTATTGAGCAAACCTCCGGACCTTTGAAGTTTGACGCATTTCCTTCTGAGTTACCTCTAAAAAAAATCAATTCAGCAACAGATTTAAGTTAATTTTAAGCATATGTTTAACTGTTTTTGCTAACTGGGCTCTGCATACCCTAGTAGTCTCCCTCTCACATGCTTAAGTATCTTCTCTCGTTTCAATTCCCTTTTGAAAACATACCATGTTGAAACGTTTTAGGATTAGTTTTTCAGAAATTCATGAATAATATACCACACACATGGTAGAGTGTGAATACAAGCATTAAATAATCTTTACTGGTTTCAGTTCCCCTTTGACTATTTCATGTATGCTCTTGTGAAACCATCTCCATCATTCTTTTGTCTGACGTTTCAAACAAAGCATCTTCAAATAACAATTTTATTATAAAAAGCTGCTAAGGAAATATTGGTGTTTTCCTGCCAGAATTGCTTTCCTCTGAGGTGTAAAATGGCTAGAATTCAGTCCTAGGCAAGTGACTTTTTAAAGGGCTGTATTTTCTTCTAATTAGAATTAGAAGGAACTTTATTCCATTTGAAAGTATATCCAATGATCTCTTTATAAAGAACCATTACACTGTCATCTTACCAACAATATTAAACCTAAAATTCATAATATTGTCATGTAGAGAAAAATCACTGCTTTTTTTTTTTTTTTTTTTTTTTTTTTCTCTCTCTCTCTCCAGGGATTGATAAATAGCAATTTCCTACTAACTCTTAGCTCTAGAACTGTGAGTCCACTTTGAGGATCTTCATGCAATATGCTTCGCTAGAAGGAACATTACTAATTTGTCACTCAGCTGGGACCAGGATTGTCTGCTCTCGCGACATCCCACCTGAAGTACTGTGCTCACCTCTGAGACCTGTAGCATAAGAAGGACATAGAACTGTTAGAGCAGCTCCTGAGGTTGGCCATGAGGATGATTGGAGGGCTAAAGCACCTCTCCTATGAAGACAGGCTGAGAAAGTTGAGGTTATCTAGCCTAGAGAGGAGAAGGTTCCAGGGAGACCTTGTAGTGGCCTCCCAATACTTAAAAGCAGCCTACAGGAAAGATGGGGAGGGACTGTTTATCATGCAGTGCAGTGACAAGATAAGAGGTAATGGTTTCAGACTAAAAAAGGGTAGATTTAGATTAGATATCAGTATGTTATACTTTCCTATAGCACCAGACAATAGAGATACCTATTTTTAGGAGGTTATGGGGGTTGGTAGGTAGGCTGGGAGGAGGAGAGAGACATTAGATTTAAATGAAATACTGAGTTGAATTAAATGCATGGTGTGCATTCTTTTCTCATATATCAGCATAAATCAAGTGTTTCCTCTCTGAAAACAATTACATTTCATCGTTTGAAAATTAGTATGAATTATAGGGGAAGCTGAGCCAATAATTCTCAAAAGATTGATTATAAAATGAGTTCAAATGATGGAGTAGCCTACAAAGCTGGCATAGGCTCCAAATTATGTTCCTATTATGGAACAGAAAACATATGGGAAGGATGTATTAACATCACTGGCTTTATTTTACATCTGGAACATGAAAAAGGAGTCAACAAACAACAGCTTAAAATATGTTTCCATGTTACTGAATTTCACTTGATCCCTTCTGTCCTGGTTTCAGATATTTGCTTATATGTATTTAATATAGATATTTAATACATATACACATTTAATACAGAAATATAATTATACATATTTAATACATATATTTAATTATACAACAGGCCATCTGAGTTCCTACTGATGGGTGGTTGAAATAATTGTGATGTTAGACATTCTGCCTCAGAATATGCCAAGAAGTCTTAATGCAAATTTGAGGGGAAAATAACATAAATTTGACTTAATGACTTTGTTTTCAAAAGTGTTTGTTTACTTTGTATTTTTGAAGGGGGAGTAGATTTTTCTAGTATGATTATACAGGACAAGCATTTTTTTCCTCTTGAAATCAAATTAAGCTAACCTAAAATTGGCACTAATACCACTGGTTTGAGATGATATCTTTTGGTTATGTCTCCTGGGAGGTTAGTCAGCCTCTTGTGAGGGCTGCTGTGACAGTAACTATGGAATTCCCAGTTCTTTCTGGACTGGAGTTAGGACTGAATGTCAGCATTCACCCAAGCTCAGTTTCTTTAGGCAATACTTCCTGAGCAAATTGCAGTGTTACCTGAAAACTCATTATCCTAATCTCTGCTTTTTAACCACATCTTTTAATTTATTTTTCTTGTGTATAATCCTGTAAGGGACATTGGTGAGGTTAGACTTCAGAGAAGAAACTTTTGGCATGCTTTTGGGATGTTGAGTGTGATAAATTGTTACTTGTTTGCATATCGTTTCTGATAATTTCATGTAAAGGACTAGTGTTTTTACAGCTTATAACATTTTACAGTACAAACCACCTATGTTTTGCATAGCTGTTTTCTCTTTTTTTTTTTTTTAAAGTGTATCAGTCTTGCAATCTAGTATTAGCAAACAACAGTGAAAACTGAAGTGCAAAGTGAAGTAAGGTGACTTTTTCAAAGTTACTCAGCAAGCAACATGAAAGACTTCATGTTTGCTGATTCTCAGCCTAGTGCTTTTCCACTGAAGCATATTACTTTTTAAGTAATGAGTTGCCATTCATTGTGGTTTAACTCTCCTAAGCATCACACAGCTGATTGCTCGCTTTCCCCAGATAGGATTGGAGAGAGAATCAGACAGGTAAAAGCACTGAAACTTGTGGGTGAAGATGAAGACGGCTTACTAGATAACGCCAAAGTTGTACATGCAAGCAAAGCAAAACAAATTCATTTGCTGCTTTCCATCAGCAGGCAGACATTCAGACATTTTCAGTCCCAGTTCCAATTGGAACACATAATGGTTTATTGGGAAGGCTAACACCATCACTTAGTTTTCCCTCTCCTCCTTCTTTACCCCAGCTTTTATTGCTGAGCATGATGTCATATGGTATGGAATATCCCTTTGGTCAGTTTGGGTTAGTTGTCCCCTAGAGTCTGTGTCCCCTCCTAGCCTCTTGTGCACTCTTGTGCCAGTCTCATTGCTGTCAGGGTAGTATGAGAAGCAGAAAAGCCCTCGACTCTGTGCAAGCACTGCTCAGCAACAAGCAAAACATCTGCATATTGTCAGAACCATTTTATTTAAAAAAAAAAGAAAAAAGTCCAGAACACAACATCATATAAGACTTTATGAAGAAAATGAACTCTGTCACAGTCAAAATCAAGACACTTGTGCAAAGTAAGGAAAAGGGATGGTCTGAATGGATTTCCATATTATCCTATCTGAACAGTAGGCTTCCATATTTTATCTTAATATCTCTGACTCTGGGTGAAATTTTGCAAATATGAGGATACTACACTACTCAGAGTGTAGTCACCAGTATCACATAGATTAACAGTCCATCTTCTTCCAGCAGTTTTCTGGCTTCTGCTTATTTGTACAGGTGGGAAGAATAGGATGAAGACTAGTTCTTCCCAGGAATAAATATTTTAAATAGTTTTGGATTGAATACTAAGCAAATAACAGCATTGACCCCAAGTGCCCACAAGCTCATATGTCTTTAGCATCATTTTCTTATGTTGTTATGCAACAGAAAAGTCAAGAATAAAACAAGAATCCTTAAGAATATATATATTTTTGCCAATGTTAGATCTTCTGTGCAGGTTGCAGGCCAGTTAGGTTAATTCATATAATGCTGTCCCTGTTGCAAACATTTTAAAGTACATGAGAATCTCGAGGAAGATGAGAGCTTCCTTGACGCAGACTATGTAACAGTAGGGACTGAAGTTATTTTCAAGGTTTTTATACACAATGTCTGGTTCTTTCAATGCAAGTTGTCTATCATCATATTTTTTTTTATGACCCAGAAAGGGGAAAACAAAATGGTTTTTGAAAACATCGAGCAATTTAAATTCCTGTATCAGTTAGAGACCACTACCAGGTGGTCTCAGATAGGTGAAGTTAATGCTGAAATATAATGTCTGTTACTGGAAGCAATTACATCTTCACTTCAGTATCCTGTCTTCTGTTTGACAGCTGTGAGATGTCATCTGGAAAATGGGCTGGATAGTTTTCAGTCACTTCAATCCAGTTTTATAGTGATTTTCAGCAGGAGGGCAGTAAAGGTTTTTTAGGAAAAAAAAAAAAGATATCTTCAAAACTTAGCGAAATAGTTTATTAGAGGAACTGACAAATAAAGTAGGATTTAAAACACTTTTTCCTTCTAGAAGACTATTATGTGAAAGGTAGAAAAGAGAAAGTTTCCCAAATTGCTCAGTTATGCCCTCAACTGATGTACCATAAAATGAACAATTTTCCCATGAAGCTTACAATAGAAAATGTTTATCTATTTATTTATTTTAGAGCTTGTGGGTTAGTTTGAGCTTTGCTGCAGCTTTATAGTTTCAGAATTGTTACTTCCCACAGACTATATATGCTAAATTTTATTATTCTAAAAGAGAACTCATTGTCAGTAATATGGGGTATCTCAATAAACAGGTTTCCTAGGTCTTGGACAGCCTTTGAATATCCATAATTCTGATAGAATAAAAGTCTCAAAGAGAACAGTGACGAAGAAATTAATGTGTAGATTATAAGTAGATGCAATCTTCTTCAAATCTAGCTGGTAAAAAGCAGGGAGGTTAAATACTTTCAGTCACCCCACCACTTCATTAAGTAGCTTCTTTGCACCAAAGGTTCAGCTAACAATGTATAACAGTGATGGAATTGTGGAATCACCCAAAGCAATGGTTAAAGTATCATAACTGTTATTCAAAACATGTCAGTTCTTTTATGGTATGTGGAATGAGATTCATACTCCTTTTCCTTTTTCTTCCTCATTCTAGCTGGTTCTTCTTCCTTTCCTCAGGCCTGATGCAGGTTCCAACAGTAGAGACAGCTCCTGCTGATTTTAATAAATATTTGAGTACCACTGGTGCCTGACCAGTTCCATCCTCCCTCATGAAAAAGTAAAACATTAGCAGCATTTCCTTTCCTTCTTCTCTCTGCTTTTTTCATAGATAAGAGGTTAAAGAGCCATCTCTGATGATTCTGCCATGGTTGAGTGTGTACTAGGTCTGGCAGCAGACTTCTTAATTCAACAAAGCACTTGAACGTTAAGCAATTTCTAAACATGTTCTTATATAATAAAGTGCTCATATGATTATTATTTTTTAAATAAATTTCAAATATGATTTAACTATTTGGCTGAATTAAAGTTTAGGAATGTGCAGGGTTCATTACTCATTAATCCCCTTGGTGCTGGTCATAATAGAACTACATTCCCCCACCCCTGGGGTGGAGGGACAAATCAGTATAATAACACCTGTCATTATGACTTCTTACATATTCCTCCCAGGATATAACTACTAGATACTTCCTTTTGCATCGTTGCATTCTCTCAACTGTCCTTACAAAAACAGCTTTTTCACCAGCTGCCCTCCTTTTTCCCTTGATCCCATGATACTTGTCTACTTGATCCCATGATACTTGGGTGTGAAACTATCTGTGATGTATCCTGGTACAGATTTTTGCACATATTTAACCCTGATTTTTCATGCATTAACAAATGAAAAATAAGAAAATGGCTCTAGTGAACACTGGAGCTTAGACTTCTTTTTGTTTTGTTTCTTCCAGTAGTTGAATCTCTCAATGAAATTTTCCATCAATTGCCTTTGCTTATTTTCTTTATTCAGAAATATTTTCTTGGTCTAAATTTGCAAAGGCAACAAGTGATTTCAGCAATCAGCTTGATACAGCTAAATGGGACCTTGTTTTAGCCATCAAAGGCTCAGAAAACCGTGTCTCAACTTCAGGTGCTTGAACTGGGTGCCAATTACTCACTTCCAGGAACACAACAAGCTGGGGTGCACCTCTTAAGATCCTAACACTAACACAAGCAGTATGGGGAATGTTAGAGATTTGTGTATGTTTGCCGGACTATGACCTTATTGAGATATGATGGGATGGCTCCTATGACTGAGGTGTTGCAATGAAAAGGTACAGACTCTTCAGGAAGGATGGGCTGTTGTCTTCTTTGTGAATAGAGGATTTACATAGGAACAGATGGAAAACATGGAGCTGTGCCTGGGGACATTATTGTAGGAGTTTGCTACAGGCCACCTGACCAGGTAGAGCAAGCAGATGAGGCTCCTTGCAGACACACAGGAAAAAAACTCATGTTCCCTCTGGTCTTCCTGGGGGACTTCCTGCACCCTGACAACTACTGGAGCAACAGCATAGTAGGACATAAGCAATCAGGAGGTTCCTGGAGTGTGTTGGTGATAACTTCTTCCTCCAAGTGGTAGAGGAGCCAATGAGAGGAGGTGCTGTGATAGACCTCATCCTCACCAAAAAGGACAGTCTTATTGGGAATGGGAAAGTCAAAGGTAGTCTTAGCTGCAGTGACCATAAGATGGTGGAGTTAAGGATCCTGAGTGCAGTGAGGAGGGTGAAAAGCAATATCACAACTTTGTACTTCAGGAGAACAGACTTTGATTTATTCAAAGATCTGCTTGGAAGAATCCTATGGGATGTAGGCCCTGGAGGGAAGAGGGGCCCAAGAAAGCTGGTTGATACTCAAGGATCAGCTCCTCCAAGATCAAGAATGGTCCATCCCACTGAGCGGAAATGCACAGAGGCCTATGTGGATGAGCAAGTAGCTCCTGGCCAAACTCACAAAAAGGAAATATACAGAGGGTGGAGGCAAGAGCAGGTAGCATGGGAGGAATACTGAGATATTGTCTGAGCATAAAGGGGGAAGTTAGGAAAGCCAAAGCACAAATGGAATTGAATTTGGTTAGGAATGACAAAAACAATAAGAAGGGCTTCTATAAGTATGAAAAAAAAAAAGACAAGGGAAACAATAAGAAGGGCTTCTGTAAGTATGAAAAAAAAAAAAAGACAAGGGAAAATAGTGTGGGCACATTGCTTGAATGAGATGGAGGACCAGGTTACACAAAGCAGGGAAAAGGCTGATGTACTGAATGCCTTCTTTGCCTCAGTCTTTACTGGCAAGACTGGCCTTCAGGAATCTTAGGGACCAAGGGGAAAGGCTGGAGCAAGAAAGATGTATGTTTGGAAGATAATTAGGTCAGGGAACACTTGAGGTAGATCAAAAACTGGCTGACCAAGAAAGTAGTGGTCAGTGCTGCAAAGTCTAGTTGGAGGCTAGTCACTAGCAGTGTACCTCAGGGATCAGTACTGGGTCCTGTCATTTTTAAGATCTTCATTAATAGTCTGGATGATGTGGTAGAGTGCACACATATTAAATTTGCAGATAACACAATGCTAGAGGGATTGGCTGATGTTCCAGAATGCCATGCCACCATCCAGAAGGACTCTGAAAGACTAGAGGGATGGGCTGCCAAAAGTTTCATGCAGTTCACTAAGGGGAAGTACAAAGTCTGCACCCAGGGAGGAGCAAACTCATGCACCAGTATGTGCTGGTGACCACCTGTCTGCAAAGCAGCTTGGCAGAAAATGATGTGGAGGTTCTCATGGATCCCGCATAGTGTATGAGTCAGCAATGTGTGCTTGTCACTAAGAAGGTTAACAGTATTGCTGGCTGCATTTGACAAGGTATCACCAGTGGGTCAAGAGAGGTTGACTCACCTTCTCCTCTACTCAGTACCAAAGTACTGTGTCCATTTCTGCCCCCCAGTGTAAGAGAGACCTGGGCTTTCTGAAAAGAGTCCAGTGTAGGGCCAACAATATGATAGGATTGGAGCACCTCTCCTGTGAAGAAAGGCTGAGAGGGTTGGGATTGTTCAGCCTGGAAAAGAAGGGGCTCAAGGTATGAACATTACCAATGTCCATAAATACCTGAAGGGAGGTTGCAAAGAGGATTGAGATGAGCTCTTTTTAGTGGTGCCCGTTGCCAGGACAAGGGGAAATGGACACAAACTGAAACACAAGAGTTTACCTCTGAACCTCAGGAAATGTTTATTTAGTGTGTGGGTGACTGAGCACTGCAACAGGTTGCCCAGAGAGCTAGTGAAACCTCCCTCCTTGCTATCTGGATGTGGTTCTAGGCAACCTGCTCAAAGTGGCTGTGCTTGAGCAAGGGAATTGGACCAGATGACCACCAAAGCTCTCTTCTAACTTTGATCATTCTGTGATTTTGTGATAATAGCTGAGAATAATTCTGCCTTCACAAATCATAGGATATCCAAAATAAAACTTGTATCTAGAGTCCTAGAGTTTCATTCTCAGAAGAAGAATGTGGTGATCTGAGATGTTGGCTTTTTAAGTCATTTACATTCCAGTTTTTCAGATTATTCACTTTCTGTCAAAACACGCTTCTTCAGCACTTTTTTTTTTTTTTTTTTTAAATTTGGCTGTAATAAAATAAATGGAATGGTGAAAAGGAACTTCACAAAAAAAAAAAAAAAAAAAAAAAAAGCAAAAACCTTACTTTGTTATCTGTGCTTTAACTGTATGTCAATATTGTGTTCTGGGTAAGTGGCTCTTGGCTATTGTTTTATTATTATAAGTTACTTACAATTAAAAGCAAACACCACAACTCTTTTGGATTAAGAGAATGAATAGCTGTTAAAACTATCACAAATTAAATAGATGTGAAATATTTGAGAGAGTCAACTCCCACTGTTGTTTATCAGAGCTGCTCCACATCTGGAGAGGAAAAATCAAATGACACTTAAGCTAGCAGAATTTAATAGGTGTTCTCATTCACTCCTGGACTGTTGTGTTTTTATCTCAAAGCTTTGAGATTTCTGCCTATTACCAACCATCCATTACACTTTCTTGTATGGCTCAAATCCCTACAACCTACCATGACAAGAGTGGCTACTTCAAGTCATGGTCAGGAGTTTAAGTCTGGTATTTCTGAACAGCTTTTTGAAATCAGAGTTTATTCACAGATCCTATGTAATGACCTGCTTTGTGCATGCTTTGCTCTCTGGAAGTGCTGCTCTTAGCCCTTGGATTTGTCATGTCTCTTCTACTTACTGTGTAGATCTTCTCACAAGCCTGGGTCCAGCACGGTCATGGAGGTAGGTCCCTGCCTCTCTGAGAATGGGTAAACCCCTACTCCATCCTAATGTCTTCTGGCTTCCAACCTGAGCCAGCTGATAACATAAGGAGAGCAGTATGTCCTTGAGGTGACACTGTTTTCTAAAAACATTTTGGATTCAGTGTACTTTAAGAAAACTTACCAAGGTCCCAGATCCCCTTTGAAGTCACTAAAGCTAGGACACATATCCACAGTGGTTATTATTCATATTTCAAGTTTCTTTGAAGCCTTAGAATGTATTTGACAGCATGTCTAGACCATTGGTGTATTAATTTTGAGTAATGCAATATAAAGAAGTAAATCATGATCATGTCGATCATGACAGAGCACACCACATAGCTGTTCATTTCCTTAGGTTGTGTTTTTTAACAGCTGGTTTATGCCTTTGTATATGCTACCTTATGCATGATAGGAAGCCATGCCATTTCTAAGGAGCTTTGGCACCTATAAAACAAGATGTATCTTCTTTGTTCCCATATAGATTTTATAGTGGAGGAGTGTGGTGGTTTTACTTGGGTGGGCGGCCAAGCTCCACCACAACCTCTTTCTCACTCCCCCTCCTCAAAGAGGAGTGGGGAGAAAATATGATGAAAGGGGCTCAAGGGTTGAGATAACGATGAGGAGATCGCTCAGTAATTATTGTGATGGGTAAAACAGGTTCAGCATAGGGAGATAGTGAGATTTATTGCCTTTTACTAACGAGCTAGTGAAGTGAGAAACAAAGCAAAGAAACCAAAAGCACCTTCCCCCCCTCTTCCACCTCCTCCCCCCGAGTGGTGCAGGGGAACAGGGGAATGGGGGTTATGGTCGATCTATAGCGCTTCTTCTCCACCGCTCCTTCTTGGTCACTCTCGTCCCCTGTGCTGTGGGGTCCCTCCCACGGGATGCAGTCCTTGCTGTACTGATCTGGCGTGGGCTTCCTACAGGCAGCAGCTCTTCAAGAACTGCTCCAGATATGGGTCTGTACCACAGGGTCCATCCCTCAGGAGCACACTGCTCCAACTTGGGTCCCCCACAGGCAGCAGCTCCTGCCAGGTCACCTGCTCCTGTGTGGGCTGCTCTCCACGGGCTGCAGGTCTGGCCCGGAATCTGCTCCAGCAGGCGTCTTCCACAGGCTGCAGTCTCCGTTGGTGCAGGTCCACCTGCTCCACCGTGGTACTCCATGGGCTGCAGGGGGACAGCCTGCTTCACCATGGTCCTCACCACAGGCTGCAGGGAACTTCTGCTCCTGTGCCTGGAGCACCTCTCCCCTTCCTTCTTCACTGACCTTGGCACCTGCAAGGCAGTTCCTCACTCCTCTCACTCTCCCAGCTGCTGTGTGGCGCAGTGTCTTTTTTCCTCTCTTAAATCTGCTCTCACAGAGGCGCAAAACAGCATCACTTATTGGCTCAGTTCTGGTCAGCAGTGGGGCCCTTACCAAACGTGGGGCAGCTTGTAGATTCTTCTCACAGAAGCCACCCCTATGGCCTCCTGCTACCAAAACCTTGCCAAGTAAACGCACTAAGTAGCCTTTTTTTTTTTTTTTTTTTTTTTTTTTTGATTGTGAGACCTTGCAAGAGCTCTGGTTAAATTGCTGCATCCTGATCTCATAACTACCTAGGCCTTTTTGTACCTTCTGCATGGAGAGAAGTGTCATCCACAAACCTTCGTGGCACTGATCTAACCCAAATGTATCTGTGGATACACCGTGGAGGTTTTAGCCTTCCATTACACATGTAGCAAAGGTACAGACCACAGCTGATGGAAAATAGACTGTAGCACCTGAGGAAACTGCTTTTGGATCTCTGCTGTTACCAATACTTGTCTGACGGTTTAGTTCAGGCACCAGGTAGACAGCTGTGTATAACATAATGGGGAAAAACACGAAAGAGAATTGGGGTGATGTGTGGAAATACTAGATATTCTTTTCTTTCTCCTAGTTGATGGAGGACTGCCAGTGAAGAATCAGAGCTTGGTGTCATAAAAGACCTCTTTTTTTTATCAAAACCAGATCTTAGGAGGGCAGAGAATGAATGTGCAGTTCAGCATCTTGCTTTTGTTTTTCATTCTTCTCTGTCATCTAGCTGCAAAACTCTAATGAAGAGACTACTCTTAATTCTTTTTTGACAGTTTTCCAAGCAATCAGAGCCAACAAATGCATTTTTAAAGTAATAGACTCTCAGAAACTAATACAAGTTTGGGACTTGAAAGAGCAAAAGGTTTTCATTATGTTTTTAAAGGAAATGTCAAGTATAAACTCTTTTTCATGTCTGTATAAGCCCAACAGGCATGGAATGCCTGCTTCCTGCCGAAATCTGGTATTAACTATGGCCATGACTTAAAAGGAAATTAAAACCATTTGGGCCTTTGTCCTTGAAGGCTCCCAAGTACGATTTATGAAGTCTCTCTCTAGATTTATTGTTACGTCAGTTCATGGGATTTCAGTGCAAGTATTCAGTGATCATGTCCTGGTCTTGAATGCATTGATCCAAGGGCTTTATTTAAGTATATGTGTAGTGGCATCAGGACCTAGACATGGAGGGGCATTGGGAAGGAGGTGAGAGAGAAAGAGAGATGATGCTGAAGGAGATGAGTGCAGAGTTCAACCTGGGGATTTTGACCTGGATTTCATACAGCTGTAATTTTAGTGGGCAGTTCAACAAAGGGTTGTATTTTTAGCTCTTCTTGAAAGTATTTGGAACTGTTATTTCTTGCATTTGTGCTTAAGCAGATTAAAGTGATACATTGCTCATAACTACTTTTGATAAACACTGTAAGGAAATCTATAAGCACATCAAAATAAGGAGAGTGAACAAAGCACTTTGCTTGGCTCTTCCAGCACCATGACACCAGTAACAGTGCTAATTAAAGGAGGGCTGAGGCTGTGCAGAGCTAAGTCTGGTGGCTGATCCTGTTACCCTGAGGCCCTGTGGTTGTAACCTGCCTAAAGAGGAGGAAATTGAGGTTTACAGTTACTCTGACACAAAATAATGTATTTCATAAACTGTTCATGAGACACTTGACCCATAACTTTTCAAGGACTTATTTCCTGTTGACTTGTGGTCAGTTTTAGTTGCACCAAGTGTGTCCACATCTTGGAGCAGGAGAGAATCTGTTGGCTCAAACTGAACAAAACCTGTGGGTTGAGGTGTTTTAAAAACGGTGATCAAAAGGCAAAAGTTGTGGAATCATGTCAGAACAGTATGGCGATGGCTTTTCTTTCCTCAGCCCTAATTTGGAAATAATTTGTAGTTAGGAATGTATTTACATACATTAAGACTTTTAAGATGAGATGGTCTAGATAAAAAGAATGTTAAAAAAAAAAGTGTGATAGGATAGCCCTTTTGTCATGAAACCATGACACTTTGCAGTTTTCTCCACAGAAAAAGGAGCTAGTTTTTAAAGTATCAGCTGTGGTCAATGAATGCACTGAACATTCATAAAAGGAAAGACGCAAGAATCATGTTTTGAAAACAAAAAGATGTTTTGCTTATTTCATTTTATTTCTCACTTGCAATCCATCTTGAAAGGCAATTCACTCTAAATATTCACAAAATGTACAATTTATTGACCAGAACTAAGTAGTTTGTTTTGTTGTGGATGTCCCCCAACTTGACAGGCAGAGGCTCTTCTCAAAGAGCACTAGGTGCGCCTTAAGCAACTCTGACTGAGATTCTACCATTGCTTGGTTCTTCTTGTGTTCTGAAGCTGTATTGAGTTTATCAGGATAACAACATTGGAATATCATTCAAAAGCTTAGTAGACTTGAACCAAGCCTGAACTGTTTTCAGCAATGTTGGAAGGCTTTAGATAGAAAATGGATTGTGTGGATCTCAGAGAACAATATTTTTAGTTTAAATTGCTTTAAACTCCTTTTAATTCCAACTCAGATGAAGTCAGCTATAAAAGACTAATTCACAGGATTTAAAAATATAGTTGTAACTTTTTTTCTGAAAAATGGTGAGAATGAGAAAACAGAATAAGAATCATTAACCTTGCTACAAAATACTTTAAAGTGAAAGTTGTTAAGAAATAGATTTAATAATTTCTGTTTAATATTCATTCTCTCTGTTGCTTCTGTATGCGGTAGAAATGTTCATTAAGGAATGTTATAATTTATTAGAAGAAAAAAATAAGGAGCAATAATTATCGTCAATAGCACTACAGTTGCATTTCAATGTTATTTTCAGTGTTATGATTAATAATGACCATAACTTTTTAGAGTTAAAGAGCTGCTTAACTGAATTCTTGCTTTCAATACATTCATATCTCAGATGTGATTTTAAACTAAAAACATCTTAACCTGTCAAACATTGATGGGGCAAATATGAGAACTGGAGTTTCTTCCAAAAAGTGTGTGTTCTCAGTCAATGTTTACTGAGAGGAAAGATTAAAGTTTGTGAATATTTAGTATGAAGCTGTGACCCTGACTTGAATGAGTCTCAAATCACAGATGAATGGAGTGTTGGCTGCTGGATTCCTGCAAATTCTTTGAAATTCCATTTCTGACTAATGGTGAGTGGAGAAGCACATTTTGTTCTTCCTGTAATAAGTCAGAAAAAACTTGCCACAAGGCATTCCTCTACTAAAAGCCTGTTGGCAGTTTGGGCTGTTATACAGAAATTGAGAGCTAGGATTAGAGAGGAAGTCTTGCCAAGAAATCCAAAAAATAAAAGGCTGAAAAATATTCCTGGTGTCACCAGGAAATGTACACTTCAAATTACTTTCATATTGTGCCCTTAAACTCCCTGAAAATCAGAGTACGTTGAAAGACATTCTTCTGAAAATACTTGCACATTCTACAAATCTTTTAAGCTGGTTATTGGTCTGTGGATCATATTCTCCTAGATGCTAAGAAATCTGACTCCCTCCAGTATATAAGGTAAAATTTAGAAATTGTATTACAGAAGTGTCTTTTTTCCCCCACCCCTAATACTGTGCTTTTAATTGAGAGGATAATTGGATTCTGGACCGGAGAGGAATTTATAGTTAAATCTGACTTAATCCAAATATTAATACAATTTTCTTATTTGAAGGGGAGTATTTTTGCTTTAAGCTACATTTTAAGCAAACAAGCCAAAAAATTCCTTACTGAAGAACTATTTAGTGTGTAAATAATTCTGATACTTTTAAAAGGCTCTCCATTTTCAACTTCCAGATTACTTTTGCCTGCTCTGTTGTAAGCTATTTCTTCCAGAATTAATATTGACCTGACAGAGTGTAGGAGCTGCAGAAATGTTCAGGGTGTTCAGCAAGACACTAGTGACTTTCATCATACTTTCATTGAAGGTAAGTTTTTAATGTCTACAGAAATTAAATTACTTAGGAAAGGAGGGGCAGTAGGATGTTGTTGCTTTCTGCATAATGTGGGTTATTTTTTTTTATTTTTTTTTTTTCCTGAGTCATGTTTTTGCTTTTCTAAATAAATTAAAACTGATCATTCAAGGATCCTGTACAGAGAACTATGAAGGAGTAGTGGACTTATTATAGGGGCCTGATTTAGCCTCATATTGCATCATTTTTCTGTATTATTTCAGTCCTTTTTCATGGAAAAAAAGGCAGAGGTTGGCTGACTAATGTAGCAGTAGTGATTGTCGGTTTTGGTAGAGACAAAAGGGGATTATCACTTCATGGTGAGAGGAGATCTCTTCAATGAGCTCATATGCTTCCTTACATGTGTCTTAGATTTAGTTTATCTATTTGTGTTCTAGAATATATGCCAAATAGCATGGTGTATAATATCTATACTGAATATCAGACTTAGGAATCAGAGACTCCAATATCAAAATTCAGTGTCAGCATATTGGATTTATATCTTATTTTTTAATGAAAATACAGGAGAACCTTATTTTGACTCCTTTAGAGGATACATATTAGTGTTAGGGACTCAGTGAATTTGAAATCCAAGTACTTTTTACCTGAAAAATTATTTTGATTATTATTATTTTTGATGTTGTTGTTATTATGTTAATGTTATTATTATTTTGAAGCCATCTGTCCATCTTCTGACCAGACCAGGTAAAAGAGAACTTTTTGTTTGTGTGTGACCTGTAGACTAGACTGGTACTTGTAGTATCAGGTAATACTTATCTGTCCTCCTCACTTGGGTTATAGCCTACTCTTTTGGTACAGGGCCTCTGAAGACTGTATTAGAGTGAGTTCCCTTTTAGACTTTTCTTAATGTTTGTTTATTATTATTATTGTTAATTTTCAAAAAGCAAAGCATTTTGGCCTAATGTGGGGGGCCCATTGGCTTTGTACCCTGATTCTTTATGTGGCTGATGGACAAGGAGGGTGAGCAGGGTGGGGGCGGTGGTGGCAGTATGGCCAGGGCATAGCTGTGCAGAGAGTGCTCCCCTGGCCCACTCTGGTGCTCTCTTCCTGCCATGGTCTGGCAGATCAGTCAGCTGCAGCTCACCGGGAATGGACAGGACTAGCCTGGGACTGCCAGGCTGGGACCTCTGTGAGGTCTCGAAAGTGGTGAGTGCTGCCTTATGGGCACCATGAATGTGGTTGTAAGCTCAAATAAAGGCACATCAAAGGCTGTTCATAGGCTGAAAGGTGTTGCAAAAAGGTTTAGGTTGCTAAAGTTTAGATCTTTTCCAACCTTTATGATTGTATAGTCCTCACTGATCTCTACAACTATCTGAAAGGAAGGTGGGGGGAGCTGAGGGTTGGTCTGTTCTCGCAGATAACTAGCAATAGAACTAAAGAGAATGGCCTCAGGTTGCACCAGAGGAGGTTCAGGCTGGAAATTAGGAGACATTTCTTCTCAGAAAGAGCAGTCAGGCATTGGAACAGGTTGCCCAGGGAGGTAGTGGAGTCACCATCCCTGGGGGTGTTTAAGGAAAAGTTGGACATGGTGGTTAGTGACATGGTTTAGTGGGTGATATTGGTGGTAGGGGGATGGTTGGACCAGTTGATCTTGGAGGTCTCTTCCAACCTTAATGATTCTGTAACTCTAATTTGGTATGTGATATAATCCACTCCAGCCGAGCCCTGTGACAGTGACAGGTGCCATGGAAATAGCCATGGAAAAAATATGAAAGTCTGATTGAACTAGGTCTCACAGCTGGACACGACAGTTTTGTCAGAGAAAAACAAAGGAAAACAAGTCACACTGCTGCCTTCCTCCTATTCAGTTTTCTCTCCACCTGCTGCAATGCACACACAGTTGCTACAGGATTGCTTGTTGTGATGTACAAATGAGTTGCTACGAGAAGTTAAAATATCCTTCTGGAGATCCTGAGTAAAGTTTCACTCAAACTAGGGCCCTTTACCCAATTGTTGGTTTGTTGGCTACTCCAGTTTTAAGAGGTTAATTTGTGTTACAAAAAAAGAAAAAGGAAAAACAAAGGACACTGAACTACAATGTGTTCATAAATCAGGAGGAATAAAAAATCCCATTCAATTTCTAATTAATTTTGTATTATAAATACTTTTTTTCTTTAAAATGACATCCTTTTGCAGCAATCTGATATATATATATATATACATATATATATACATATATATACATATATATATTTGTGTGAGAAAAAATAATATATTCCTTCCTTTTCAGCTGTCAAAACTATAGTTTTTGGGTTACTACAGGAAGAGTATCTTAATTGTGACTTCCTCATCTGCCTGTGAGGTGGTGTACTCCTGAAACACGCAATTTTGCTGTCATTCCAGAAATATGTAAGCATGCTTTATACACTTTAAGATGCCAAGGAAGCAGATTTTTTTGTTGTTGTTGTTTATGATTACTCACAGTCTTTTGGCATTAGGAGTTAGAGAACAAACCTAACGCATTCTGCATTCTTTAACTGCAATTATATGAACTTTGGTGAGGGCTTACCAGGTTTGTACAGCAAGAGATTTTACTGGTCAAAATACTAATTGGTAGCTTTGCAAGTAGTCTCAGCCTTGAGTCTCTTTTAATCTCCCAAGAGAAGGAGAAACTGAATTACTGTTCCCTCTACTTTCTTACTACCCATTTGTGAAACAAAGCTGCTGCTTGATCACTCTTTTGACTTCAGTGATTGGAAGAGAGAAATAAAGAGAGGGTACAGTAGGAAATTAAAGTAGGATTGAATGATTTGCATGTGGAAATTCAAAAAGGAAGGGAGAGAACAAATGAGATCTTGAACAAGAACAACCAGAAGTTGGATATGAAAGCGAGGGATGCAAAGACAAGTGGAAAAAGTGAAACATAAAAGAAGTAGCTAAGGAAATTAGGGGGATGGAGGATAACACTGAATAAAGGGCAGAGGAAGAAAAGGATGAAAAATCAAGAAGAAAGAACCTAACACAAACTGTATAAACTCATGTAGTATGCTTGCATTAGATTACATTAATATTTATCTAAAAATTATTCCTCTAGTCTATTTAGAATCTAGGCTTTATTCAACCCATGTTGGGATTGGCTACTACTGACTACAGAACAAATTTGAAGGCCAACTATTAGCTGACTAAAGTATCCATAAGTGCAGGTGTTAGGGCTGCAAGGATGGTGGAAGGTCTAGAGGGCAAGATGTGTGAGAAGCAGCTAAGGTCGCTTGGTTTGTTCAAAGAAGAGCAAGCTGAGGGTTGACCTCATTATGCTCTACAGCTTCCTCATGATGCAGAGCAAAGGAGTAGGTGCTGATGTCTTTCTGGTAGGACCTGAAGGAATGGCATGAAGCTGCATCAGGGGAAGCTCAGAATGTAGGAAAAGGTTCTTCTTTGAGTGGGTGGTTGGGTACTGGAGCAGGCTTCCCAGGCAAGTGGTCAGAGCACCAAGACTCCTGGAGTTCAGGAAGCATTTGGACAATGCTGTCATACATATGGTTTAATTTTTAGTGGTAGCCCTGTGTGTAGTCAGGTGTTGGACTCAGTGATCCTTGTGGGTCCCTTCCGACTTGGAATATTCTAACATTCCATGTGTTTCTCAGTCCCTGTTGTTGCAAAATAGAGGATTAGGAACTTTTCTTTCATTTCCCTGTAAAATTCTTGAGCCTCTGAGTAGGGATCTCTGGGTAAGGAAAATGCTTGAGTATGAATATTTTTGCTAAAATGCTGTAAGTAGTCTTGGGCATTTGGGACCACTACAGAATCTAGGTTCAACTGACTCTGTACATTCTTACTTGGAAAGTCAAAAGTATATGGTGGTGTTTGCCTTGGCTGAGCTAAAGCAAAACAGCAATGTGGCTGTTGTGTAAATTTGAAAAAATAAAACACCAAAAAAAGTAGAAATATATAGAAAATTTCAGTGGAAAATTAAAAGGTTAAGTACACAAATAAAATTTTACGTAGGAAATAAGAATACTTACTGCAGTGTATGGCCTTAGGACTAAATATTTGGTATTCCCTTCTATCTCTGAAAACTGAACTGCACAAATTAAATGTGCAGTTGCAGATGCACAGTACATCCTAGCAGAAATTCTGAAACACACTAGCTAAAAAAGCCTTTTCTATGTTTTCTTTATGATTCCAGGACTGTGTTCTGAGATTTTTATTATGAAGTCTGCAAAATGTGAAATTTGTGCATATGTGCTGGATCCTCCATATTGAAGGTTTGTGTAACCATTTCTGTGAACACTTCTGAAGTGTGCTTTTGTAACCCCTGTTCCCTGTGTCCTGTCTGCACAGCCAGCTGACTTAAATGCTGACCCTCATGCTGACTAAAGCTGTGGCAGTGAGTTTTGTTGCTCTGAGGAACATCACCTGAAGAATCTGTTAGGTGCAAATGCTCTGACCTCATCCTGGAGACAATAAAAATCTGACAATCATTATTAGAGGCCTTGACCAGTGTATACATTTAGAAGTGAACAGATGTTTTTTGTATTGTTAGTGTAGTTATGTCATCTTAGTATCATCCACTGTTATAATGGAGACTGAGAGAGGAGAGACTGAAAAGTTCAACGACAATGGTACCTACCCTCCCTGGCTGTAAAGTCTAAGACCAACAGTTGCTTTCGCCACTAGAGGGCACTACCATCCCTTCTGGTTCATAGACATTTCCCCAAGTACTGGGTCATTTCTGGGAAATATTTTGAAGTTACGTGGTTTCATAGTTGTTACCATTAAATGTTTATGATCTGGTCTCCTTTCACTATTATTCAATCAATTTAACTTTCCCTGACTAATCATCACTGCCTCTTATTTCCCTGTGTATCATTTTGCATTCCTTTTTATCTTTATTTTTCAGGATGACTGTGTTTTTTATTACTTATTGTAATGAAAACAAAAGAATAAAACCATAACACAATTCTATAGAAACCACCTCTAAGATAATGCTTCTGTAAATCAGGACATGACAATATTAGGGATGCCTGTGCAATAGAAAGCAAATGCACATAATACCCAAACCCAATACGTCACTACAAAAAGTGCAAATATATTTCCTTTAGGCTTCTAAATGGCTCCTCTGTGCCCTGTAGCTATACTAAAGATGTTTGTTACTAGAGGAGTGCATTTAACTTGCAAGTTTTTCTGCTAAAAATTAATACTTAAAAGGAGAAAGTCTAGGATCTACCAAACTGCAACCTGAACAGCAATTTTATAAAGGTAAAAAAATAAAAATAAAAATTGCTTCCAGGAACAGAAACATTTGTGGTAACTAGCTGTTGTAATATATTCTCCTTTTGTTTTTACCAAGTGTTCTTTTTTTCATGTGCGATCAAAGCTGGCTACACTGGTGATGGAGGTCAGCCTTGATCAAGTGCCATGTGCTGAAGAGCCTGACTTTAATTTCAATCACACTTGCAGACATTTCAAGCTCTGCTGCAGCACTGCTGAAAGACTTGTATCAGGGGAATTGACTCTGAATGACTTGCAAGCATTGAGATCTTAGCGTTATGCCTGCTTTATTACTCATTTCAGCTTGATTTACTGCTGATTTTTAACTTGTACGCAAAATATCTCCATAAAGTAAGTTGTGTCAGCAGTCAAGCTGACTCTGTACAGTAAATGTGTGACATTTTTGAAGCCTGTCTTCTGCAGTCTGAAGAAGCTGTTGCACACTGCTGTTAATCTTGGGGCCCTTCTCATTCCTTGGGCTCCAAGGCCATACTTAACTGTAAACAAGTGAGTCTCTATCTGCTGGTTTCCCTGCATCTCTGCTGTGGTTCACTGTAGCTTTTTGTGAGTCTGGTGACACACAGACCTCAATTCATCAACATTCAAAATATTATTGAATGTTATATTTTATATTCAAAATACAAGTCCTCAATTCCCCTGGCACTAGAAAAGGAGCAGCAAAACATTAGAGATGGCATGTTCAGCACTGACAAAATGACTCTTGTCTCACCTGTTGTAGTATCTTCATAGTCCAGAGGAAATGAATGAGAGGCAGAAAAGCTTCTCTTTTCCTCAGGCGTGCTTGTAATTTGCTAGTCTTGGTCAATGCAACACACAAACATAGGCAGTGCAGATTTCATTCAAAGTATACTATTTAATGCTTACTTCTGCTTAGAACATGAAGAAAAAGAAATGGGGATAATTTTTATTATTAGCTGTCTTAAACATACTCTCCCAGGTTTTCACCCAACTTTTTTATAAACGATCTGGATGTAGGAATAGAAGGTATTTTGAGCAAGTTTGATGATGACACCAAACTTGGAGGAGTTGTGGACTCGAATGAGGGTGGAAAGGCCTTGCAGAGGGATCTGGATAGGTTGGAGAACTGGGCGATCACCAACCGCATGAAGTTCAATAAGAGCAAGTGCCGGGTCCTGCACCTGGGATGGGGAAACCCTGGCTGCATGTACAGACTGGGCGATGAGACGCTGGAGAGCA
>CM021732.1:54025159-54219737 GCA_011075105.1 Heteronetta atricapilla
AGAGATCTGGGGGTCGTGGTAGACAGCAAGTTGAATATGAGCCAGCACTGTGCCCTGGCAGCCAGGAGGGCCAACCGTGTCCTGGGGCGCATCAAGCACGGCATCGCTAGTAGGTCGAGGGAGGTGATTGTCCCGCTCTACTCTGCGCTGGTGCGGCCTCACCTCGAGTACTGTGTGCAGTTCTGGGCACCACAGTATAAAAAGGACATGAAACTGTTGGAGAGTGTCCAGAGGAGGGCTACGAAGATGGTGAAAGGCCTGGAGGGGAAGACGTACAAAGAACGGCTGAGGTAACTGGGCCTGTTCAGCCTGGAGAAGAGGAGGCTGAGAGGAGACCTCATCGCAGTCTACAACTTCCTTGTAAGGGGGTGTTGAGAGGCAGGAGACCTTTTCTCCATTAACACCAGTGACAGGACCCGCGGGAATGGGGTTAAGCTGAGGCAGGGGAAATTTAGGCTTGACAGCAGGAGGGGATTCTTCACAGAGAGGGTGGTTGCACACTGGAACAGGCTCCCCAGGGAAGTGGTCACTGCACTGAGCCTGACTGAATTTAAGAAGAGATTGGACTTTTCACTTATTCACATGGTTTGAACTTTTGGATAGACCTGTGCGGTGTCAAGAGTTGGACTTGATGATCCTTAAGGGTCCCTTCCAACTCAGGATATTCTATGATTCTAGCTGTGCCATTCTGACCCTGAGGGAGAGATAGTAAGGCAGAAAAGGTAGGGAGAAACCTCTGTTGACCAGAAATAGGGTGACTGAGTTGTGCCATGGTACATTCCAGGGCAACTGACAGGAGGAAGGGGGATAGGCCAAATTTTTGCCAGGTCCATGAAAGGTAAAACTTTGTTGTTAATATGCATCCCTTTTACCACCTAGGGACAATATTAAGATTGAATCCAGCTCTGGCAAACACTTTTTTTCTCTTTTGTGCTTCAGATGCTGAAACTTGAGTTTCTTTACTGTTGTGGGGTGGCATTTATATTTAATGCCTTTTGGTTTACAAAAGGAGGAAAGATAAATAGCAAGTGCGTTTAAAACAAGCAGCAAATTCTATAAGCAGCAAAATTTATTAAAACTGTTTTCCTGTGCTTTAGTCTTGGGGTCAGTCTCCTGAATGGATTTTTTGACAAATAAGGATGTGCTCTCATGATTGTGTTATTTTGATGGAAGCATATATAGTTTTCATCTTCCACCTAACTCCTGTTTGCAGGAAACTTGAAGGAACTATCATAAGGCCTTCTTATACTTTGGTCAGGATTGAAGTTACCAAATTAAAAAACAGCTAGGGAAGAAACTGAAGACAGAGATCTAAAGCACATAGATTTCTGTACTCACAAGTAATAGTTAGGAGACCAAGCTAAAAATAAAAGGAAAAAGACAAACGTGTTTTGTAAGACTACCATAGCATGCTTTCTTGCAGTTAAATGTTCAGTATGTGCCACCTCTCACACTACAGTTTGCTGTGAAATTACAGCTTTTCCCAAGCATTAATCAAGCACATGTTTTATAGTAAGCTAGATGGTTTCTGGAATAAATGAACAGCCAAAGCTGAGCCAGAAAAGTCTGCCAAACTTACATGAGGATGCTCTGTCACAGACATGTTTAAAAACCTCAGTTTTTAGCAATTCAGATGCCACTGAGATTTTTTTTTTTTTTTTTAAAAAGGGTGTATATTTAAATTAAAAAACATGTATCTTTTTTTTTTTTCTTTTTTTTTTTTTTTTCCCATTATAATTAACTCTCTCGTATTGTTAAACATTTGATAAAGGTCACACAGGCAAAAGTACCATTGGGATCTTTATTTTACTATAAAACTTCAAGTAACTTTATTTTAACCGTCCTAGCTAATTATTAAAGATAGCGAATGGTTCACCTTTTGAGGTAGGTGGCATTTGTCCTGCCTATCCATCATGGAGAAGAAAGTTGTTCAGTGATTACTGAAAACACAACTGAAACTGTGCTTATTTAGCAATTTCCGCAATTTCATCAGAATGCTGAAATTTCATCAGAATGGCCAAACAAGGTTAAATAGGCTGGGTCTGTGATGTTAGAATTAACCTCTATTCATCAATCTCTACTGTTGGAAGTACCTGAGCATAATAGTGCTAGGATACTAGCATTTGTGCTGCTGATTAAACCTTACCCTGTGTGGTGGTTTTACTCTTGTGGGCAGCCGAGCTCCAGCACAACTGCTCTTTCACTCCCCCCCACCTCAAAGAGGAAGGGGGAGAAAATGCAACACAAAGAGCTCGAGGTTTGAGATGAGAATGATTTAATTAAAGGGAAAGGGAATGGGGAGAAAAAGAAACAAAAGAAACAATAAGGCCGCACAGAAGCACAGAGAGAAAGGTAAAAAAAAGCTATTCTCTAATTCCCATCAACGAGCGATGTTTGGCCATGTCCTGGGAAGCAGGTCCTCAAAACGTGTAGCGGTTGTTCAGGAGGACCACCCTCCCCCATAAAAGCCCCCTTTTGTAGCTGAGTGTGACATCAGGTGTTATGAAATATCCTTTTGGTTGGTTTAGGTTGGCTGACCTGGCGATGTCCCCTCCCCAGCACTTGCCCACTCCCAGCTTGCTGGTTCTTGGGGGCTTGGAGGGAGTCCTTATGCTATGCCAGCACTATGCAGCAATAGACACAGCACTGGAGTGACACCACTGCTGTTCCAGCTACGAGTGCAGAGCACAGCACTGTGTGGGCTGCTGCAGGGAAAGGCGACTCCATCCCAGACGGACCCAACACATCCTGGGATCCTATCCAAGGAAAAGAAAGAATCTTTCTTTAGAACAAGAGCATTCTCTCTCTTAGAGAGAATATACCATTTTCAGGTATGCCATTACACAGTGCTGAACATGAGATCTCCCTTCCTTTTCTATACCTATAAATTACAGAGCAATATTTAATAAATATTAAATATTTAATGAAGTTCTGCAGGGCACAAGAGTTAAAACTGCATGATGTGCACACTTGAGGTTTCTGTGGCCACATTTGCAAACAATGAAGTGTTTTTATCTTATTTTTTTGGGGGGAACAACTTTTGTGCAGTCTGGTTAAATGGTACAAGTATGTGTGTGTATACATACAATTTATCCTGAGGCAGAAATATGAAAGAATTGTTAAAGGTCAATGGTTGCCTGGTTGCTGAGCCAACGGTCAAAGACCCTCCTCTAATAGGCCAAAGTGCTTTAATTTCTTGGTTATGTTCACTCACGTAAGTTACTGGAATGTGGATGAAAAATCCTCTCGAAGGTTCTTAAAACACTAAGTGTAATGTATCTTTGACATGCTTGCCGCTCATATTGTAACTTACTCCTAGCATGCATTATGTCAGCCTGATAACTTAGCTTCAGATGATCTCTTAAGTCATAAACTCAGCAGTGTGATTTCAAAATACAATCTCCGTCTGGTGTGTTTCGATTTGCTTGTTTTGTGTTATGGGGACTGTTTAAAACTGAATCTTAGAAAGTTTCATTTTCTAAAACTTCTGCAGATGAGAATCGCAGCAGTGAGCGTTACAAGAGAAGTGGAAAAGCCTTGGAAAGAACAGTCACAAAAGGCTGTCTCGTAGTTGTGCTACCACTGTACATTTGTCTGCTATTGCAGCAGGCAGAGGAATGATCCAAAATAGGCATAGGCTTCATAGAGCTTGAAAGAGAAATTCCCCTCCTGAAGGAGAGATTTGAGTGTGAGCTAACTTCCCTTATTTTAGGCTTAGCTCTCTTCTCCATCGTTAAGAAACAAAAACTACCTAGTTTATTTCAGTGGTGGAATAAGGAGGGAGCAAGAAGATCAGTCAGTTCAAATTTGATGTACGTAAGCCATTCTGTACAAATTCTGCTTTTGTAAAGGTGGGAGTTGTTTTAAAAAACACCCCCTTCCTGAACCGCCCGGACACTGCTGACAAGGCCTCGGGGCAGACAGACGCCCCCTGCTTTCTCTCTGAGGCGCTCGGCTCCGGGACAGAGGCGCCCCGCGGCGGAGCAGGGGATGGCGGCGCGCAGGGGGCTCCGGGAGCGCGGCCGCCGCCAGGCTGCGGCAGCCCTCGCGAGAGCGGCTGACGGGGCTGGCGGCACCGGGAGCGGCCCCCTCCCGCCCCCTCGTACGGGGGCCGCCCCGGGAACACGGGGAGACCAGGATGAGCAGTAGTTGGCGCCGGGAGAGCCCGGGAGCTTGGGCATGTCGATGGGGAGCCGTGGTTTCCAGACATGGCCTCTCGGAGCTCGGCACCTTCCGCAAGCACCGCAGCCTCCAAGCCAGAGCTCCGGGGCGAACACGCTGCCCCCAGGTGTCAGGCTGCAGTTTGCCCTACTTCTACGCCAGCAAAACTGCCATCCCCCGTCCACCCTCTTCCACCTCCCCCCCCCCCGAGCGGTGCAAGGGAAGGGGGATTGCGGACAGTCTATAGCACTTCTCTGCCGCTCCTTCACCACCAGCCTCTTCCCATGCTCCCCGTGGGGTCCCTCCCACGGGATGCCGTCCTTCCTGAACTGAGCCTTCAGGGGCTGCCCACAGGCAGCAGCTCTTCAAGAACTGCTCCAAGTATGGGTCTGTACCACGGGGTCCATCCCTCGGGAGCAAACTGTTCCAACCTGGGTCCCCCACGAGCAGCAGCTCCTGCCAGACCCCCTGCTCCTGCGTGGTTCCCTCCCCACGGGCTGCAATTCCATCCCTGTGTCTGCTGTAGTGGGGGTCCTCCACAGGCCGCAGCCTCCTCCAGGCCACATCCACCTGCTCCACTGGGGGCTCTATGGGCTGCAGCGTGGAGATCTGGGACCCATGGGCTGCAGGGGGACAGCCTGCTCCACCAGGGGCCTCTCCACAGGCCGCAGGGGAACCTGGAGCACCTCCTGCTGCACTGACCTTGGTGTTTGCAAGGCTGTTTCTCATTCCTCACTCTCCCAATATGCTTTCACAGAAGCACAAACAGCATCACTTACTGGCTCAGTTCTGGGCAGCGTCAGGTCACTTGGGAGCTGTACATGTACATGTATTGGAGCAATACATGAACAAGAAAAGGAGGAGTAAGGAGAATCCTTTATTGGATGTGGGGGGAACATAGTGACGAGATGAGGAAGAGGCTGAGGTAGTTAATGCCTTCTTTGCCTCAGTCTTTAGCAGTAAGACCTGTTGTTCTCTGGGTACCCAGCCACTTGAGCTGGTAGATAGGGATGGGGAGCATAATTCATGAGGAGTATAATCCATGAGGAACAGTTAGCAACTTACTACTCCACTAGATGTATTCAAGTCTATGGGCCAAGTGGGATTCACTCGAGGTTACTGAGGGAGCTGGCGGAAATGTTCGCCAAGCTGCTTTCCATCATTTATCAGCAGTTCTGGCTCTCAGGGGAGGTCCCAGCCAACTGGCAGCTAGCAAATGTGACGACCAGATGACGATCTACAAGAAGGGCCAGAAGGAGGATCCAGGAAACTACATGCCTGTCAGTCTAACCTCGGTGTGGGGGCAGCTCATGGAGCAGATTATCCTGGGTACCATCACACAACACTTACCGGACAACCAGGTGATCAGGCCCAGTCAGCATGGGTTTATTAATGAAAAGTCCTGCTTGAGGAACCTGATCTCCTTGTACAACAAGGTGACATGCTCATCGGATGATGGAAAGGCTGTGGATATAGTCTACCTATACTTCAGAAAGGCTTTTGACACCCACAGAATTGAAATTTTGATTTCCCACAGAATTCTCCTGAAGAAGCTGGCTGCTCAAGGCTTGGAGAGGTGTACATTTTGTTGGATTAAAAACTGGCTTGGCAGCTGAGCCCAAAGAACCGCAGTGAATGGAGTTAAATCCACCTGGAGTCCGGTATGAGTGGTGTCCCCCAGGGCTCAGTACTGGGGCCAGTTCTCTTTAACATCCTTATCGATGATCTGGACAAGGGGATTGAGTGCACCCTCAGTAAGTTTGTAAACAATGGTAAGTTAGTGTGAGTGGTGATCTGCTCAAGGGTAGGAGGGCTCTGCAAAGGGATCTGGATAGGCTGGACTGATGGGCTGAGGCCAACTATATGAGGTTCAACAAATCTAAGTGCCAGGTCCTGCACCTGGGGCACAACAACCCTATGCAAAAAGATAGGCTGGGGAAAGTGTCTGGAAAGCTGCCTGGAAAGCTGACCTGGTGATATTAGTTGATAATTGTTTGAATGTAAGTCAGCAGCGTGCTCAGATGGCCAAGAAGGCCAACAGCATCCTGGCTTGTATCAGAAATAGTGTGGCCAGCAGGACTAGGTAAGGTATTGTCCCTCTGTACTTGGCTCTGGTGAGGCCGCACCTTGAATAGAGTGTGCAGTTTTGAGCCCCTCACTACAAGAAGGACATCGAGATGCTGGAGTGTGTCCAAAGAAGGGCAATGAAGTTGGTGAAGGGCCTAGCAAACAAGTCTTATGAGAAACTGCTGAGGGAGCTGGGGTTGTTAAGCTTGGAGAAGAGAAGGATCAGGGGAGACCTTATCACACTCTACAATTACTTTAAAGGAGGCTATATAGCAAGGTGGGGATCAGTCTCTTCTGCCAAGCACCAAGTGATAAAATGACTAGAAATGGCCTCAACTTGCACTAGAAGATATATTGGATATTAGGAGAAATTTCTTTACTGAAAGGGTTGTGAAATATTGTAATAGGCTGCCCAGAGAAGTAGTTGAGTCACCATCCCTGTAGGTCTTCAAGAAACATGTAAATTTAGAATTTAGTAGTACGGTTTAGTGGTGGACTTTAGTACTAGGTTAAAGATTAGACTAGATTATCTTAGTGGTGTTTTCCAACCTGAATGATTCTATGATCCTGTGTAGTATAAGAGTAGTTCTCTGTGTGTGGATGATGTTGTTTAAATAGGTGAGATGTCTGTACTGGCAAAGGATCTTCTTTGGGATGGTGTAAACCAAATCAGTAAGAGGAAGCCATGTTAGCATAAGTGGATCAAAAGTGCTAGGTAGCACAAACCAGTGGTAGCACAAGCTCTGTCCAGTAAGTTAAGGGCTTCCTCAATGGATCTAGAAACAGTTCATGCCAGCGCTTCCTGCCACTTACTATGAATAGTATTGCTGTCTCTATTGTGTTACAGTGGCATAAACTTACAAGTAGGCAGAAAGCAACTTTTGAGAACCTTCTGCTGGGAATGCTGAATTGTAAGAAGTTGTTTTGTTTTGACCCTTGCTGAGTACAATAGGACAATATGAGTGCCAAAAATGCAGTTAAACTTTGAAAACATTCTTGATCCCTATGATAAAGATTTCTATGAAAGAATTTTTTGTCTTCTATCCTAATTTTTTCTTGGCAGATACTATGCTGAGATTTGGTATTGCGCAAGTAGGTGTTTTGATCCCGTGTGTTTTGTAGTTGCTGCTATGCCAAAACTTTTCATCCTTCTCATTCTACTCCAGGAGTTTTTGTTTGTCTTGCAGAGTTGAATGGGAGTCTTGGAAAGACACAAAGACTTGCTTGTGTCTCTTGTTCACACATAGTAATGCTGTTTCTCTGTTCTATTCTGTTATAGCTATTGGGAGAGTTTTTTCTTAATTCATAGTGGCTTCATTTATGTAACTGCAACTCTCCTGAAGCCACTGGACAATGTATGCCCTTCCCAAAATTGAAATTGGCATCTCCCCCTCTCCACATCTGATAAAAAGTGGGGAGGAAAGGGCTATTTTTATTATTTATAAACACTGGAGTGTGAAATAAAGGGGAAAGGATATAGGTGTTCCAAACAGGATTTGGTGCCTGCCCCCTGGAGGCAGACATCTGTCAACTCACAGTAAGGTATTTTTACAGGAAAGTTGGTCTTGTTGAATCTCCCTTTCATAATGTACATTTAGGTCAGGTTCTATTCTGTAGGAGCTCCTCTTTGAATCATGCCATTGAATAAGACAGCAGACATCAGATTCCCTGAGAAGAGTAACTACTAGCCCTACAATCTAAGTGAATGGTAGATGAGCTGTTCAAATCCTGAATGCTTTTGTACAGCTGACATTTCAGTGGAAGCTAAGACAACTTCCTTAAATTGGAAATAGTATGTAGGCTTGTAAAAGGAGAAAGGCAATAGTGGGGTTGCTGGACAAAGATGTAGGCTCCTTAGGCCACTGCTATTGGTTTTATGTATTACAGAGACAGCATACTATGCTTAAGAAGGGATAATTATAAGGAAATGCCGGGTGAAATTAATTTCCTTTTAATCATATTTAAAGAGTGTGGTTCTATCTACCCTTATCTAAAGAATCTTATTTTCAAAGTAATGTCTGAAAAGCTAAGGAAAAGCCAATCCTCTGGCTGTATATTCTTGAAATCAGTGGTGGCTAACCTGCAGTCCACAAAGGGTCTAAACGGGCATATAAACTTGTGGTTACTCATGTGCAAGGAATTGTATGGCTTCGCCGACACTTTATAACTGACACTAGTGAACCATGACTGGGAGGTGAGTTGCATATGCACACACTTGGAGAAAGCTTGATTTCTTGCTTGATTCAAGGAAATCAACCCATCTCCACTAAAAATTAGATTGTTTACAGAATCATAGAATCAAAGAATGTTTTTGGTTAGAAGGGACCTTAAAGATCATCTAGTTCCAACTCCCCTGTCATGGGCACAGATAAATCCTTCTAGATCAGGTTGCTCAAAGCCGCATCCAACCTGACCTTGAACACACTTCCAGGGCTGGGGCATCCACAGCTTCTCTGGGCTATCTGTTCCAGTGTCTCACCACCCTTATAGTAAAGAATTTCTTCCTAAATATCTAAACTGACTGAGATGTCTTGACTGGTTTTCTGCCTCCCCTGCCTAAGTTCTTGCATGTCAGGATTGAGACCTCTTGTGCCCAAGAAAAATGTCTTTATCACCCCAATCTCATTTGCTCCTTTATCTCTGAGGACAGTTTCCCAAGGGATCTCACACACTAGTGCCATAACCAGCCAAAAATTTGCCTTTCTGAGACTCAGTGTCTTGACTCTACTTTCTGCCCATCCTGTAACCCTCAAGACTGATAATTCTACCAGGGCATGATCACTGCAGCCCCTGCTGCTTCCAGTCTTGACCTCTCTGATAAGTTCTGCATTGGTGAGCAACAGGCCCAGCATTGTATCTCCTCTAGTTGTGCTATTTATCACCTGTAGTTTCCTGGATTGCTTGCTGTTTGCTGTGTTGCTTTTCCAGCAGATGTCAGGGTAGCTGAAGTTACTTAGCAGGGTCAGGGCCTGGAATTGTAATGCTTCCTGGAGTTGCAGAAAGAACTTTTAATCAAAATCCTCTCCTTGACTGGGCAGCCTGTAACAGGCACCAACCACAAAGTTTCTATTGTTGGCTTGGTCTCTAATTTTTACCCCTAAGTTCTCAACCTGTCATTGCTGTTCTTCAAAGACAGCTCTGTGCAATCATATATATATATATATATATATGTATACATGTATGTATACATACATATATATATATATATATGTATATTTTTGCATAGAGGGCAACTCTCCCACCTTTCCTTCCTTGACTGTCCCTTCTGTACAGTTTACAGCATTGGCAAGGTCTCCAGAAGTTCTGTGGGGAAACTTCAGAGAGTTCAGTCTCTTGAACATGGAGCTGAGCACATGCATGCATCGGGGGAGGTGTGTAATTGCTGGACTAAGAGGTTTAGAATGGATAACCATGGAATATGTGGGTGATTTCCCCCCAGAAATCCCCTCAACACTTGGCTTACCTCAATCAGTACCACCAGACTTGTGTTGAAAACATCTTTTGGAGTCTGAGTTTTTTCTGGCATATAGTAAAGGTAGCATATGTTATACAAAATACCAGTTTTATAGTGCATCAGAGGCTTTTTTACAGCCTTCACAATTTCGCTTTTAAACTTGCCAGTTGTAGTGGTTCTCACTGTAGTGTCTTCTTAATGCTTTTTTTGTTGTTCTGAAGAAAAAAGAGGAACAGTTCTAGGAAACTGGAGAATAGCAAAAAGTTTATCAGATAATGTTAAGTGCCAGGAAATATTATCATATCACAGGTCATTAAGTATTGGATGACATGAGTATTTGCATGTATACTACTCACTGTACCATAATGTAAATGAGCCTACCTTAAAAACTGTGTAGTCCTAGCATGCCTATACTGTCCTGTAGTGGGCAATGTAGACATGCCCTTCTGCCTTGCAAGCAGATAACCTGCAAAAATACATTTGTTTATTATGAAAATGTGATACTTTAATAGAAGGAGAAAATGTTGTAGATACTGTGCAAGGCACTTGTCCTTACCTATGTTTCATAAAGAATCAGAGCAGCAAATGATAATTAGATTAAAGGTAAATTTTCCTCAGTGGACTGAAGGTATGGACTGAGTTATTCATATGTTTTATGGAGATTTTGTGTTTTTCTTTTGTTATTCATTTTGACATTCATACCAACCGAATGTTTCAGAAGGTCAGTGTATACTGATATTTCATGTTGCTGCACCTGTAACACACCACTAGTGTGTTTGATGAGCCAATAGATTTAACATGAGCTTTTTGACTATCACAGACATTGTGTTCGGTACAAGGAAGTCGATGTTGGAAAATAGATCATATGGGTTGATTCCTAGAACATATAACGGGGGGTTAAATAGGGTTAGTTGGTGCAGTGGCTTGAAAACGTGAAACTGTGGCTTAGTGCTCACAGCTGTATGGATTTGTTTTACTGAAAATGAAAGAAAACAATAAAACCTATTTATCTTGGAACCCCACTTTTTCTTGTTGCAAATGAAAACATAAGCACTGTTAATTTCTTAATTTCTGCTTTTTTTTTTTTTTTTTTTTTTTGAACTGATTGCTCTTGGAAAAAATGTTAAGACCTGAAGTCCTGGCTAAGTTCAAAATTGTTTCTTATTATCTTTTATTAAGATTAAGCTAGCATCTGAAGCTAGCATCTGAGTTAGTTTCCTAGCAGTCTTCTCCAAAAGAGTGCAATAGGTTTCAGAAATTGCCTGACTTGCAGATGTATACAAAAATCCCCTGGAAGATAACTTTGTAAACTGTTTATGTGGCAAAATAATGCCAATTTGGCAGTACTGAGGTACTGATTATCTTTTTTTTTTTTTTTGTGTGTGTGTGTATTTGCATAGCAATCCACAAACCACAAATGTACAAATGTTTTGTTCTCCTGAAGGAACAGATTGTTTTGCTTCATGTCAGATTTAAGAAAATCAGAGCTGATCAATTGGATAGTCTCTTGTAGTACCATCTGGAGGGATTTTTGTATTATTATTGCTATGAAGTACTTTTCTTCCTGTATTTGTTTTACAAGTCACCCATTCTAAAATACTCTAACTGAAAGGTAAAACTTTACTATATTTGTTATCACAGGAAAAGGCCTTAGAAAAGAAAGGTAAAATTGTATGGTAGCGAAGTAAGTGTTGCATGAAGAATAGTGAGCCTGTAGTACAGACTGGGGTTTAGTGGTTCTTCAAGCCAAAATGCAGAGCTGCTGGGGAGACATTTATGAAGTGCTGTAAATTCTTACTCTACTATTGATGCTACATAGCTTAAAGCTATTACAGAAGCTCCAAATGAACTATTCTTTAATAATCTCTGACACTGAAGTCAGATTACAAACTTGCATTAAGTGGCCTACTTTGAAAAAGCGTACCAAAGTTTAGGAGCCTTGCTGAAGGGAAGGTTTGTATCTGTGAAGTAATCTTTGCACTAAACAGATATGCATCCTTATGCCTTATGAGTAGTTATAAACATAGCATATATCATCAATGTATATATCTTATGCACATGAAAAAAATCTGGTTTGGTCTGGAAATGTGATATTTAAACGTAAGAGCAACAGGTAAATAGTGCTGAATACCTGGGTTTCTACATAGCATGGTCTCCAGGTTCTTGTTTGTTGACAAGAGTTCTATGGTTAGTTTTGGCTCAGTGATGCTCAAATAAGCAGTCTCACTGCATTCTGATTCAAAAGCTTTATTTGGGTAACTGAAACATCAATCAAATTTGGCTGCTTCTGTAGATACATTAAGAATAAAACACCATTCTAAATCAGGAGCAAAAGACCGTCAGCATGTAAAATATATGAGTCACACAGGTATTTTCTGTTACTCCATTCACAGGACTTTGTAAAGTATTTGTGGTGCCATTAAAGTACAACACTAGCCTATTTGGATTAGGTTAGTTTAGCAACTCCCTTCACACAGCAGATGCCTTGATTCTGCAGTGTGTATCTGAGATGAGTGTTTAACTTGGTCAGACTACACCTTTGTGTAGGTTCAGATACATTTAAAGCCCTTTAAAACAAACACAGATTTTTCCTCTCCTTTTGTATTGTCCCCTATTCCTAGTAAAGGGAGAAGGGGTGAAATTCAGAATATAGAAGTGATAATTATGGATTTAAACATATAAGGAGATAGTATTTGTCAAGGCTGTGTGTTATAAAATGTAAAGAACATACAGTTATGCCAAGCTAGTGCTGTGGCAGTAACCCTACGTCAACTTGCTGACAGTTTGACGCTGACTCTTCACATAGCATTGCAGGTGGTATGCAAAAATGTGTATTTTTTTGCTAGTGCCATTTATATGTAAAAACACATTAATCTAGAAGCAGATGTCTGCATATACGTGAGGTATTGCCAAAGTTCAAGCATTACAGAGTCATGTGTCACAGTGCTAAACCACAGAATAGTAGGGTTTTTTTTTTTTTTTTTTTTTTTTTTTTTTTTTATGTAATAATTTCTGCTTTCTATTCTTGGGGTTCAGGCCTTGAAAATTTGGCATGAAAGTTTGAAACTGATTGTAATACTTTTCTTCCCCCCCTCCCCCCCTTCTTTTTATTAAGGTCCAGTGAAATTTTCTGGTAATAATATGATCCATGTGATGGGGCTTTGAGAAAAAACACCAAATATTGTGAGGCTTTGGAGGTGCTGATTGTGTGGACTGCTGATTAAGTGATTGATCCCATTACCAGAGTCTCTTGGCTTAATTTAGGGATAGAATCATAGAATCATAGAATATCCTGAGTTGGAAGGGACCCTTAAGGATCATCAAGTCCAACTCTTGACACCGCACAGGTCTACCCAAAAGTTCAGACCATGTGACTAAGTGCACAGTCCAATCACTTCTTAAACTCAGTCAGGCTCGGTGCAGTGACCACTTCCCTGGGGAGTCTGTTCCAGCGTGCAACCACCCTCTCTGTGAAGAACCCCCTCCTGATGTCAAGCCTAAACTTCCCCTGCCTCAGCTTAACCCTGTTCCCGCGGGTCCTGTCACTGGTGTTAATGGAGAAAAGGTCTCCTGCCTCTCGACACCCCCTTACGAGGAAGTTGTAGACTTCGATGAGGTCTCCCCTCAGCCTCCTCTTCTCCAGGCTGAACAGGCCCAGTGCCCTCAGCCGTTCCTCGTACGTCTTCCGCTCCAGGCCTTTCACCATCTTCGTAGCCCTCCTCTGGACACTCTCCAACAGTTTCATGTCCTTTTTATACTGTGGTGCCCAGAACTGCACACAGTACTCGAGGTGAGGCCGCACCAGCGCAGAGTAGAGCGGGACAATCACCTCCCTCGACCTACTAGCGATGCCGTGCTTGATGCACCCCAGGACACGGTTGGCCCTCCTGGCTGCCAGGGCACACTGCTGGCTCATATTCAACTTGCTGTCTACCACGACCCCCAGATCCCTCTCTTCTAGGCTGCTCTCCAGCGTCTCATCGCCCAGTCTGTACGTGCAGCCAGGGTTTCCTCGTCCCAGGTGCAGGACCCGGCACTTGCTCTTATTGAACTTCATGCGGTTGTTATGTTAGGTAGGATATGTTATGTTAGGTAGGATATGTTATGTTAGGTAGGATATGTTATGTTAGGTAGGATATGTTAGGTATTATTTACATATGACAAATAGAGTGGGATGATGCAGATGGCATTGTTTCAGCAGAAAGTTTAGGAGAAACTGTCTTTAAGAGCAGTGAGATGCACATCTAAAAGATTTGTAGTATGCGTTCTCTTTCTCTACTTGGTACAAAGGGATAGAAGAGGTTTAAAAAGTATAATAATGATTTATTTAGGTTTTTTTTTTTTTTTTTAATATAGCTAAGTTTTCCTAGCAATACCATGTAGTCTTGTCCAAATGGGACTGTAAGCATTAAGCATGTCTGGGGACTAGTTTGTTTTTGTTTGGCCAGTGTCTGTTACATTACTTTCTCAGAGAGAACAATATACTTGCATTTGAATGTCACTGCCTTCCATACAGTTACCTGTTTGCCTGTTCCCATAATAAAAGGCATTGCAACAAACATTTGAGCTTTAAAGCTTAGCTCTGGGATTTCTAGGGGGGCTTCTTCCTCCTCAAAGCAAGGGATTTGCCAATGTTTATCACAGTATTGCTGCCTAAACAGCCAGGAGGAAATGCCTAGTGCTAGAATGGGCTGTAAACCTTGCCTCTGTCAGCGTAAGGTATCTATTTCTGTTTAGTATTAATATCCATGAGTTTGTTTCTGGATTTTCAGCTGTTGAAAAGAAGCTACCAGGATGTCACGTCAATATGGCCACTGCTCATTTACATGCGGTCCGAGCCGTAAGAGAAATGTTCGAATACCTTATTTTGCTTCTTATGATGTGCACACACCCCCCAGGTGAGGCCCCAGTTGCCAGCTGACAGCATGATCTGTGTTAGACATCTCAATCTTATTAATTCCACTTATATATTCAGTTCAGTGAATATATATGTATTATGCAAGAAACTTGAAACTACCATGCTTTTTGGCTGTTTTGTGTGGCATTTAAGGTCATGCAGATGGTAGCAGCTGTGATCCAGCAGGTAAAAGACAGTACTGGCTTACGGATCCTGCAGAAACTCCAGGTGTGGAGTTGCCCTTTCTTAAAGTACCTCAAGAAAGAGGTAGTTCTTGGTGTATAGATATTATATGCGTCAGTACTGTGTGTACCTAGGGAACCTGTGGCATTAGGCAGTAGCAGAGATGGGACTTGGGGGATCCTCCTGGACCCTCAGTTGCTGAGGATGCTGAAGACCCCTCGCAACCCGTGTGCTTTTTGCCTCATCGCTGTAGCTGCTCTGCATGTGGCTGCCCACGGCTCTAAGTTCACTCCTCTCCCGTGGCAGCCATGGCTGACCGGCCAGGAGACAGCTAAGCGCTCGCGTCCTCAGGACTGCAACTTTTAGGCCTTGCCCTTCAGCTCAAAACTTTAAAGGCACAGGCTGGGTTAGCGAAGTCCTGCAGGGCCGGCCTGTCCCGCGGCCCCGAGGGTGTCTGGCCAAACACCAGGGCCGAGGCAGCTTGGTATCGGCGGAGCCCAGCGGAGCGGGGCCCGGCCCGATAGGCACTGCCCCGCGCCCCCCGCCCCCAAGCCGAGAGCGGTGCTACGCGTCTCTTCCCCGCCTCCTCCCCTGCCTTAATCGAGGCGCTGGAGGTTCCTCTCCGGCGGGAGGGACCGTAGGAAATAAAAACAAGTGTGTGCGGTGCGGGGCTGGGGGAGGGGGGAGAGACTCGTTCTCCCGTCCTCCCGTCCTCCAGCTGAGCCGCTCCGCCACCGGCCGAGGGGGTCCCCGCAGCGCCGGGGCAGCGAGGTAAAGAACTTGGGCGGCCGTTGGGAGCGCGCCCGGAGCTGTGCTGTGGCGGCGCGGGGCTTTGTTCCCGGCGGGGCGGGCGAGCCCGCTGCCGCGCGGGGCTCTTCGGCGGCGGGGAGGCGGCTCTCGGCGGGCCGCGGTGCCTCGGCGTTGGGGGCCGAGGAGAGGCGGCGGCGCGGCCGGCCGTCACCGGCCGAGGGGAGCCGCGGCCCTGGGGCCGCGTTGGGGTGGGGAGGGGGGCTGTCCCCGGCCGTGCGCCTCTGGGCTGGGGCGGCTGCCGCCCCCCGGGGCCTGCCTGCTCGACCCCCGCGGTGTGGAGCGGGGAGGGGGGGGTGCTGGGCTGGGGCAGGTGCGAGGGCTTGGGATCCCCGTCCCCTCGGCGAGAGGGTTCAAGGGTTTGCGTTACGGTGGGGGCAAAGGTGGCGGGGAGCTGCTGTGGGCAGGGCAGGGCGGGATGGCGGCAGCGGGCCGGGCGGCGTGCTGTCCCCGGGCGAGCTCCGACCGAGAAGTCGGGGAGGTGCTGCTGGGTTTGTTTAACCAGCGCCAGGGTCTCTCAGTGCCGAGAAGAGTAGTGCCAAGCCGTGTGTCTCTCTCCTGAGAAGTTACTTCAGCCTACAGGCTTGCGAGCGGATGGGGGGAGGAGGGGGAAGGGAGCGCTGCTCCTGGTTTTTAATGAGGACCACCGCGGAAACGACTGGAACATCTGCATGGCAGCGTTCAGTTCCTCGGGGTGTTTCCCGGGTTGTAGTCGGCTGTGAAACCGTGTTGATACAGTCGTAAACCCACCGTAGCACATCGTTTTGTTGTCCGTGGTGAAAGGGGTCTTTGGTACTAAGGCAGATGTCTCTTGATGGCCAACTTCTCTTCATTTGCAGTGGTTTGCCAACGCTGTCTTGGACTGTCAACTGTCTTATGGAAGGAAAAAGTCAAATTATCTAGTTATTTACAGGCACTTTCCTTACATAGAAACCCCAAAGATCTGGGTTTGGGATCCTTGTGTTTCTTCTGCCAACTTAAGTCATAAAGAGCTTTTGGCATTTGTTTGGGTGGTTCATACTCCACAGTCATAATCTCCGAAGTTGGAATGGTCTTGTTCTGAGCGGCAAGGAATTGTGCCTTAACAAAACTTTTCAGTTCCAAGCCTAGAATTAGCTGTTCATTATCACATTTTGCACATATATATATTTAATGCTGTTTATATGCTAGGTGGTATATTATTTTTTGCATTGAGGTGCGTCTGGTAGTAATCTTTACATCTGTAATCACAATGTTTACCTTTTACTAGGTATGAAACAAAACGGTGGTGAGAGTCACAGGTATAGAAGGCTGTGTCTACGTGAAGGAGACTTTGGGTCTGTTATTTGATGCTTGATAGGAAACTTCTGGATACTGTTCAACGCCATGAGTGATTACAGATGTCTTAAGCTGACTGATTTTTAAAAGAAGCTGCTGCAGTAAATTGGTTTAATGTATTCAATAGAGGGTTAAATGGGACCTCTTCTTAAACTAATGAGATTGTTGATGACTTTGAAGTTGTAAAATAGAAACTCTGAAGTATTGCAAATAGTGGGTTTTTCATCTTAAATAGCTAAAAGGTTTCATTTGTTTGTTGTAATTAAACTGGTTACTTCTAATAATTTTTATTGGAAGGCTTAATCAGTCATTTAACTTGTTGGAAATACATGCGCTAATAACTTAGCGTTACATTGCCAAGAGTACTCCATGGATTAAACAAAAACATAACATTTCTTAATGTATGCGTGTGCACCACAAGGAACTGTTATTTAGAGTGGGCAATGGCCACAAATGGTTTAATCTGTGTTCTTTGCAATTTCAGACTTAATCCTATGTACATCTCTGCAGTTCACGCTTCGTTTTACTGAACGACTGTAACATTTTGGGGATATTATAAGTGTAAGCATTAACTTCTCTGACCTGCTCTTGTTTCTTGGTCATGCATAAAATACATCTGGACACAGAAACATTTCCCTGTTTTGGGTTCTTTTGCTGGTTGTGCTGCTTTGCAGGATGTCTATGAGTATATCCCTTAGATGTATTAAGAGACCATCTGTCTCTTCGACTACATGTTCTATGGTTGGAAGAAGGTGTATTATCACTGAGATTCTGAATAGTGCAGAAGACTGGAAGAATACAGAAATTTCTTTCTGACAAACTGATGAAGAGTTTGATAACTCTTCTGTGTCACCTTTATTATTTGGAAATGGCTAACCTGACAGAGAATGAAGCAGTATTGTGGTGTGCATCAGTGAGGCTTAATTGATTAAAACATTATTTTAGTATCATTACTTGCATATCTCTATCTCCTAAACATACTTTTTTTTTTTTTTTTAAAAAAAAAAGAGATGGAAACCAGCAAGCATTGCTGAAATTAGTGAGCAGGTGTAACGAAGGGGAAAAACAAACGTGGTGAAACATTTGCAATAGAAGGAAACTAATCTAGAAGTCACTAAACATACTACAGGAAGTATAATGGTTGGTTAGGCATTTAATTTTAGGGCCTACTGTTCTGTTTTATTCCTAGTGAGGCTACCAGTTAAATGATCAAGCTGTTACTCATTCACATACTGAACAAATCCTGATCCTCTACTGCGTACCTGCTGAGAATGTACATTTCTTCCCATAGCAATGAGTGCTGAATGTGCCTTATGCATCAGCGTGGCAAAACTTTTCAGAGATTTACAGCATTATTTTTCTGGGGGAGAGGGAGGAGGAAGCTCCTGAAACAGCTTGCACATTGCTGTTTGTCACTGTATTGTGTTGTGAAAAGTGCTGTGGATATTCTGCAAATATGTTTCCTGTAAGTACAACTTTGGCTGTACTTTCTGCTGATCAAGTGCAACCTAAAATATTGCATAGCTAGTGTAATTGCTTTTTCTTATGCTGAGTCACTGAGTGAAGTTGGTAAGGTCGCTCTGGAGTGTTTGTCCAGATGTTAATTAAGGTACTCATTTACCTCATGTTGATGGTTTAAGAATTAAAATGAGTTGCTTGAGTAAAGTAGTACCACGGAGCAAATCCTGTTGTTTCCCACAAAGATGGATTGATAGACCAAGCCTGACTGGCATCAAAGGAGGGAAGCCTAGAAAAGAAACTTTGCAGGTCAGTCTGCCCTTGGCTTCTGGGCCTCCCATACAGGAAGCTCAAAAGCAGGGCTGATGCATCCAGAAGTTACCAAATCCAAAGGAGTGTCTTTGTGCATCAGCTACACCTGAGCTATTCCTGAATAACTGTCTTTTGGAAAATCTCTCCTGATGGAGACTGAAAGAAGATGTGTGTAACAGGAGTGGCAGGGGACAAGGAGCTAGGGATTCTAGCATTTTCTGTTTGTTTCTCCTGGCCTCTGTACTTCGTGGCTGGAAGGCAAGAAGTGAGCAGGTGACTGAACCTCCTCCCTAAAAATCAATTTGGACTTGGGAATTGGTTAATTGTTTCTTAGATCACAGGCCTACATGGAAAGGGATTTGTGTGTAAGTGTTTGCAGGTGTTTGGCAGCAAATTATTTTACTGAGGGGCAGAGGATAAGGTTGGGGGAAGCAAGCATCCTGGAAATGTCACAGCTATTAAAGTTTTAGCTGGCCAGTGTTCCCAAAGTGGGGCCTGCCATAAGTTCATGAGTGAAAACAGTTTCAGAAAAGCAGCCTGGAAGATAGTATTTCACACCTGGGGATAGTGCAGTCTCCTTGCAACATCCATAGCACTCTGACAGGGGTGTACTTCATTGTATTAATTTCAACTTTTAAATATAATTTTTGGTACAATGTCAGGAATGGCAGAATAAAGAGAAATAGCTGCATTTAGTAAATGAAAAAACAAGAAGGTTGAGTTAAGTTTAAACTGTCTTTATGGAAGTGTGGGAGAGTCTGTGGTGATAATGATAACGCACTTTATCCCTGTAAGCCCCCATCTCTTTTTTTCTTACTTGAATTTGTAATCTGTTGTTATGTATTTTATCGTGCAACTGTGCTTTTGAAGTTGTTTTCTTGCACTGGTTAAAAACATAACTGGACTTGCATACTCAGGCCTTGGTAGGTTTGGGGGTGGGTGGGTTATGGTTGTCATGCGCTTGATATATTAAGGCAGATTTTCCATAGCCTGCGGCATATATTGTAGTGATCTGACACTGATACACAATTAACATTGTCTTGCTTCACAGGGACTGGGTGTTCACCCTTTTTCCTTCCCTCCCTTCCTTGCACATGCAAGGTTAACTACCCTGAGGGTACAAGCCTGTGTGATACCAGAATTAAAATAATGAATTGCTGGAGGCATAAGGTGACAGATTGATTTGCAGTAATCTAATGGGCAGGTGTGTTGATGCAGCCTGCTTCCAGTGGAATTTGAGGAAATTAAGCAGCCAGGGAAAGAGAAGATGCTGTTGTCTTTGTAGTTCCTTAAGCTGTGTGGACACTCTTCACTCCTCCAGCTTTGGGTATAACAGAAAGAGGTTGTTTAATCCATTTGGGGATGTATTTATTTGTGATTTTTGTAGAATGAAAAAGAGTGGTGGTGTTTGGAGAGCGGTCTGTTAGGTTTATATATTACAGATGTACTTCTAGAGCTGAGGGTTGTTTTTTTTAATCTATTATTCTTGGATCGATTTACTGAAAGGCAAAGGTGGGGATGATATTTTCTAAGCCTTAACCACAGAAACAAACAAAAGTAAAATTGAGGGCATCTGGGTTTTCCTCTCAGTTTACTGAAAGCTGTATGCTTGTGGATAGTGAAAAAGTGTATGATGATGACTTTAACCTACATGCATATGGTTTTATTTTCAATTAAAATACTGTTTATTTTCCCTTGAGGTAATTTTAGGTGGGTAAACTGGAATACTGCAATGTGAGTGAATGTGTAGTTCATTCTTCCATTGAAAAAAAACGTAGAGCACGTATAAAACTTTCAGCGTACCGTGCACCCTCTTGCCTACCATTTTCCAGACTCTCTATTTTGTAAAATACATTCCCACTGATCAATAGAAGAAATGTATTTAAAGCAGTCTTTTTAGTTGCACTAGAATGGGTTGGCTTTCTTCTTCCATAGAAAGTCTGTCTTTTTCTGCAGCTGCTACTAGTAAAATTAATTTGAGAAGTTAAGATTAAAATTAAAAATGATAAAGAAAAAAATGTATTCGTGTGTAATTTGTTGAGGGCTATCTGTATTTGCATAATATTATATTGGTGAATAGGAGGACCTCTACAGAAATCTTTTCCCTGGCAGTGTTCCTTTGCACCAATTTAAAAAATAAAACCCATTGCACTTTCTCTAAGCAAGCAGCTAAAACTTTTTTTTTTTTTTTTTTTGCTAGGCTTCCGCATGTCCGAATTAGGCCACTTGTGTCTAAGTAACTGGATTCATTCTGCTTAATACATTTTTAATTTTTTTTTAACCCCTCAGTTCTGTTTCTGTTCTGGTGATTCAGCAGGTGCGTGCTGCTGAAAATGGCCCGGGGACATTTCCATCTGGCTTGCCACCTTTTTACTGGAGGGGATGAGGAGGGCCTAGACAGCTGTGTGGCACCTTCTGTGCCTGCTGCTCAGTATCAGGTTGCTGTTGCTTCTGCTCCTTGCAGATGTGACTACCTCCTCCTATTGTCCACTGTCAGCTGCAGTCCTTTGTGCTGGCTAGCTTAAGTCCTAAAATTGTGGGCCAGCTATTCCCCACTGGGCAGTGGCTGGATTTGTACTGGCCAGTTAATGACTTGCTGCTATCACACAGAAAATTTGGTATCTGGGAGAGTGGGAGGGGAATTGATATGCCTTCTCACTGGGAAGGAGAGGGGAAAAAGTTGATTTTAGGATCTGAGACTAGGCCTTTTAGTAAATGAATATATGCTGAGCCAGGAAGATACCATAGCACTGTGGGATGCCCATCTTGGCATGTGGAAGCAAAGGAGAGAGTAGGAGCTTGAACGTGAGTCTTTCACATCAGGAGAGTGTTCTGACTTACAGGTCCTGTGGCTTTTTGTGTCTATGCTGTGTGTGCTGGTTCTCCTTTTGCCAGTTAGGTAGTTCAATGTGAAGTAGAAGAGCTGCACCAGGGGAGACTGACAGAGAGAAAGGTTTTCTGGTCTGGCATAGCTCAAGCATTCCTGGGTGTTTGATACCAAGATTAGTCCACTAGATGTTTCTTCTGGAGGTGGGATCCCTTTTTAACACCCAGTTGTAATGGGTTTCCTTTTTTATGAGTGTTTTGATCTGTACCACATTGTGGGCATCCTTGTTTTCTGTCCTTCCTGGGGCTAGTAAAGAGGAAGACGTGATCTGTGTTCACAGCCTTATGTGAGTTTTCCCTAAATTGCAAAGGAAATATGCATGGAAACACAACTTCTGTGCACTCAAGCTTTTGTATTTGTTTACCTTTAATAGTTAATAGATGATAGTGACTTGTTACAGGATGCAGCCAATGTCCTGAAAATACTCCAAGAGCAAAGAATATCTCTGTGGGGTATTGTGTGCTTGTACACCTGGGAACATGTGATTTCCTGAACATGTGTTTCAGGTTTTGTTTACCTTGTATATCTGGGCCTTCCTATAGTGTTTGCAATCCAAATGTATTTTTTTTTTGGACTGTTGACATTGTATTTTTGCCAGGGTATGGGTAATTTGCCTTTTATTATTTTTAAAATATATATCAAGAAACTTCAGCTGCCTGGATTTTGGTAATGCTGTTCCCTTTGGGTTTGATGAAGGAGTTATTTGATTTTAATTTATAAACATGCAGCCTGTTGCTATGGTCGAGAAGTAAAAGCCTGGAACCTGGCAAGTTCCATGTTTAAATTAATTGTTGTTGATTTTGGTATTTAACCAATTTGTGTTTTTAAAACAAACACAACCAGAAAACTCAGAAAATACTTAGGAACACAAGGTGTCTCACTATTTAAAAATAAAACTTTCCTTAGGTGTGTTAGTTTTCTTGCAGCCATTTACTTATTCTTGCAGCTATCAGCAGTTTTAAACCTTCAGAGTTTCTTTGTTGATTTGGGAGGTCAAAAAATCAAGTACAATTAATTTTTTTTTTAAAATTTAATTATTATTATTTTTTCCTGCAGCTTCTGGGAAATGTGGCATTTCTAGTGAGTTTAAACAGATCTAGACATATAAGACAAAACTCTGTGGGGAGGATGTAGGGTTTAAGTAGTGGGCTGTATTCTAGCTAGTATGTTTTTAGATTAATAGACTTCAGCTGTAATACAAATTGTTATTAATTTATCTGTTAAAATTCATCTATGCTTTCTCCTGTCTAGATCAAATGCTGTATTTTTGAGCTCTAAGTTTATAAGTATCTAAAAATTTGCTACTCTATCTTGGCTGCTCTTGCTCTTTGGCTATGGTTTGTGGAAAGGAAGGTTGTATTTTTTTTAAATGTGAGCAATACGCTTCTGTATTTAGAAATGTATCTCGTATCCGTAAGTAAAACATGATATGTAAATATTGTCAAGTTTATGCACTTCATTTATATGTTATGCCTGTGGAAAGAAGCGACTGACTTAATAAAATTCTGAAGTCATTTTCAAAAAGTTTTGTGTTTTGTGCTTTATGAAATTTTGCAGGTGTTCTGTTTCAGCAGATGCTCAGCAGTGGCCTTGCTGCAGCTTGAATCCAGCTGTTCTGCATTATTTGGAGAGTGTTTCGTGTTCTGTAGTATTTTTATGGATAGCAGTATTCCTTTACTATGTTACTTCTTTGCCTTATGTACTGTGGTTACTTAAAATATTTTGGAGTTAGCCTGCTGCTCCATTGTCTGTAAGTTGTGTAACATATGAATGTGTGTAGGCTTGAATCTTATGTGAAGGTCCATCTGTCTGTATTTAATTACATATGCTTTTCAAGATGCTTGATAATGGAAAGGGGGGAATGTAAGCTTCCAGCTAGATTTTCTTCCATGGAGTTCAGCCCTTGAGGCTTAAAAATTTTGTTCCAAAAAAAAAAAACAAAAACAAAACAAGTTTGCTGATACTCTTCTGCTGCCTCATGGGATACACTTCATTTGTGGTGATTTTTTTTCAGTAAGCATGGGAGTTTATCCAGACAGTGGCTTTCCTTTAGAGCAATGCTCTTGTCTTTAGAGTTGAAGTGCATCGTGTGACTTATGGTCTCTTTGGAGACATCAGTCTCTACAGGAATGCCAGGAACCAGCTAGAACTCCATCCCCCATGAAGGTCAAGAGGAGAATGCAAAAACTTTGTGTTTAGCTTTGAGTGTTCTTTTTGCAGATACCTTTCTCTGCTGTGCAAAGGAACTTTGAAGAAAAATAATTTTTAGAAATAAAAGATAAAAACAGTATTTTTATCCAACTGTAATACTTTGACTATTTCCTGTGATTATGCATGCTGTTGCTCTCCTCTCAGCTTTACTTTGAAATGCAGATGTTCATTCCGTACTGAGGAGATAATAGCCCTTCTTTTTGTACATTAGGGGAATAAAGACTGTCAACAAACTCATCTTTCCTGAAGGGTAGAGAGGGGTTAGTTCATGAGGCACCCCAGCTCTGATTGTGGCCTGCAGGACATAGTGCTATTGTGGTGGTTTTACCTTGATAGACAGCTGAACTCCACCACAACTGCTCTCTTACTCCCCCTCCTCAGAAGAGGAAACAGGGATTCATTAATATTGGAAAAGACCTCCAAGATCATCTGGTCCAACCCTTCCCCTGCTACCAATGTCACCCACTAAACCACGTCCCTAAGCACAACATCCAACCTTTCCTTAAACACCCCCAGGGATGATGATTCCACCACCTCCCTGGGCAACCTGTTCCAATGCCTGACTGCTCTTTCTGAGAAGAAATGTCTCCTAATTTCCAACCTGAACCTCCCCTGGTGCAACTTGAGGTCATTCCCTCTAGTTCTATCGCTAGTTATCTGCAAGAAGAGGCCGACACCCAGTTCCCCACAGCTTCCTTTCAGGTAGTTGTAGAGAGCAATAAGGTCTCCCCTGAGCCTCCTCTTCTCCAGACTAAACAACCCCAGTTCCCTCAGCTGCTCCTCACAAGACTTGTGTTTCAGGCCTTTTACCAGCTTTGTAGCCCTTCTCTGGACATGTTCCAGAGCCTCAATGTCCTTCTAGTGAGGGGCCCAAAGCTGAACACAGTACTTGAGGTGTGGCCTCACCAGAGTAGAGTACAGGGGGATGATCACTTCCCTGGTCCTTTGGGCTACACTATTCCTGATACAAACCAGGATGCTGTTGGCCTTCTTGGACACCTGGGCACCCTGCTGGCTAATGTTCAGGTGAGCATCAATCAACACCCCCAGCTCTTTTGCCTCTCCAGAGTTGTCCAGCCACTCTGCCCCAAGCCTGTGGTGTTGCATGTGGTGTTGTGACCAAAGTGTAGGACCCAGCACTTAGCCATGTTGAACCTCATCCCATTGGCCTTGAAGAAGAAAAAAACCCAAACAATTCACAGGTTAAAAAAAGGATAATTTAATTAAAGGAAAAATAATTAAGGGGAAATTAAATAATTTAACTAAAGGGGAAGGGTAAAAAAAACACACAACAAGCAAAGGCTATGTGGAAACAGAGAGAGAGTAAAGAACTTACTCTCTACCAATGAGTGATGCTTGACCATTGTAGCAAGGCCTCAATACGCGTAAGCCATTGTTTTGGAGGACAGACATTTTCATAATGAGAGCCCACTCCTCCCCTCTCCTTCCCTTTTTCCACCCCCCCCCTTTTTTTTTTTTTTAGGGTGGGGGTCATATGGTATCCCTTTGGTTAGTTTAGGTCAGCTGCTCTGGTGGTGTCCCCTCCCCACCTCTTACCCCCTGGCCTGCTGGCTCTTGGGAGGAGGTTGGAGGGAGTCCTGTGTCAGTATTGCTCAGGAGTAGACAAAAGCACTGGTGTGACACCAGTGCTGTTTTAGCTACACATGCATAGCACAGCACTGTATGGGCTGCTGCAGGGAAAGTTAACTCCATCCCAGACAGACCCAGTTCACCAAGAAATAAAACTTGGGAACTAACTGGGGAAGAGTGGTTGCATTCAGCTGTGACATGTGGAATCTGCAAGTACAGAGCAGTAGTTCTGAGGAAAACAAGGCCTGAAATGTTGATTCATGGCCTAGTTTAAGATACAATTCCTGACTAGTTTCATAATATTGTGGTTAAAGAAAGATGCTGCCAGAAGTAGCTGGTAAGTAATCAGAAGCGTCTTTGAGAACTGTTTTTTTAATGGATTTTGCTTATTTGGGAAGGGGAAAACGTCATCCCTCGTTCAATGAATTAACACTGTAATAACCCAGTTGAGCTGGTTAGTGCCTGTACTTTTAGTGAAGCTTTGTGTTCCCTGCAGATGTGAGATTTTATAAAAATAAAAAATATCTCTGCTCAACAGAGATAATGGTTAAATTAAACTGGTATGAAATGCAAGTAATGTCTTTTCTTCAGTTTAATATATTTTGAAAGAAGAATGTGATGAGTAATGTTTGGAGCACAGACTGAGGTTCAAGCAAAGTAGGCTGCTGTTATATATTCTCCTTGTCAGTGACTCATTCAGATACGGTCATCAGTAACATAGCTTGAAATTTAAAATGATATACAATGAGCGTCTGATACTCAGTCTCTCTGGGATTCATTTTCTGTCTTTTTGGAGGCAATAATAGTTCCTGCCTTTTGGAGAGCAACTTCAGGTTCTCAGCTGTAATCTGCACAGAGATACCAATTTTAGTTAACCATATGGAATTACCCATCTTGTGCTTAAAGCAGGGCTGTAGGTCTTGCTGGTATAAGAGAAGACGATGAAAGGGAAGGACTCTGCCTGTGGCAGGGCCCAGTGAAGTGTGTTGCTTCTGTCAGCTTCTCTGTTCTGCCTGGGTAGGCTGGGCAGCTCTGTTAACAGGGGTAAGCAAGCTTTAAAGTGGCAGAAATTGAGATTGCTTTTAAGCTTTTGGAAGAACTGGAACGCCTTATCTCTAGAGAGTCAGGCCCTTGCCAGTGAGAAACTGCTTTCTTTTTATGAATTCTGAAGCCTGGTAGTACTTCTGAATCATGTTTCTATGCTTTCAGCTTCTATTCTGACTACTGTGAATTTCATTAATTTCCTGGACACCCTTGAACAGCTTCTTTCTTTGAGTCTTTCAAGGTAATGGATGCTTCTCCTGCAGTTTGCTTGTAGAGAAAACATTGCCTGTACTAACGTTTTTGGTTTATGTGCTTTGGCTTACCCTTGTGGGTACTGTTACATCTGTTTGAAGTTGTTCCCTAGTGAATAAATGCTCTGAAGACTTGTAGAGCCAAGGAGTGAGAAACTTTTCAAAAAAGTAGGACTCCTCAAGCGGTCAGAATTCTTCCCTTGGTTGTACTTGAAAGTGGTGAAGGAAATGAAGCATATGACAGCTCCCAGAAAAATCGTGAACTTGCTTCATTGATTTCTTAATGACACTGAATTTGGCACCAGGTTTGTTTGTTTACCATGGTGATGGAATTTTCTATACATACTAATAGATTTGGGAGTTTCCAGTTCAAATATAAGTCTAGCTGAATTACTGTATTCAGAATTCCTTGAATTCTCATGCGCTTTCTGAAAGGAAGTGTAATCATGCTTACATGATGCTTCATTGCAAATTCAGTGTGATATGGCTGTTATGTGAAATACTTCTAGTGTAACTGGATCAATTATTTGAGAAAGAAATCTAATGATTGGGAAAACTGTGGATTTATCCAACTGAGGTCACTAGAACATAAAGTGAGGTTTTAACAGCTTTAGATGCGTTGTCTAGAGGCACAGACAATTTCCTAGATGCCACAATTTTTAATGAGCTGCATTCAGCAAGAGAGAAGGTATTCAGGAGAGAGATAGTTGGTGGGAAAGCAAAAGCAAAATGAAAATGCTCCTGCTTAAGGTGGTATGAAAAGGCCTAGAGGAGAAAGGAAAGAGCACTACTGGGGTAATATTTTCAACCTGCATGTGTCTTTGAATGTAGAGTTCCTGCAAAGCACAACAGTTGAGATCACTCTGGCACCACAGAATCTACATGTGGTATTATACCTCTGTGTTGATGGAGATTAAGAGTTGGCAGAGGAATAACATATTTAACCCTGACTGTTTTGTCCTTCTGGAATACAGAGAACATTTTTGATCGTTTTGGCTTTTTTTTTTTTTTTTTTTTTTTTTTTTTTTGCTTACTTGCTAGGAATTGACATTTAACTTTTAGGGTGATGTATTTGTAATGAATAAACTGTGTGTCAGTGACCGAGGACATGTATGCATACAGATATGAAGTCTGACTTCAGCAAGATACTCTTAAGTATAATATGTTAATTGGCTATAAGGTATATACCAGATGGAGAAGTATTTCAATATGCTTTTTGTATTGCTCATTATTTGTATTCGAATACCCATGCTGTAGCAACAAGTTATGGATTTATAAAAAACAGTTGTATGTGAATTTCGTTCCTAACAAAATGATCAAAACTTTTTAATGGAGAAAGAGAGAAACATACAAGCTCGGGGGGTGGGGGTGGGGAGAGGGAAGCTTTTCATCTATTAATTCTGGTATTCATATACGCAGTAGTGCTTCCAAAAATGTTGTATGATTTTAGAAACAAGTCCTCTGAATACATCTTCACTTATTGCTAACTTTGTTTTGTAAGTGCAGTGAAACTGGATTACTGTTGTCATTTCAAGCCTGTTCATGTACAGATATATTAATCTTCCTTTCTGTCTGTTACATTATATGTTACTGTGGTATCTGGACAGTTTACTTCTGAAAGTTACCTAGCTTCATGTCATCTCTGTCATGTATCTCCGGTTTAGAGGTGATGCACAGCTGCATGGAAAAAATTGAACTATTTGTTTACAGTAACTCAGAGGTCTGTGGTGAGGCAGGGAACTCATGATGTTTCCAAGATCCAAAAATACTAGGTTATTACTTCTGTTTACTCAATACTTCTGCATTCCTCTTTGCTGGGCAAACTTTTCTGTGTGCAAGTCGCTTGAATTATTTTATATTCAAAGTCAAAATGTTAATTGAGCAAAAAAACTTGAGCAGGAGGCCAGACTAGATAAACTTCTGCAGTCTGTTCCAGTCTGAATTGTCCTACAATTCTGCATTATGCAATTCCTATTGACATGAAGGTCTGATATATTTTTTTGACTTTTTTTTTTTAATGAGTGCATTATTTGAATAAAGCTTACCTGCTACCTCTGAGAAACTTTTTGCCATCTTAGTCCAAGTAGATGGAATGTAGCTCTTTGCAGCAGTCAGAAGTTTTGTGGCCCATAGTCCATTTGTTATTTTGGGGCCTACGGTTAACTCTGATGTTATAACTGGTTTTAAGTTATTGTATATAATTGAGATTCTGAAAGATTATATAAGTCATGGCATCACTGATTGATTTTCTGTGGCCTGTATGAAGTAAATGTACAGTCTTCATTCAGTGTCTGGACAATTTACCAAAAGGAGTGGTTAAAATGGACTTGAATGGAGCTTGGACTTTCTATGAAGTATTCTTCTGTTTTGTCGAGCAGCTTAAGGAGAATTATAGTCCTTATGCTTTTGCTTTTATCTGTGGTCTGGATGAAAAGGGGTATATAGAGCTACTATATATGACACTCTTAAAATGGAGAGTTGACTGTTGAAGTGGTTTTTGTCTCCCTTTTATCTGATTGTGTATAGTCTCTCTGCAAAGGAGTCAGTGCCAAACTTATGAGTGGAAATGAAATGAGAGAACTTCAAAGCGCATGGATGATGGATTTTACAGGTGGGATTTGAAACTAAAGCTCTTGTTACCGTTTACTTCCATTCTGTTAGCACTGCCTGGCACAACTTGCAATGCTGTTTCATGAGCTGCTGGAGCAACTGGTGTTGCTTATGAGTGAAGCCTCATCATTTTGTAAGTGGCTATTTCCCAAATCACACACTCTAATATAGTGGGTCTGGTGTGTAGAATATGGATGATAAGATAGATTTGCTCGTAAGCTCCCAATAGCATTTACTCCTTTATCTAGGCAGTACTCTGATGTGAGATTTGACAGTATTAATGTCACTCTTACAGCCTTTTGCAAACCAGTCAGCCACAGCATTTCCTATTTGAGGAATCACAAAATGGCTAAGGTTGGAAGGGACCTCTGGAGCTCATCTGGTCCAACCCTGCTGCTCTAGGAGGGCTGTCTAGAGCAGGTTGCCTAGTGCCATGTCCAGATGGTTTTTGAAGATCTCCAAGGAGAGAAACTCCACAACTTCTCTGGGAAGTCTGTTCCAGTGCTCTGTCACTCACACAGTAAAGAAATGCTTTTTAATGTTTCTACTACTAAAAAAAGGAATTCTGATGTTTCTGTATGGAGAACCAGGCCATTTATGCTAACACTGAGATTCTCAATGCTTTTTTAAAAGAATGTGTCTCTTTTCCATAAAATGGGGATCTTTTTCAGGCCTCCAACTCGGGATAGTTTGAGTTTTCAGCTTGCATAAGAAAAAGATGTAGAAGAGTTTGATATCACAGATGCTCTTTTGATACATAACTAAGTATTGTCTAAAATGAAGTTGACCAGAGGTAGCTCAAATTTGAACAATATTCTTGAAGTACACTACGAACTGCCTGTAATAATGCTTGTATTTGCTTCTTCTAATGTTTTTAACTTCTCACAATCACTTTTTCCTGTTTCCTAGAGCAAATTTGCTTCAAAGCATTTGTATTGCAGATAATGAATATTGCTTTTGCTGCCTTAACGTTTTCCAAAGACGTTCGTATCTGTGTGACGCAAGTGCTGTTCTCAACCTGAACCTGCAGTGAAACCTTTCTCACGAACCTTTTAAATAAAACATGGTACTGTGCTTGATAGACAATGGGAATAAAACTGTACCTTAGCTATCTGCATGTGCGTGCTGTGGACTGGAGTGGGGAGGGGGAAGAACATAATCTCTTTAAGAGAAAAGAAGGGCGTGTGTGTTCTGTGGAGCATTGTATTCATGTAAAAGAGCTGGATGCATTCTTCGATCTTGACTTTTTCTTCTGGGAGGGAAGAAGGGGGGAGTGTAGCTGGGGGTAGTGGTGGACATTTTTGCAGGGGATTAATTCTGAGGTGACTCGAATAGACACTTTGATCCCTTACATCTGCAGGTTGGCTTGTTTTAGCTTGTTAATATACATAGCAAACTCTCTCTTTCCTTTTATGTTTGGAAAATTGCTCATAGCCCACACATGGCTCTGTAATTGGGGAGAGATTGTTCATTCTTGCCTCCAGGAAGACATTTCTCTCTGTCTGCTGAACTGGAGTTCCAGACTGGGTGGAGAGAATGCAAGAAAAATACGGGTTGCAAGCATGGATACAAAACTCTTATTTGAGCTATGATTCTTTAAGAAATGGACACTGATCCATCTGCATTTGCATCTAGATTTCTTCAGACTCAATGGAATGTTGTGACGTTTTGCATAAAATTTAAGTTTTCTGTTACTCTGCCTCTTTGTCAGCACATAGCTGTGTCTGACTGTCTCTCTGTGACTGTATATGGTCACAGGGGAGTTCTTAGTTTATATGAGACATTCCCTGAATGTAAACATCCATGAACTGAGATTAGGATTTGATTCTGTCGTGTAGTTCAGCACAAGTGAGCAGTAGGACCAAAAAGGGCATTTGTGCTTATTGTGCGGGTCTTACACAATTAGTACCTTATGCATATGTGTATGTTTTGCATGGAAAAGATGCATTTGTAATACTTGGGTATTTGGAGTATGGTTGTTCAGATTGCTGAATTTCAGGGTTTGGTTTGGTTTAGCTTTTAGGGATTTTATTGCTTCCTCTAAGAAAAAAAAAATGAAGTCGATTTTCTGTTTATTTGCAGAATGTCAACATTCCTTTGTTTAGAAGGATCTGGTCCCGGTACTGATGTTTTGCTACCTGTTCTGTTAGCAGTAAATTAGACAGGGCTGATCTTAACTTCTGCAGTTCAAGGTTTTATCATGCATAAACATAACGTGGTGATGGCTGCACACTATATGTGAATAATGAGTAAGGGACTGTGTGGGGACAGGGTGGAGTCTCCTGGATGCATTCTGACCTATGGCCTGTTAGGTTGCTAAACAGACCTGTTTTTCAATCCGAGGTGGTCAAAGAATAACTGAACAGTTTGTAGAAAGTGAAAAGATGGAAAAATAACCGCAGCTAGAGAAAGGTGAAAACTGCAGTAAATATAGTATAGTAATAAGGTGTGAGTTGAACTTAACGTGAACTGAAAACTGGTTTGAGCAGTTGCTCTGTGTTTTGCTTTCCTTTGCCTGCCCTCTCTACCCTGCTCTCTTCCCCCCTCTGGTCTTGTGTTAAACTAGATGCAGAAACAGACTGGAAGAACTTCAGTCCCCGCGGGACCTGAAACAGAACAGGACTGAAATGAAATGTTGCCACGATTATCGTATAAAATGTCGGGAAGCTTTTCCAGGTGCTTTGGGAAATATTTTTACAGTTTTACGTAACTGTTTGACGGACAAAAGAGAAGTGGGTATGCTTAAAACATACCCATGTAGCCACGTAGAGGTTAAATGCTATTTAAAAATTGTTTTAATTGGGGGGGGGGGGGGGGGGGAAGGGGAAGATTTCTAATTGTAGTGAAGTATTTTTGGAATTTGCCCTGTCAGTTAGTAATATTTGACTAATTAAAGCAACCCTTTGTTTAAGCCAGGCTGACAACAGTTCATCTGGAGAGTTGGCTGGTGGTCAAACCGAGATATGTTCATTCCTCAGCACTTCTGCCTATATTTATATGCTGATGTTTCTGAAGTAATGCTTTTAACTTGGAAGAAGGTAATCACATCTGTGAATTCCTTGTGGTTTCTCTGCTGCTGAGGGTTGCAGACTATAAACAATTGTACTGCCTTAAAGCCTAGTGTGTAATGAAAATGAACGAATAAAAACAAGCATACAGGCACTAGGCCCCTCTTTATGGTTGGAGGCATCAGGTTTGTTTGGATGGCAAAAATAAGGGATTGTAAATTTTTGCTGAAAGAGTGTTACCAAGAGGTATTTCTCTCTCATGTTGCCTTTCTCTTGTGTATGCTCTTGCTCTTGCATACATGTTCTGACTGTTGTTTGGTCAACAAAATTTTGTATGTTTGTGGAAAATTTGGAACTCGTACATTCCCTGTAAAGGAGAGGGAAAAGGCTACAAAAATTTTACCATCTACATCCCCACCCCCCCCCCCGAATCACTGGATGTTTCCAAGATGTGATTGGACTGGCTGCTTCGGTTCCCTTCCATCCTGGGCTGTTCTGTGATTCTATGATATAGTGTAGTGAGATTTTCTTTATGATCCCGGTTAGAGCACCAGGGAGATTACTAGGACAGTTATTTGGAAATTGAAAGTGAGTAGTTGTTTTGGGCTACAAGAAGGGAACAGGTTGAGTTAGGTAACAATTGTGTTTTATGTAACTGTTTTTCTCAACATAATGGTTTAAATATTTATTCTTGGATGAGTGAGCAAGTTAATCAGCTACAGAGCAGGCACTGTATAATAGCTTTGTAAACGTCTATTGTATTTGGTTTCCATTTCCACAAAAGCTTTAGAATCTTGTAGCTGAATGTGATCCTCCTTTTTAAGTAATTTTACATTACCCTGGTTCATTCATGTGACATCAAAGATGAAGCTACTTGGGCTAGCAGCACCAAATCTTTTCCTGTCTGGGTGGGAGAAAATAGAACTCCCAGCTAGTAGCACTCTGTGCTAGTCAGTGACCAGAATTGGTGTAATTTGTGAAGACAAGTTATTTTTTTGTGTTCTGACTATAGGTTAATGTTTGAGTGGAAAGAGCTAATTGGAAAGGTGGACACCATTGTGACAGACAAAGGTGTTATCCAGGGTGTAACTGGATTGACTTTGAACGTGGTTACAATGATAAGGCGGAGGTAATCGTAACATAATCAGAAATTTTAGGTATGCAAATCTGCAGGTCAGCAGAAGTAGAATTATGATGAGTAGCCTGCTGTAGATGCATTCTTTTAGTATAACATGGTATGTAAAGACTTTTTGATTTAGTATACTGTTACCACTTCTCAAACATTTTGAGAGATGCACATTTAGGGTGGTGGGTACAACCAATCTTGTAATATCAAAAGAAAGTAAATAGAAGGTATACGAAATCTACAGGTTCCAGGTAAAGCTCTTTTCATCAGCTTGTTCCCATAGATTCATCTGACAAGACCACACAGGAACACTAGGAAAAGAACAAAACAGAGTTAGTAAGAGATGTTTATTTTGCTGTCTCCCCTTGGCCTCTTGCTCATGGTTAAAATACACTGGTCTGCAGTGTGGGAGGTGCTGGCCCGGAACCAGCCAGTAGCTCTGCAGTGGGTTTTCCTGCTCTTTGGAGAGCTGTACCTCTGGGCAATTGCTGTTCAGTGACATCCTTTCTGTGCTGCTGAAGAACTAGAGAGAAGAAAGAGGTGGGGCTTGGGATCTGGCTCAGACTGCCAACGTCTGGGTTGGATTTCTTGGCACATGAGAGAAGTTGATGATTGTACCAGAAACTGCCTGTGCTGAGTGTTCTCGAGTTCTAAGAGACTTTCTTGCAGTGCTAGGTATCGCTCAACCATTGTTAGTTAATTACTTTTCAAGTAGCTGACTGGAATGACAACTAAATGGCAGGTTTGCTGGATAAGAAAATATTAGAAAGGCAGATTTTGACTGGTGATTGATGCTTCCATGATACATACACTTTCAGTGTGCCTGCTTCCTTAGTACAGCAGCTGATAAATGCACACACATACAAGGTGTGCAAACTGTTAGTTTGCTTTCCTCTGTGCAATGTTAGCCAGTACCTGCACGAGTACCACTAGAGTGCCAAATTACGCATTAATGTAGAATGCCTGCCTGAAGCAGGAGTTCAAGGGTAAAATGGAAAGATCAAGTTGTGTAACACATCTAGCTTATATGACATTGCTCAAGTAATTCACTGTATTGCTATTAATATTTTTTCAGTTTCTGAAACTGTTTTCAGAAACGACAGTTTTCATTTACTGATGTGCATCCCCATCCATCTCAGTTGTTCTTCCTGTTCATTACTCTGGTGCACATGCCGCTGTCTGTCCTTGTTCTAGCCTGGGTCTGACCTGTTCTGTTGCTTATGTTCTGCATTTCTTCACTTTCTGCAGATTTTGGTAACTTTATTATTTGCTTTTTGTTGTTGTTAGTATTTGGTTCTTTCTTATCACACCATTAGCTTTTTATTATAAGACAGCTATTGGTAGCTCTTCAGTATCTGGCCTTATAACTAAGCGCGTTGTGTCATGGGAGAGTTTGGATTGTTGCTTTGCTGCAGACCTTTGTACATTTGCTGCTGTTGTAAACAGGTCTGTAGGGACTATTGAGATGAAGGGAGTATGTGTGGAAGCATGTACTTAGTGTGCTTAATGTTTTTACGTGCCTGCAAGAATCCATATTCAGTGGGAAGAGATTTGATTAGGTCTTCGAGGTGAAGATAATTTAAAAGAACAAAACTTTAATTGTCAGCTTTTCAAGGATAGACACCTCACGCCTTTTGAACTTTTTGTTAATGTCCTTCACTTTTTTTTGTGAAATGAAGATGAACCACATATATTCAAAAATAGCCTTTTCCCCTGTTGTTTAAAGTATGGATTTACTCTTCAATTATCTTTCTCTGCTTTTATTATGAAAAGATTGTTGTAGCATCAGGGTTGTCAAGGCCAATTCATTTAACCAAGAAAAGAACAAGAGCCATTGACAAATACTGAACTTTCACTATGTAAATAGTGCTTTGCTGCTTAGGCATTTCCTTTTTACGGTATTTTCCCACACAGGACAGTGTCAGTTTGCAAGTGAGATGAGGATGAAAACAACAAGTTTTCCAGTATCTGGAGTAACAGTTATCTTAATGGACTTTCCATCTTTCTCCTAATGTGTTTTCCCCTAGTAGAGATTCATGTGCACTGGAGAAATGGAGGCGTTGAAACAAAAAATATGAAGAGCTGATGACATGGAAAAATGTGAGATCTGCAGCTGTTTTACACTAAGAATGAAGAGTTACCAAGGGCCCCTGTTTGTTCCTGCTGGGAGGAAAGGGAATGAACTTCTGCTCTATACAGGTGGCTGATTCCTAAGGGATAGCTGGATCAAGGAGAGCAGCGGAGACCTGGTGACAAAAAGACAGCTTTTTGTTGCCTTTCTCCAGCAGGTGTACTGCTCTGCCTGTGTCCTACTGGAAGGAGCTCTGGGGCTAACAACAGGCATACATTCAAACCTGCTTGTGCGCAGTTTTCCTTCAACAGTTGTCACCCACCTCTAGGTAGACCTTGGCCTATTGTCTGCTGGACTGGAATCTCAGCCAGGTCATAAGGGGAATTACTTGAAACTGCCCGGGAAAACAGCAAACATGAAAACATACTGCAATGTTGTCTTTGAATTTTGAGGTAGCTAGTGGGGAGAGAGAATTATTTGATAATCTGTCTTGTCCGAACATTTTATTCTCCTGTTCCTTCTGCTTTCCAGTGGAAAGTATTTTTCAAAGACAGCTGAAGTATCTGTTATGGCTTTAAGAATTTAAAGCTTTAACAGGAGCACATGTAATTGATGATCTAGATGAAGGGCCCCCTCCAAGGTGGGTGGGTGAAGAGGGAGGAAGGGGTAATGGGGATGAAGAAGAGTCGTCTTGCAGATATGATCCTGTTTCTGGGCCAGTGCATTTCATAAATGTATAGTGTCTACAAATGACAAATGTAAATGGACGTGTTATGAAGGAATTGTGCTTAAATGCAGGTTGCATAGGTCCTGTCTCTTGTTAGAGCAGTGAAGTTGCTCTTGTGTTTAGTCACAGCTCCATACTGCTCACTTGATACAGCTGTTAAGGCTGCAGTCCCCTATTCCAGAATCCAGTGACAAACTGTGCTTGTGCTATTGCTTCTCTATGGCATCTTCTGCTATTTTGTGTCTGTTCAGCTTTAAACATTTTAGTTCAGAGCTGTAAGTAAAAGAGCTTTGTTTTGCATACAAGAGCCAGTACAATTTCTCATTCAGCTAATGATCAGTGTCTTTTCTGGCAGCTAGAAACAGAACTATGAAAATCTAGGTCTAGAGACCCATGTACATTAGTTGAACAAAATGTGGAGCAGATCTGTATATATATACTTCTTTTTTTTTTTTTTTAATTGCAAACTTTAAACTGAACATTATATATCTCGTTCCTGCCTATACAAACATGATTTTTGTGAAGAGGTAGAAAGGAAAGGACTGGGATTCTTCAATTTGAAAAACAAAGATTTTGGGGAATATGATCAATGTTTTACAGAAACATGAACATGTTAGGTAAGCTGAATGCAGAACTAGTCATGCAATCCCACTGTGCAGGAATTGTTGCTTGTTAGAACTAATGGGAGTTTGCTTTAAAATGGTCAAATGAAGGTACTTTAGACAACAAGGAGTATGACTTCCTGGAGCTTACTGCCATTGAAAGTTGTAGGGGCAGAACATACCAGTGTGTTCAAAGGTTTGACAGAAGTAGTGGAAATTAGAATAGCTCAGTGGAAGGGACCTGCAAAGATCAAGTCCAACTGCCAGACCATTTCAGTGCTAACCAGAAGTTTAAATAAGGGTGTTATCCAGCTGCCTCTTGAACATTGACAACTATGGGGCATCAACCACCTCTCTAGGAAACCTGTTCCACTTTGACTACCCTCACAATAAAGAAATGTTTCCTTATATCGAGTCTTAACATCCTCTGGCTCAGCTTTGTGCCATTCACTTGCTTCCTGTCATTGATTATCAGGGAGAAGAGACTGGACACCTTCTTCTTCATCTCTCCTCCGTGGGAAGTTGTAAGGAGCAGTGAGGTTGCCACTTAGTCTCCTTTCCTCCAAACTAGACAACCTTAACCTCTCCTCACAGGACATGCCTTCCAGCCCATTTGTCAGCTTTGTGCCTTTCTCTGGATGCTTTCAAGTATCTAAATATCTTTTTTTATTATTATTATTTTATATTGTGGAGCCCAGAACTACACACGGTATTCAAAGTGAGGCCACACCAACACTGAATATAATGGGAGAATTATCTCCTTTGGCTGGCTATGCGGTGTTTAATGCACCCCAAAATGTGGTTTGCCCTCTTGGCTGCCAGGGCACACTGCTGACTCATACTGAACATACGGTCAACACCATATCCTTTTCTGCTCTAGGGGAAACCAGTATCTGTTAATGGATGTGGGAGGACTGGGTGGGGATGAACCTTCCAATGTCGCTGGTACAGTGAGGGAAGCAAGGAAGGAGGGGAACATAAATCAGGCTGAGCTGTCTTGCTGTGTTTGAATGTTGTCTGCCTTTGACACAGCAGTGAAGTGCTTGGTAGGTAACATGGATGTTGTGCTGTCCCAGTAAGGCATACTTTATGTTTAAAGCCATATTTTCTAAAGCTGGCTGTTGATGTGTTGAGTAATCATGGAGTGCAGGTACTTTGCACATCTCTGTCACCTTTCTTCAAATCTACATGAGTGCTCTAAGCTCATTTGGGCAAAAACTTCCTTTTTTATTTTGCTCTGGAAAAGTGACCTGAAATCATGGTATCTAAGCAGAATTTATTTTCATAACAATAAAGATACCTTATATCTTTTGTCTGAGAAATTACAAGGGCTTCTGCTGCTAAAATGATAGCACCAAGCATTGTAACAGGGAGGGGGGAGGGCAATGTTATTTTTCTGTAACTTTTCTGTTATTGTTTTCCACTTATGCTCATACAGTAAGACAATTTTGTAACACCAAATCATAAGATTTTTTCCCCCTCTTGACATGAACTGACAGTGAACTCAGCTGATTCAATGAGACATTTTTTTTCCTTGTCAGCATCTCCATGCGTCTTCATAATGAGACTTGTGACTCAGATGGAATCGAGCAGATGATACTAGGAGGAATATTGCCAGCTTGGGCTGCGTTACTTTAGCTCAGATCTCTTTACTAGCTTAGGCTACTTCTCTCTCTCTTTTTTTTTTTTTTTTAATAAATTAAATGCCTTGAAGACATAGGGTATAAATGCAGTGTTGAACAAAGACTCTTTCTTTGCAGTCCCTGTGAAGTTACTTGGTAATAATAGATGGTAGTGACAGTAGTATGACCAGCTATTTGTGTGCATTTTATTGTCTGCGTGTCTATACTATGCCCACCACTACAGAAACAATTTCTGAATGTGGGTGAGACAGAAATGCAGTATTTCAATCTGTAAAAATTCTTCAGTGTTATTTTATTTTATTTTTTTGGCCACTTTCCCATATTCTTGCTACGTAGTATGGGCTCTGGAAAACTTATATACTAGTAATATACTAGTGGTACTTGCATGTACTTAGAGGTGTATGATACTGTGTTGGTTTAGTGGCATTTGACTAAAATCAGTGCTACTTTTGGAGCAATAGTATGGTCTCCATGAAGTGACTCTTACATGAAATTCTCTGTATCTCTCCTATGTGTTATAGTTTTTGCCTTTTTTTAAAAAAAAGTCTTCATTGTTTATTCATCCTGTCCTTTTCTGAGTAAAACTTGCCATAGTCACTTATAGTTACCAAGAAGTTCTTATTAGGCCTGCGTGCATGGTAGGCATTGTTAAATATTATTCTGATAAAGAAACCTGCAGCAAATGTGGAAAATTGCTGTAGGAGTAGGAAGTTAAAAATGCTGTTTACTGGGGGAGGGGAGGGGAACGACTGTAAACCCTTTTGAGGTATTAGTAATACCAACTGTTACATTCTGAGGAGTGTGACTTCCTGTCTTGTCATTATTCACTAAAGGGATGTTAGTTATGGGGAACTGAGGGTAAATTGATGGGATTTTTTAAATTTGATTTCTCAGCTGGATCTCTAAGCTGAGAATTCATGTAAGGGATTCATGGGAGGGGAGGAAATGGAAGGGTGATAAAAGTAACCGAGTGACTTAATAAAAAGGCTGTAAGGCATGAGTACTCTGGCATTCCCCTCAGCTAGCTGTTCCTTGTCTTTTTTTTTTTTTTTGTAGTCATGTGATTTATTTTTGGAGTTATCTTATATATATATACATATATATGTATGTGTGTATATATATAAGATATCTATCTATCTATCTATCTATCTATCTATCTATCTATCTATATGTGGCTTTGTTTTGCAAAGGTTTTGTAACTGGGGCTGAGCCTTTCCATAAAGACCTCTTTCAGTCATCCCTTAATTGAAGTTTCTTTTGGTTGCCTAGCCCCTAAAAGGTGGTAGGGAAGGAGAGCCCGTGAAAGGGAGTCTGTGCTTTTGGAGCTTTAATTGCTGCTTTTTTAAAGTTGCCTCGACCTGGAAGTTTACTGCAACAATGGACCCGTGTCTGTCACAGTTCCAGAGGAATAACAACTTGAAATACCCATTTCTCTAATACACTGCTACCAATCTCCCCCCACCCCTGTGTATTTAAAATAATAGTAATACTCATTATACTAGCCCATGGTTTTAAAGCTACTATGGAGAGTAAAATAGTGCACAAAGCGAATCCCAGGAAATTGCAGTACTGGTTGGTAAGTTATTTAGAGAGAGGACGCAGAAGAGGAAATTGTATTAGCTTGGCCATGGGCAGGAAGTGAATAAAAATATAAATCTTTGCTTTATAGAATTGCATGCTGTGCTAAGAGGGCTTTTATAGGCCAAGTAAAATGCAGCAGTAGACTTTGATGTAGAGAAAGCTTATGGGGTTTTGTTTGCAATTTTCTCTAGGGTAGAATATGTGGCATGGATTGTTGGAAGTTTCGGAGGTAGAGAAATAATGTACAAACAGATTTTGACTTTTTCTCTATGTGGACTAACATTTCTCTATATGGACTAACTTAACTCTGACTATTTTTATTGAGAATTTTAAGTGAAATTGTATTTCCTCATAAAGATAGTTTAGTCACTGCCTAGATAACTTTGGAGGGAACTGCTCTTGTAGAAGTTGTAGATTTTTTTTTTTTTTGTATTGAGCAAAAGTATCTATATCCTTTCCTTGGAGATGGTTTGAATGGGTTTAATTTTACAATATTTATTTAATTCTCTAAAGATCTAGGTCTTATGACTACATTCTTGAGGAGTCAACCATTATTGCCATTGAAGTCCACATGCTTGGAGTTAAAGAAATATTGGTTGGTTCTGTTCTTCAGTAATTAATTGGTACGGTGTATTGCAGTGTTTGGGAATAACACTGTGAATGCATCTTCCATCCATATAATAATCCAGTGCTAAGTCCCTGTCAATGTTGAATTGCTATATTGGTTTTGAGAAAACAAAACCCAAAATACAACCAAAAAAACCCACCAACAAAACAGGTGATTACTTTAGTCAGTAGTGGCTTAATCAAAATCTGGAGAGGGTCCTTTGTTTAAACTACTTTTCTTTTCTTAAAATGTAGAAAATGTACAGTGCCTCAGGAGTTTTGCGTAGCTCTGAGAGACCTGCTGTGAGGTTTTTTTTTTTTTTTTTTTTTTACCTGATGATGATCCATGTGTTGCTACATAATGAAAATGCTCAGTGTTGAGCCTTTGAAACTCATCATAGCTGAGGATGCCAATGTAAATCTTTACACAGTCTTCTGTGTTACACCAATGTAAGTATAGGATGAACTTTCAACTTTGCTGGATTTCTGTATACCATAGAGAGCAGAGCATGGCCAAAAATATTTGATTTCCTTGTGTGGTAAGCAGAAGAGTTTTTCCTTTTCAAAGAGACATCTCATAATGCTAGCAATTGAGACCAGCCGCAGTTAGTCTCTTCCTCAGGCAAAAAATCAATGTTTGTAACCTGTGGTTCTGCACTATATTCTTCCAGTTTTTGCCCCTAACAATCACATGCAATTTAGATTCCAGCCTTGCATCTTGTGAAAAAAGGAGTATTACTTGTTCACTTCCCTCCCATGGTTGTTTTCTGGTGTGGTTATTTCATTTTTTCCCCTTAGTATTTTCCTTAGTGGAGAACTGTGGAAGCTGTACCAGGTGATGACATAAAAACTGTGGTCTAGGCTTTTCTAGGTTTCATAGCACTTTATGCAGAGTTCTAGTGTAAACAGCTCTGAGTGCTGAATCTCATAAATGAACTATTTAATTGAACTCCTTGGAGATCCAACACTGGAATAAACAGTAAGGAACAAAGAATCCACATTTTCTAATTCAGATGCAAAAGTTGTGTTTCCAAAACACCAAAGAGGAGAACTAATTAATTTATTTACATAATAAATGAAGCAGTCAGGTTGCCTAACTGGTCAATTAATGTCAAGACCTGTGTTCACTGCTCAGAAACTGGTACTTAATGTATTCTTGTGACGCTTGCTTTGGAACAGTGTAAGTGTCAAAGCTTGCAAAAGAAGTGTTTGGCAGGTAGGAAATAAGAAGGAGGTCTAGATGTAGAATAAACTTTCTGGAAAGTTTATCCATGAATTTCTTCGTAACTGCAAACTGTGCAGAACTGTCCCTTTCAGAGAGAGCTGCAGATTTGTTGTGTAAACTTTACCCAGAAGTAGAACTCTGGAAGCCCGAAGGGTGGATAAAATCTAAAATGAGAATTCTTTTATACGTGTATCCATGCTTATAAAGCAGAGAAGCTGTAGCAACTCTGGATATTGGTGGAGATCATGGTGTTGCTAATTCTTAGTGTAGAAGAAGCTGTGTATATGAGGGCCGCTTAGATCTTTGGGCATCATGCTTGAACCTTCTGGGGTGCATGACTTGGACGTAATGACAGTAGTGACACTTTTCCTCCTAGACATCTTAGTCTTTTCAGAAACATACTCTGTATTTTCAAATGAAAAAAAGGCATTTTTTTTTGAAAATAATAAATTTTGTTTGCCTTTAGGTATGTTCCTACATAATGCTGGAGCTCAGCTGTTCTTTTTATTTATGGTTTAATATGAATTATAATTATGACAACAGCTTTCAATTCAATATGACATAGCATAATGCAAATGTCAGCAAGATTATAAATGGGGGATATAAGGGAATTTGTGACTTCAGCTTCTGCAGTTAGCGATTGATGCATTGTAATTACAATTCAAATTTATTTCTCAAATGTTTCATCTAACGCCTCTGAGGACAAGGACTCTTCTGCTATCTCCCTCAATAAGTTCTGCTAATTAAGTGGTGGAAAGATTTTCCTGAGAGTCCAGACTGTGTTTTATGCTTTCGGTCTAAGTAATTTCTACCCTGGTGTTCATGACAATGCGGTAGTTATCTTGGCTTCACACTGTGGCTAGGACCAACGTTTCCTGAAGCTATTGTTAACATTAGACTAACTGTTCGTACCTACTGGTGAACGTGGCTTGAGACGGAGCCAAAATCTGCCCTGGAGCACATGTGCCTCTGAGCACCCAGGCCTACTCAAGGCTTATTGCTGCTTCTAAGGGCTCCTCTGAAGTTTGGGGTAGGCCCCTGTGCAGGCAGCATGTAGAAGTGTCTGGGTCCTGTGGTACATTGTTTTTGTGGCTGTTCTGATGTCAGCCCAGCAGCTGTGTTTTAGATGTTTGTAGAGACAACTAAACATTTTGCCTAGGGCCATATTAGTTACAGCCACAAAGAAATCCCGTGTAACTCATCGCACCACACTGAATCTTTCCCTTTAGACGTATGGATGGAAACAGCATTGTGGGGGGTCTGGCCTGCCTGTGTGCAGAGAGACCCCTTTCTGCTTCTGGACAGTAAAGCTTAGTGCAGTTGAAGTGTTGAAATGCAAGCCCATTTTTAGTACTGAAGTTAAGAATAGCAATGTGCAAAGGACTGTAGCAAATGAGGTTACATGAGGCTGGTTGCCAGTCACCAGTGGGGTCCCCCAGGTTTCAATTTTAGGGCCAGTTCTCTTAATGTTTTTTTGTAAATGATCCGGATGCAGGACTGGAATTAAGTTTGCAGATGATGCTAAATCAGGAGGAGCTGATTCCCCTGAGGATGGAGAAGCCTTGCAGGTAGATCTCAACAAATGAGAGGTCTGGGTATTCACCAACTGTATGAAACTTAAACCCAGTCGCTGGATTCTGCACCTGGGATTGAGGGGACTGGGTAATCCTGGATATATGTACTGAGGTGGAGATGGGAGTATGGAGAGTAGCACTGCGGAAAAGTGAATTGGAGGTGCTAGTTGATGGCAAGTTGCACATGAGTCAGCAGCTTGTTCTAGCGGTGAAGAGGGCCAAGTGTGTCTCAGGATGCATCACACACAGCATAGCTAGCCTGTCGGGGGAAATGATTGTCCCGCTTGACTGCACTGTTGTGGCCTCACCTCGAGTACTGCGGGCAGTTTTGGCTCCACAATATAAGAATATAAAACTATTAGAGAGTGTCCAAAGGAGGATTGCAAAGATGGTGCTGGGTCTAGAAGGAAGATAAGTGAGGAGTGGCTGAGGTCACTTGGGCTCTTCAGCTTAAAGGAGACAGAGGGGAGACCTCATCACTGCCCACAGCTTCTTCACAAGAGTGAGCAGAGAGGGAGATGCTGGTCCCTTCTCTTTTGTGACTAGCGATAGGATCCAAGGGAACAGCATGTAGCTGTAATGGGGGACGTGCAGGCTGGATATTAGGAAAGGGCTCTTCACCAAGAGGGTGGTCAGGCACTGGAGCAGGTTCCCCAGGAAAGTGGTGATGGCACCAAGTCTGTTTGTATTTGAGAAACATTTGGAGAATACTCTCAGACATGGTGTTTTTCTTTCTTTTTGGGTGGTCTGTTTGTGGAGTCAGCAGTTGGACTCCATGATCCTTGTGGGTCCCTTTAAATTTGAGATATTCTGTGATACTATGAAATGTGAAATGAAAATGAGAAACATAAAAAATCACTTGGGATTTTTCATAGTCTGGGGAAACTTATTTCCATTTTTAAAAATGTCACTGGTATTTCTAAATGTGGGACTTGTTTTGTCCTATAGTTACTATATTACTACTGTTACGCTTTCCTCAGTGGGTATGTCCATTCCGTGAAGTACTGCCTTTCTCTACATAGTGCCTTTGATTTACCAGGATACTTCCAAATGCAAGAAAAGAACCAGGAAGGTTAATAATCCTTCAGTTCCAAAATTAATGTTGTTTTCTAGAAGACTGCCAATGAAACTAAAGGTTGTTACGCCCTTCTTGGGGAGGTACTGACTCAGTTTCAGATTTTGGTAGCCTTGTCTAATGTGTTACCTAAGTGTTTCCTAGATAGCAGAAGCCATGTAACACTGGTAGCATATATGGCATTCACCTTTGCTGTTCTGTATTTTAACATGATATTTCAGTTACTCTGACACACTGTGTAAATGATGTAATTTTAAGCTAGTGTACTTTTCTTACTCAGGAAAGAAGCAAAATTGATTTTAAAGTTAGTAATCTGTGCCAAAATCAAACTTGCATAGTTGCTTCTTGTTTCATTTACTGTATGAAAAGTGCAAACTCTCCTGCACCAATGTAAGTTTCATTGGTTACCATGATAACCACTGCACCATGTGTATTGTGCATCACTTATCTTAATTTTAACCAATTTAAGCTGAAACAATGCAACTTTTCTGACCTAAGGTCTTATCTATATGAAGGCTGTTCATTGAGGTTATTCTGCATTTCTTTGTAGAAGATGGTCTTAGAGAGTTAGGATATAAAATGTCTTGCAGTGTCTTTGCACTGGTATGTGATAGGTTTCTCACATGTTGTTGCTTTTCGCACTTGGGAGCAGAAAGCTTGTGAGAGAGAAGAAGTGGACAACACACTTTGATACTACTTCCATACCACTAGTGATATGCTACTGCTACATTTCATTTACTGAACAACTGAGGGAAGTCTGACATTATATTCCCCTTACTTTCAGCCTCAAGAAACAGCATCAAGGTCTCATACCTTCAAAAAAAAGTCCTTTAAGAAATTCAAAATTTGTGGAATCTGCAAACAAGTAATTGATAGCAGAGGCATTTCGTGCAGGGGTGAGTAACATATGATGTTCTCTGTTCAGTTTCTTGTTGTATAAAAGAAATTAGTTTTATATTAATGTTAAAGTTTATAAGAATCCATGATTCTGGAATTCCCCCTGGACTAAATATAATCGTTACCTTGACTTATTTCCTTCCTTTGTACAGTACTGTGCCCTGTTTTTTTGGTTTTGTTTTGTTTTTGAGAGGAGGGAGCTGTAGTATGTAGCTGGACGTGTATAATTATGTGTTTTTATTACTGTGCTAGGCAGGCAGGTTCCAGAATAAGCCAATGCCTGTGCAGGCACTTAGGAGCATGAGAGTGAGTGATGTGTGCACAGTGTGTGATGGATGCCTCTGGAATTCAGCCTCCAACAGAGAAAGAGAAAGTGACCCAGAGTCACTGAGGCATGAAGGTTTTTCTCTGCATTAATTTGCTAGAATTCAGAAGAGCAGCCATCTGTTATTTTCTTAATTTTTCTAGTTCCATTATGCTCTGCGTAATCCTTAGTCCTTCAGTCTAATCACTCAGACTAACAATGAAGAGATCCTTATCCTGATGGAGAGACTGGAGACACATCCGTCTCTGGTGCTGTTGCCCACTCCTAACTGCTGTTTTCCCTCACTCTTCTACCTTCTTTTGTACAACTGAACATACTTGCCTCTTCTCCATGGGGTACCTGTGGGAAAGACCTTAGTCAGATGTAAATAATTGGGAAGCTCAGTAGGTCCTTTCTGTAAGCTGTTGAGGGTCAGGGGGTCTTAATTCCCTCTACTGATTTAATCTGTTCAACTGTTGTTGTTACATGTTAAACAGTTTCTCTACTTTCTGCATGCATGGTTTAGCTCCTAGTAAGAGGATGATTTTGCCTATTCATCTGGAGTGTAGTTACCCTCTATAGGGGATAGAGGAGGAGATGGGAGACTTGAATGTAGAAGGAATGTGGACTTTTCCTTCTACATGCAATGCTGAACTAAGGTACACATTTTGCAGGTGAACAATTAAATGTAAAATACCTCACTGGTTCAGCACTATGTTTATTAGAGGAGTGGCAGTTGCCACCCCAGAATATGTACTTCTTTAATATGTCTTCCCTCCTTCTGGAGGTTGGTCCCAAAGTTCTTAGGATTTAGTTTTCATCTTAGCAGAAATTGTTAGTATTGTTAGAAAGAAGCCTGCTTAGTAGAGGAATTGTATTAAGACCCTCTTGATCAGGTTTATTGTTAGAAACAGTGTACCAGGAAAGAACTATACTTTTGAAGGGAAAGGCCTTTGTGGTGGGAATAAAAAAATGTTTGCCAGGTTGCTGTGGATTTCACAGAATGACAGAATCACAGAAAAGTCTAGGTTGGAAGAGACCCCCAAGATCACCGAGTCCAACCTCTGACCTAATGCTAACAAGTCCTCCATATTTGAGTCCTTATAGCCCAGAGCTGGAAGACTCAAATTCAGAAAAGCCATGTCAGTGTCCTTACCTACTATTCTGCTCTTCTGGACCTCATTCTTACCAACTAAGGAGAACCTTTTTGGGAATATGAAGGTCAAAGGCAGCCTTGGTTACAGTGACAATGAATTGGTGGAGTTCAGGATACTGAGGGCAGGGATGAAGATGAAAAGCAAGCTCAAAACTCTTGACTTCAAGAGAGTATACTTTGGTCTCTTCAGGGATCTGCTGGGAAGAGTCCCATGGGATAAGACCCTGGAGAGAAGAGGGGCCCAAGAGCAGTCCATCCCAACAAATGGGAAGTAAGGCACAAATGTCTATGTAGATGAAGAAATTGTTCCTGGCCAAACTCAAACACAAAAAGGAAACATGCAGAGGGTTGAAGCAGGCATTGCTCCTTTCCAAGGAGGAATATGGGGATATTGTCTGAGCATCCATTGCTGCAGTTAGGAATGCTAAAACACAAATGGAATTGAATCTGGTCAAGGATGTTAAAGATGAATAAGGTCTTCTGGAATTACATAGGTGACAAAAGGGAGAGTAATGTAAATGTGGGCTCACTGCTGAATGAAACGGACCAGGTTACACAAGGCATGGAAAAGGCTAATGGAATGCCTTCTTTGCCTCAGTCTTTACTGGCAAGATGAGCCTTCAGGAATCTCAGGTCCTAGAGATGAGAGGAAAAAGCTGGAGCAAGAAAGTTTACCTTGGTGGAAGAAAATCAGTTCGGGAAATACTTACTCAAACTGGACTGGAGGAAAGTGAATGTCACTCCTATCTTCAGTGAGGGCAGGAAGGTGGACTCAGGCTGGTCAGCCTCACCTTGATCCCTGGGAAGGCGATAGAACTGCTAATCCTGGAAACCATTTCCAGGCACACGAAGGACAAGAAAATTATCAGGAATAGTCAGTGTGAATTCAGCAAGGGGAAGTCATCCTTGATCAATGTGATAAGCTTCTAGAATTCTGGCAGTTGAGGAGAGAGCAGTGGATATTGTCTACCTGGATTTCAGTAAGGCCACTGAGGCTTTTCCTCACTGGATCCTCATAGAAGGACTGTTGAAATGTAGTCTAGATGGCCAGAGAGTGAGGTGGATCAAAATCTGACTGACTGGCTGAGCCTAAATGGTAGTAATCAGTGGTGCAAAGTCTAGCTGGGGGCCAGTAATGAGTGGAGAGCCCTCAGGGCCAGTACTAGGTTTAGTCCTGTGTCCTAGTTTTGGCTAGGATAAAGGTAATTTTCCTCCTAGTAGTATGCTGTTGTGTTTCTCACTTAGGATGAGAATAATGTTGATAACGGGCTGATGTTGTAAATTGTTGCATAGCAGCACTTACAGTTAAGTCAAGGACTTTTGAGCTTCTCATGGTGCCCTGTCAGTGAGGAGGCTGTGGATGAAAATGATACGTGAGGGGACAAAACCAGGACAGCTGACCCAAACTGGCTGAAGGGTTTGTGATGTCATGCCAACCAATTAATATGGGGTGGATGGCTGGGGTGGTGTCAGACCCCTGCTTGTGGATGGGATGGGCATCAGTCTGTGGTGAGCAATTGCATTGTACATCACTTGTTTTCTACATATTACTACTACTGCTATCATCATTATTATTTCTCTTCCTTTTCTGTCCTATTAAACTGTCTTTATCTTGAACCACAAGCTTTTGCTTCCCCCCCCCCCCCAGATTTTCACCCCCATCCCACTGGGAGGGGAGGGTGAGCGAATGGCTGTGTGGTGCTTATTTGCCAGCTGGGTTAAGCCACAACATCCTGTTCAACGTCTTATTAATAATCTGGATGATGGGGCAGAGCGTGCCTTCCGCCAGTTTGCATACGACACAAAACTGTGAGGAGTGTCTGATTCACCAGTGGGTCATTCTGCCATCCAGAAGGACCTTGAGAGGCTGGAGAAATGGGCTAACAGAAACCTCATGAGGTTCAACAAGGGGAAGTGCAAAGTCCTGCCCGTGGACCAGCAAGTGCTGGCGGCCACCCATCTGGAAGGCAGCTTTCCAGAACAAACCTCTGGATGTCCTGATGGACAGCAATTTGTACATGTGTCAGCAATGTGCCCTTGCTGTTAGCAAAGAAGGCTAATGGTGTCCCAGGCTGCATTATGTGAAGTACTGTCATCAGATTGAGGGAGGTGATCCTTCCCCTCTGCTCCTCATCGGGGAGGGCACACCTGGGGTGCTGTTTGCAGTGCTCAGCTCTCCAGTTCAAGAGCCATGACCGGACTGGGAAGAGTCCAATGTAGGGCCACAGCGATGATGGGCTTCAGCACCTCTTTTCTGAGAAGAGGCTGAGAGAGCTGGGGCTGTTTAGCCTGGAGGAAGAGGCTCAGAGGGGATCTCATCAATGTATGTAAATCCCTGAACTGAGGGTGCAAAGAGTCAGCCTCTTTTCATCGGTGGCCAGTGACAGGACCATAGGCAATGGACACAAACTGAAACACAGAATGTTCCCTTTGAACATCATGAAATGCTTTTTTTCTGTGTGTGTGTGTGTGTGTGTTTAATTGTGAAGGTGACTGAGCAATAGCAGAGGTTGCTTAGTGAGGTTTTGAAGCCTACCTCCCTGTGTATATTCAAAAGGCATCTGGATATGGCCCTGCTTGAATGGGGGGGGTGGGACCAGGTGACCTCCAGAGGTCTCTTCCAACCTCAACCATTCTATGATTCAGTTAAGAGGTTTACCATTTGTCTTGTAAACGGATCACAGATTGATAAGCATGAGCAAGTTTTTGTATTAACCTAGTGTTTAATAGCTTTGTTCAAATAAAGAAGCTAACAGTACATGCCAAGGTAGTTTAGCACTTTGTTGGCTTGTTCCAATAATTGGCTTGAAATATCAGGAGGAAAACAAAATTCTCATGTTTCCAAGCTATTGACGAGAGGTTTTTTTTTTTTTTTTTTGGGGGGGGGGAATGGAACTAATTTTATAAACAAGTCTAATCGGGGCCTTGCCAAAATATATTCCCCAGAAAGGTACGTTGATGACTGTGGCACATCCATGTCTGAAGCTGGCTGCGGTAATTTTCTACAGGTTTCTGAGTGCAGTTGTCAGAAGGCGTCCCTCAATAGTATTGTGTATTCCCTCTCCTCCCCTTTTCCCCCACCCCCTTTTTTTTTGATGCAAGCATGTGGCAGGTCTACTATCTTCCTTTGGTACCTTTTTGTATACTCATTAAGGTTGGAAAAGCCTTCCACGATCATCTGGTCCAACCTCCCACTGATAGCACCCACTAAACCATGTCTGAGAGTTAACTGTGGGATGTGAGCAAGAATGAGAGTTGCACAGGGTGAAATGATGACTACAAGTAGTTTCAATTTAACAAGAATCCATTTGTATTTTAATGTACAGCATGGGCTTTATGAAGCAGAGCTTTAGAAAAGATGGAACTAAAAGTTGTCTGTCCCTTCACCAGCCCTGGAGTGCTTGAAATGAAACTTAGTAGAGTGAAACTCCATTAATATGGAGAAAAAGAATCCAACTGTTTCAGAGCCAAATCTTAGTGCTGCTTTTTTGTTAAATTCTGCCAGTTGTTGCTGTATAAAAGTGAGCAAGTTGTCAGTAGGAGGAAGGAAGGGACAAGAAAAGTGTGTAGTTGAGAACACGTGAAGTTCCCTGGTGTATTAATGAGAAAGTCTTGCTTTTTACTCATTTGTCCTGAGAAAATTGTATTTGTACTGAATGCAAGTTCCTTGCAGACCCAAGTATCTCACCTGCTAAGAGAAAGTTATGTCATGAGAAATGAAGGAAGAGAAAGGTCTGTATTGGTCACTATGTAGTATTTACTTTTTATGTAGCAATGAGTCACCTACTTTTTGCAAGAAGAGAGCCATAACTGGGTGTTGTAACAACTGGTTAGATAAGTTTTAATTATTCATTGGCAGCCATTGTTCAGGTATGTGTTTAGCCCAGTCTTGCAAAATGTGTCCTTCGGTAGTGACCGGTTCTGAATGCAGTGTCTAAAAATTTCCTGTGAAAAATACATGATTGACTGGAATGCATGCTTGAATGATGATGCCACTCCATTGTTGCATACTTCAGTCCACCTCAGGAAAAGATGCCTAATTGTACTGATTTTATTTTAACATGTTCTATAAAAACAGTAGCAAAAAGGAAAGGAAGGTTTGAAAAGGGTTGAGCTGCTGTTTTAAACATGGTTGTAAGCTGGGCTGTCTGTTCGATATAGCTATTCATTAGTAAGAAATGGAAATCAGCAGTTGATGTCTACAGCACTTATACATTATAGAGTAAACTGTGACTGCTTATGCCTTTTCAGCACTACCTCAAACTTGAAGGCTTTTGAGCTGGTTTGATAGGTTCATCTTCCCTGCATTACATCTCAATTTAGATCAGGGTGGAGCAGATAAACATCCTAGTTACGCACATTTGCATATTTGACCAAAGGGCTGCAGTGTTACAGAAACCTCTTGATGTTTTTTAACTACTTACCCTAGATTGCAAATATTCAGTATTTTACTTTAATTGTAAATAAGCTGTCATAACTACATAATTTCTGTGTATTTTCCTTGTGAATTTCTATGTTCTCTTATTGTATTACTATTATGTTTGATATATATATATATATATTTATTTCGTTTTAAATTTCCTCTGCTTTCTTTATATTATAATTCATCCTAGGTTTGTTGTATTGTAACCAAATGACAATTAGTCATAGAAAAGGTGAGAGATTTTTAGATAATCTGAATCTTCTCAGTCTCGAGAAAGAATTTTCCTGGCTAATAAAAAACTTCAATACAAATTTGGAAAATACGAACGGTTTTAAATTACATGGTAGTTATTTTCTAACTGTAAGACTGTTGATAAATGAAGTAATGATGAAATGAAACACTTTAAACAGTATTGTTGATGAATCACCCCTCCTGCCCACTTAATAATTAGATTAACATGTTTACATGCTGGGAGTGAGGCTGTACATGCAGTGCAAAGCATTCCATACATTAGATTTTGGATTTAAAGTAAGTAATGTTAGTTTGGATGAACTGAATATCTTTTTGTTGATGTAACCTAGCCATGAACATGCTGGTTTGGAAAATACATTTTTGGAGGGGTACCAGTAGGAATGTTTGTAGAACTTAATTCCTACACAAGTAGTACATAAGCATCCTCACTGAAACACCATCTATGGAGCTGAGAGAAGCTGTAAAATTGGCATCCTGTTGCTGGCACAGTGGGAAGTATGTATGTGAACATGTGTGGGACATTTGGGCAGAAAATTAAGTAAGGTAACTTACTAAGGTGAGTTCCTACTCACTTATATATTTTTTTTCCATTTTATTTTTTAAGGCAAACCATCTAGTGGACTGTTTCTTGTTCAAAGCAGCCAAACTGCATCACATATATTAGATCACATTTGAGAAAATAGCCTGTATTGAAAACATGAATCCCATCTTCCTTTACCTCAGTGATAAAGGTTGAGTTAGTCACACCAGAATTTGGTCCGTGCTGATAAGATTTATTTTAAAGGTAAGATTCAAATCACCAAGATTTTTTTTTGGGGGGGGAAGAGGTACAGCTTCTGTTCATTACAGTTAATAAATGAAAAAGATTTTATATTTATTTATTTTTTTTAAGTAAAAAAGGACATACTCCCCTCCACAGTTTTCTAGGAAAATTGATGACTGCTATGTGGTCTAGTGTAGGTAGAGTTTTGTAAGCCTACCCCACTTGAAGACAACTCAAAAATTCCTAAGGGTAAATTTGTACTGAAATTAGAATTATCTGCTGGAGTCCAACAGCCAGAAATGAAATGCTACCTTTGCTACAGTGTGTATTTCCAGTGTGATAAACACAATATGCCCTTTGTGGAAAGCACCCTGAAAGTAGGTTTTGATGCATTTGGCTAAAACCTCACACTTTTAAATGGCTACAAAACTGGGAAAAATTAGCCAAAAATAATATAGATAAGATTTAAATAAAGCAAAGACGGGCAAAGAAATGTGTTGCAAGCAGTGCTGAATATTTTCTGGTACATGAAGAAAGCTTCAAGAATCTGAGCTGGGCTACAGACATAACTCCATTTAGACACATGCAGGATCTGAACCCTGTAAATATGTAAGAGGGGAATTGTTAGCTGATATTATGCAGACTTCCCATTTGTTGTCATTAATAAGATTTAAAAGACAACACTTGGAAAATAAATACCTACAACTGCATGAAGACTTGAAGTATCACGCTAACATTTGCATAGCCCATAATGCTTTCTCTTCTTGAAGGTTTTTGTGACTTGTTTTTTGCTCTAAGAGTTCAAGAACAGCAGTGAATAAAAACATGCAGGCATATTAGGTCTCCCATAATAAACAAGATAGTTCTACAGAACATTAGCTTTCTTGTCTTGTTCTGAAGGTCACCCTTTTTAAACTGATCCTCACTCTTAGCATAACTTACATAAGATATGTTTTCAAGATCCGCAATGAGCACGCAAGCTTCCCAGACCTTGCAGTATTACTTGCATTGTCTGGAGGCGGTCCAGATTTCTTTTTTCCCATTTATTTCATGTTGGTTGCTGGCTACAGCAAACCATAATCTGGTTGAAAGGATTTTTTGGATGAAGTGTTGCAACATGGGCTTGACTGCTAAGTCAAAGGGAGGAAGTCTAAAAACCACCTTCAGTTGTAGACTGGATTAAGGTTTAATCATTTGCTACCTGACTTGCCATTTGTAGCTTATGAAGATAAAAAAAGACACTGTTTGAGTATTTCATTCTTAAGAATATCTGAACACCTTCACTGTGCTAACATTCTAACATTGTATAACAGCATCTATTAAGCATGTAACAGCATCTAAATTAAGCAAAGACACCACCAATGAAAACAAACAAAACTCTCTCTCAAACAAAACAAAACAAAACAAAACCTTAAACCACAACAGCCAGAATTTTTCAGGAGGCAGCTGCAATGACAATTTAACTGTAAACAGGTTACTGTAACAATGTAAATTCCCCAGCAAAATCAGGAGGAAACATGATGATCACCATTTTTCCTGCAAGATGGAAGAAGATGGGGGTAAAGGTAAAAAAACCAGCCGTAATATTGCAGTAATAGTGCCAAACTACTTTTCTCTTAATAAAAGTTTTCCACTGCTTTTGTCAGCAAAAGCAAATGGAATATTTCCTCTGCAGGAGAGCTCATTCACAACATTTTCATTGTATAGCTACTTGAAGTCAAAGATGCTGAGGTTTTGCACATATTTCCTGTAATGGTCTTTTAGGCTTCATGTTCAAAACCAATGTCTACAGTCCCTGTCATGAAGTGCTGGGAGGAATATTAAGATGAAGAGACAATGGTTGGCTGAACATTTAAACACAAAAAAAAAACCTTAGAACAAAAAATAGCCAAGTAAAGAAAACAGGAAGATATTTGTGGCGTAGGAAATGGACCAGCAAATGTTGCTGCTGTAGTGTGGCTGGTTAGTCTTGCAACATCTTTGGCATGTGATTCTTAAAAATAAGTGTTTCATTTTGTGGCTAAAGCCCAATATTTCCAGCTATAGGACTGTTTCTTCTTCAGTGTGCCACATTTTTAATGCAGTTAATTTCTTCGTTTATTTTTCATACTGCTTTCATTTTAGATATTTATTGTGAGTTGAATTGCTGCAGAGCTGGTAGGAACACCAGAAGAATATGTGTAATGGTGCAAGAGTTTTTTTTTTTTTTTTTTTTTTTTTTTTTTTTTTTCTAATAATCTGACTAGTGTTATTAAAACCTCATAAAAATATAAATAGCTAGCTAGTTGTACAGTTCTCTTTGTCGCTTGGGACATGTTAGTTGTAAATGTTTTTCTGTACCAGGCTCTGCCTGGAGAAGACCCTGTCCTGGCAGCCTTGCTATGCATTTGTCAGAACATCTTGCGCCAGGGGAGTTTTAGGTTGGATCTTAGGAAGAACTTCTTTACTGAAAGGGTTGTTAGGCATTGGAATAGGCTGCCCAGGGAAGTGGTTGAGTCACCATCCCTGGAGGTCTTTAAAAGACGTTTAGATGTAGAGCTTAGTGATACAATTTAGTGGAGGACTTGTTTGTGCTACGTCAGAGGTTGGATTCAGTGATCTTGGAGGTCTCTTCCAACCTAGATGATTCTGTGATCTTGATTTGTTTTTTTCAATTAGCATATCTTCTTCAGAACCAGTGACAGACCTGGGTTTTTCTGCAAAATATTTCCTGCATGGAGGTATTATTCAGTAGTGATATTGCTAGACTACTTACTAACACGGCTAGGCATTACCACTCCTGCTGCGCTATGACACAGATCTTTCAGTGGCATTAGCAGAGAAGAGTGGCATTGTGAACTATAAAAACTAAGTGCTAATTATACATTTTTTTAATAGGATTAGATTAGATTCCATTTGTTGTGGACTTCTCATCAAGGACTCCTATGTTGCTGTCAAAAAAAAAAAGCTGTAACAGCATGTGCATATATTGGCAAAGGTGAATTGCAGATGCTGAGGGAAAGAAAGCCTTCTTCAAGCAGCAGGGCCTGTGACCCAGTATCCTAATTTATTACTTGCTGCTAAGAAGGTAAAATTAATATCAAGAGCTTTTTTGGGGGGGGGGGGGCAAGTGTTTTTTTTTGGTGTTAAGTTAATTATTAAACAGAATTATGTCTCTTAAGTGCTTGCTTTATATGCAAGTTTCTGCCTCTAAGAGGATATCTAAATTGTCTTGTTGTAGAATTCATTAAAAAAAAAAAAAAGGAAAATCACATGATAAAAGCCGAGGTTAAGTGGGAGGTTGATCCTATAAAGTACTTATGCTTTAATATTCATTGCATGTAGAACGTGACAGAATGTATGGCTATATAGTACCAATGTTACAAGTTCAATAATGCTAAAATGTGATAACGTGTATAACCCTTGTCACACACGAAGAACTTCGAGCTATTTGTCCATGTGATAACACTGTAACCTACAAAGTTGTAGCAGCTTAGGTAAACCATAAATTATTCTGTGGTTAGTGTACAGAAGTATTCTATTATTTTGTAAATATATTGTTACTGGTTTTCAGAGAGCATCTTAAATGCATAAATGTAAGAAGCAGAACTTTAGTCTTGTGAAGATCTTGGACCGTAAGTCTGAAAAATATGATTAACTACTTTTATCCTTTTATCTTTATCCTGGCAGTGGTATTGTTAACTTTCAGGAGTTAACATATCTTCATTTTGATACATAGATTTTTTTTTTTTTCTTGTTTAAAAAGGTTCTCAGCGCTATTGTTCAGGAAATGTTTTGAAGCGTAGTAAATAGCCTAAATATGGCTTGGCTGCCATTGCATTGCCAGCTGGCTAGGGACAGTTGTTCTTGGAGCTAATGCCAGAAACCTTAAACAAAAACTTGGAAAGTCATGTTTGGTGAGAGCTGATGTGTGGGATGCAGACATTCAGCTGTTGAGGTGAAGAACTGAACTAGCATTGCTGAAGTACCCTTGCTGAGTCCTCCAGCTGGTTTCAGATACACTTTTAAATTCAAAAACAATTGGGCTGTAGTCTGGAAAAAGCCAAGTGCTATTTTCTTTGTAAGATTTGCCTGAAGAATGCCAGCATTTGGTAGAAGTTGTTTCTTGAGATCTTTTAACTCTAAGTTGGATATATTTTCCTTAACAATTGATGTGCTGTGAGTACGCTCAGTTGTTCATGTGCTTTCGCATTAGATATCTTTTGTACGGAAAAGGCATGGGCTTACAGGATTGTGGCGTATTACTGCCTTTTTTGCCATATATTTCTTACGAAAATGCATTGCCAGTGTTCAAGACTTCTCTGGAAAAACAGCTTGCATACTGAAAAGTGATTCAGTCTCTCTGGAAGTCTTATGGCTGAGGCAATCCATCTCTTTGGAAGTACCATAAATGCATGGGCAGAATCGAATAACGCTGGGCTGAGGGAGTGCTACCATCCAGAGAGGATAGTTCTGCAAGATAGTAACATTAGCTGTGACAACATATATTCTAAGTAATACCAAGTGAATTGATTCTTCTCTGTGGGTGTTTAGTTTGCTTGGTTTTGGAAAGGTAACATCACTGTTGTTAACAGCTACAGCATATAAATCCATAGGAATTGCTCTGTAAAAGGATGTACCTGAAATGGCAACAGTAGTTTTCTCCGCTAACCTTTGTGTGCTTAGATCCTTGGAGAGTTGTGACTGCCAGAGTATAGCCATCAATACGTTCATTCTCTATGTGCCTGCGTGTTTCCTCTACCCTGTTCTTGGTGTTAATTCTTGATACCTCCCTTTCTGTTATCTCACTAACATTTGAAACTGTTTTTTTTTTCTCTTCCTAGGAAGAGATGATGTGGAAATAGGAGAGACATCAGAAAGTAGAAGGGAAAATTACTCTAACAGTACTCTAAATTAATTCTATTTGTTCTTTGAAAACATTCCTTAGGTTTATCTCATGACTGTACCATACCAGCAATTAAGTTGTTAGTAGGAATTACCTAGAGATTGGTAATTAGCTGCTGGTTAGTGATCCAGAGAATACTTTCTTCTAGTCAGCTGTTAATTCTAAAGCAGTGTTCTGTGCTAACAGGTTTGGTTTTTTTTGTTTGTTATTTTTTAAGTTGGTTTTAGCAAGTGATTATGTTTTTATTAAAAAAAAGACTTCTGTGTTTTTGGAGTGTACATGTGTATATATGCATCTATGTATTTGTGTACGTATGTATAAACAGAGACATATCAGTATGTGTGTAAACACAAATATTTACTTAGATCTTTATGTCTATAGAAAGAGTATTTTACCAGCCGATGAAAACCTGCAATGTTTCCTTGAGTGTTTTTTTCAACTTCTTTAGGAAGACATGGTTTTGTGATACGGTCCAGCGGTAAGTGCTGGTAGACAAATTCTATTCTAGTATTTGCTATTCATTCACTCCATGCAAATATTCTGTAGGTGTGATTCAGTTGTCTGTGCTGTGTAGTGGAGGTAAAGCTTGCTGTGCCTCACTGGGACATACATAGATGATGTGAAATGCTTTGAACTCTTGAGCATCTGTTAAATACCCGGAAATCTCTGTCATAATAGGCTCAGTAGTGTTAAGTTTTGTTGCTCTGGGCAGGGATTTACTAGCAAAACTCAGATCTATCAGGAAAAGGGAATTGGTGTTTGGATCTGTTTGTGCTTGGGGATCAGTTTCTGCTCTCAGGATGTAGCTGATATGCCTGTTAGGAGCTATGTATGCAATGAACACTTTGACATTCACTCAAGAGGCAAGGAAAGGAATCTCCTCTCTGCTTCTTAGCACAAAGGCATACTTCGCTCCTGACATCTGGGCAATCAGTGATCTCATTTCGGAGTGTTTATTTTTATCCAATTTATTATCGTCATTAGCTTTATTAGATAGTGAGGGAGATAAGTTAATGATTTAACTAGTGTAATCCATGGAAATGCTGGATTGAGCTTCCGTTCATGTTCCACCTGATCTATATTAGCTGATTACTTCTTGAGGCTTTACTTTGTTTCCTTTGAATCTCAGAAAGATAGCAGTGCTTTGTGTTCTTCCTGTGTTTATGCAGGAGTTTCTATGCCATACTTTGTTACTTATGAGATTTGCAGTTGCTGTTCAAGGTTAACTCATGTCTGACTTGGATGGTTTCTTTCCACCAAAGACAGTAGTACTGCTAGGTATGTAAGAGCAGGCAGACTATCAGACTTTTTGGTGTACATAGAAACTGGATAAACAAAATGGCTGCATTTTTTTAATCTGCATCTGTAATAAAGACTTTGTGTAATGTTTATTGTTGGTGACATTCATGTGTTGGTTTTGCATAAGCCAGTAGCAAAATCATGGAGGCTGCCATTTGTTTTTTGATCTCTTATATTTCATTTCATTTCATTTATTTTATTTTATTTTATTGGTATTTCATTTTATTTCCCAGACATCGAGGCATAAGCATCAGTAAAAAGAACAAGAGAAGCTCATCTGTAATGTCAGGGCTTCTGGACATATTTCCTGTTTTATTCTTTACCTTTTGTGTTTGTCTTCTAAAAATTGCAGACTTTGAAAGCACAGTGTTAATTGTCTCTTTTTGTTTGTTTCACTGTTTCACATGAGGTGTTAAAGTAGGTTGTAATAGAAATGGTACACATGCATATTTTTAGAACATCTGTTAGCCTTTTACTATGTCAAAGTAAATCCTGCAGGTTTAGAATACAGAATCTCCTAAGTATGCTGTTTCTGTGCGTGAAACTGCTTAATGAATTTAGCATGCTCTGTGCAGCCATGCAAGATTTTTTTTCCTTGTTGATTAAAAACCATCCTCCATTTGCTTTAAGGTTGGTAGCATTTGTAAGTAGCATATGGTTATCAATCATTATTGATAACCCTATCAATCATTATCTCTCCATAACCCAAACGACAAACAGAGCATAAAAAGAAGCAAGTTTCAGAGTAAGGAAAGAAGTGCATAGAATGGAAAATCTCTCAAAACCAGTCTCTGTCAGATTCTAGGCATTATGCTGTTACACTATAGATCTTCGCTCATCTGGTAACTTTATAAGTTGAATGCTGTTTTCTGAACCTAATTTGCTAGTACAAGTCATCCTTTCCTGCTGTTATATCAGCAGAAAATTAAAAGAAATCAAGTATTACTCTTGCAGATAATGCTTACAGCACCGTGCAAGCTTTATTTCACAATCAGAAATTAAGCTCTGAACAGACACGGTCACTTGTGACTTGGAGTCACCCCGCTTTTCTTCAGTGTCTTTGGAATTGCTGATATGACTAAGATTCACAGGGTTCATTGGGAATCATTTGGGCTTACTCTCAGCGGTATTAAGATGGTAACGCTTCTGATGTATGGGGCAGCTGTAAAGGTAGATGACAAGATCATCAGCACGTGAAGTTTAAACCAGACATATGTTGTCATAAACTAATAGAATGCACGAATCTGATAACATTGATGTAGATATCCTTACAGTAAAGTGTACAACCGAAGTGTATTGTGCCTTTTGTTTTAGTTGTTTTATTTTGAAATATGCTGTTATAACCTGAGGTTGGCTGGGTTTCTAGTAAAAGGTTGATCTAAAGAAATTGAAGGGAGAATCCACCCACTCTCTTACTCATGTGTTTTCTTTGCTTTTGTTTTAGTTTGCAAGTATGCCTGCCACAGGAAATGTGAAGAGAAGGTAAGCATATTTGTTGTCCTCTGTACTTGCTGTTGATCCACATGCATTTGAAGTTTAGACTACAAAAGCTGTTTCAACTAATTAAGGACATGATGATGATTAAATCAGATGCTTTTTGTCAAAAAAAGACTAACTTTTTACTGGGGTATTTTTCTTGACTTAAAAAAATATTTTTTTAAAAAAAACAGGTCTGTATAGTCAAAACATCTGCATCAGTGGTTAAACTTCTCATTCCTCTCATAGGAGCATATGTTTCAAGTTGAAAACAGTGAGTTAGTTGGGTGAAATACAAACCACGTGGTTACACCAGGGAAGAAAAAATGAGTGAATTGGGTATACATCTAAATTTTACAGCAACAGAGATTTAAAGGCAAACTTTTGGTGTTGGACTATGAAAAATACAAGCATATTATTAACCTATTTTCAGTGCCTACTTTAGATTACATCCACCAAGTTCAGTTTCATTACTAGATTTTAATTAAAAAAAAATATCTCTGAATCCCTTTCACACAAGGAAATACCCAGTTCTGCCTCCTAGTTTACCCAATAGTCTACAAAAAACAAAGCTGTTTTCAGTTTTTATTGCTGCATAGTGTTGCATATTTTATGTTGGGCTTTGCTGGCCTTTTGTTCAAGGCAACCGTCATTGCCCATTTGAAGTTTTCAAAGCTCAGGATGAGTTTTAGTTAAAACTGATTTGAATGTAGATGTTGAATATCAAGATGTAGAGTGTCAAGATAACACAGATCTACATAAAAGCAAAAGGGCTATTCTTCAGCTGGTGAAAATCACATGATTCATTTATAACATACAGAAACAGACTGAACAGGTACTTCCGTGATCTCAGATGACTTAAAAATCCCCCGTCCCTAGATTTGAAGATCTTTGATTTACACAGACTGTTGCAGCCTAAATCTGAGTGTTGGAGGGGTTTACTTTGACTTCCTAGAGCCATCTTCTCATAATATTTTCTGCTTTTAACCCAAATCACTGACCAGCATTTGCATGAAGACAGCATTTTTTATAGTTAGAGCACTTAGCTTCTAGAGACTGCAGATCTCTTACTACTTCCTGTGCTGTTGACTTGATGTTTGACCTTGAGTAAGGATTTATTTTGCTGTTTCCAGGAAATATGAATGAATTCAAGAAAGAACTCTGCTTGAGATTTGTCAGGCCCTTTGGGGAAGTTCTGGTAAACACAAGGGTCAGTTGGTTGACAGTCTCCCATTTCAAGGGAAAATGGTACTTAACGTGTTTCAAAATCGATGTGTTACGTGGTGTGCTGAATAAAAGCAGAATTTTGTGTTTTGTTTTTTTTTTTTTTTTCATGAAATGGTAAAATACAAACAGTTCGTAATTAAATTTGCAAGCAAGGTATTCACAATCTAACTATACATTAATGACTAGTAATAGTTATGATTGTTACTATAATTAATATATATTAATAGAATTAGAGGTCTAGAAGTAGAATAGAAACAGTTTTGTAGAAAGAAGTATGTTTTATTAGGCCAGATGATATAACTGATACTTTCTTGCACATTAGCTTTGGTTCTTCAAACAGCACCTGCAGTTTGGATTTCTACAAGCTTCTGTGGGGAAAAACCTGGTTTGTTGGTAGCATTGGTAGCTTGCAGGTTAACTTGTGTATGTGCTACATAGATCTAGAGTTTCCAGCAGTGGTGGTACAGAAATGATGCTGGAGGCTGTGGTAAGAAATTCTTTAAACTTGTTTTGGAGACAAATCAAATCATGCATGTACCTTGTGTTGTAAACAGGAAAGTGTATTTCAACTAGTATTTGTGCTCTCAGGCATTTGGGTGTTGAGTGTTGAAAAGATGGCGTGCTGGCAGTAAATAATAGCATAACTATTGTCAAGATGCTCGTATATATATATAGTAACTATTTGAAAATAAATCACTAGTATGTATTGCAGACAATAGAAAAATAAGATTTTGAGGGAACAAGATCTGACTGAGTATTGAGTGATTTCATATGAGAGGGTTAGAGGGTTTTTTTTCTTCTGATTTTCAAAGTTGTAGAAAGACAACAAATAGCTTATATCCAACATTTTTCTGGAAGTGTTTTCTTTATACCTACTAATATGAAGCTGCAGTTGGCTGTCTGGAATAATGTTATATAATCTCGTTATATTGGTGGTCATCCTGATTCAGATCTGATTTTTGCTTTTATTGCCTAACATGGCATCTGTATTTTTATTTGTTTATTGGATTAAGGCAGGAATGGTTCTCATAGCTTTTTAAGCTGGACTGAGAATATATTAAGACCATCTAAGGATGTTACAGGCACCTTTGAGTAGTAGATTTGTACCCATTACTATATGCACTGATTCAGATTCAATTGTGTGGAAAAAGAATCATGGACTCCAGTACTTCTTTTCCCTAGAATATGTTTTAACTCCCAGACAAGTGTTACTCTCTGCATTTGCAATAAAGCTACCCTGTTTGCAGCTTATGGGAAATAACTAGTTTTATATTGGTTGAACATCCCTCAAGACAAAATGTGTTAGCAGTTAGCTGAAAAGCATTTGGAAAGGGAAGGGAATGAGAACAAAGAATGTTGCACTTAGCATCATGAAATTATAGAACCACTAAGGTTGGAAAAGACCTCCAAGGTCATCTGGTCCAACAATCACCCTACTACCAATGTCATCCACTAAACCATGTCCCTACGCACAAGGTCCAATCTCTCCTTAAACACCCCCAGGGATGGTGACACCACCACCTCCCTGGGCAAACCCATTTCAATGCCTGAGTGCTCTTTCTGAGAAGAAATGTCTCCTAACTTCCAACCTGAACCTCCCCTGGTGCAACTTGAGGCCATTCCCTCTAGTCCTATCACTAGTTATCTGCGAGAAGAGGCCAACCTCGAGCTCCCCACGCCTTCCTTTCTGGTAGTTGTAGAGAGCAATAAGGTCTCCCCTGAGCCTCCTCTTCCCCAGACTGAACAACCCCAGTTCCCTCAGCCACTCAGCCAATAAGACTTGTCTTCCAGACCCTTCACTTCTGACATCCTGTCCGTTATTTTTTTTTTTTTAAAAAAAAGCATACTGCTGGGGTCATGTGTTTATAGAAGCATTATGCTCAAGTCTAGCGATAAAACTGCATAATAAAACAGCTAGTGCTGTAAACGTGTTTAGGTAAAAACAGCAGCTCAGGCCTTCCATTGGCAGCACTACAATGCCAGTTTTTAAGAGTTTGTCAACAGAATTCCTCTGTTAATGCATCTAAATGAAAACTTAAAAAAAAAAAAAGCCACATGAATCAGCCACTAAAATAAAGTTTATGCAAACCTGAGAATAAATAGACTCTGAATTCTATCAGCATGTGCAAATGAAGGAAGAATCAAGTTTTGGAATAATTAGAGACATCATCTGCTTTGTTTTATTCTAAAACCTGAATAGCTTCTGTGAGGGTTTTTCTCTTGTCCCTGACAAATATAGTGGAAACAAACGCAGACAAGAACCGTACTAATAATTCAAAATGTGGGGCACAACTGCAGAAAAAAAAAATGAAGCTACACAGACAAGTGAAAACAAGGTGGCAAATATTAGATTACACAAATTCAGACTGTTGCACACAGTGCTATTAAATCAGTTGCAGGAAGATTATAACATTTGAAATTGTGTAGCATAAATCCACTAGATGATGCAGATACCAACACTAAAATTAGATGAACTATAAAGGCAAGATTAATTAAAAGCAAACAAAAAACCCGAAGCCCAAACTCCACTGTCTTAGAGTTGTTCGTGTGTGTGTGGGGGGGGGAAGCCAAAAACAAGTGAACACAGTGGACATGTGGGTATAAAATCTTAAGGGAGCTTAACATAACACTTAACATAAATGAATGTGTTTACATTAAGTTACTGTTTTGTGATTTAGCCCTGAAAGGAGGTATGGAGGCATGACTAGGGGGGATAAATTAATGGAAATTAAGGATCCACAAATTCAGAACATATGTCAGGAAGTACTTTCATGTAGAAAGCAATAAATATGTGAACAGGTCTCCCAGGCAAGTTTGTTTTTGGGTGAACTCAGGACTGAAGCAATCTAATCCTGTCTTGGGGAAATAGGGCTATGAGTGAGTGGGCTTTGCTGTAAGGGGGCTAGTGGATCAGTCTGCTCTGAAGAAGTCCCTGAACTTTCATAAGCTATTTGTGAAGCTGTCTGCTGCATCTCTGCCAGTGCAGCATCAGAGATACTGGTGTGCACAGGGCCTTGTAGAGGCATTTGACCTCAGGTACAGCTTATCATTTTTTTTTTTTTTTTGACGCTGTACTTAATGGGCCTCTTTCTCACTGCATTGGCAGTGCTGGGATATGATAGCACTGTTGCTCTGAGCCTCAAAAAGTTCATATCTTAATAGGAAGACACGTGGTTGTATGTGTAATGGGAATGTTCTAATGTTCTGGCAATACATATTCCTGTTTAGGTGTTGTACTGGGTCAATGGGCAGAGGCCAATGGGATGAGGTTCAACATAGCTAAGTTCCAGGTCCTACACTTTGATCACAACAACTCCATGCAACACAACAGGCTTGGAGCAGAGTGGCTGGAAAGCTGTACAGAGGAAAAGAATCTGGTGGTGTTGATTGATGCTCACCTGAACATTAGCCAGCAGGGTGCCCAGGTGGTCAAGAAGGCCAAGAACATCCTGGCTTGTATCAGGAGTAGTGTAGCCAGCAGGACCAGGGAGGTGATCATCCCCCTGTACTCTGCTCTGGTGAGGCCACACCTCAAGTACTGTGTTCAGCTTTGGGCCCCTCACTAGAAGGACACTGAGGCTCTGGAACATGTCCAGAGAAGGGCTACGAAGCTGGTAAAAGGCCTGAAACACAAGTCTTGTGAGGAGCAGCTGAGGGAACTGGGGTTGTTTAGTCTGGAGAAGGGGAGGCTCAGGGGAGACCTTACTGCTCTCTACAACCACCTGAAAGGAAGCTGTGGGGAGGTGGGAGGTCAGCCTCTGCTCACAGGTAACTAGTGATGGGGCTAGAGGGAACAGCCTCAAGTTGCACCAGGGGAGGTTCAGGTTGGAAGTTAGGAGACATTTCTTCTCAGGAAGAGCAGTCAGGCATTGGGACAGGTTGCCCAGGGAGGTGGTGGAATCATCATCCCTGGGGGTGTTCAAGGCAAGGTTGGACATGATGCTCAGGGACATGATTTAGTGGGTGATATTGGTGGCAGGGTGATGATTGGACCAGGTGATCATGGAGGTCTTTTCCAACCTTAATGATTCCATGATTTGCTCTTTTTTTTTTTTGATTTTTTTTTTTCTGGATCAGGTGTCTAATGGTGTGGAGTATGATCCAGATCTTGAGCCTTGGCTCAGCTTTCCTAGTGAACATCAATATATCCTTAACTCAACCTTGAAGATTTCTTACCATGTCTAAGCCAAGAAGCTAATTTATTTTCTTAATACAGTTTGATTCTTTGCCAGTCTAAATTCATGTTTCAAAGAAACCAGTATGTTATTGCAGATGGCTCTATAGCTTTTTCTACTTCTGGTAGGATTAATTATATATTAGTTTGATTCAGCCTACTTCCTTTTTCACCTTTCTAGCTATCTAGACATCTCAGTGGAGTGCATATTTAGTCAAAGCTCCAAGATTTTGTATGAAGCGTCTAAAATCCATATTCAGACTTGGTTTCTGAACTATAGTGTGCCACTTGAATGCTGTTAAGGCTAGACCAAACATTTTATGAACTTCAAATTCTGTAGTTTATTCTTCGTAGAGAAATAATAGATGTATAATATGTTTTTAGTGTTTTATCATGTATAAAGCCACCAAAATTGTTTTAATTGTGAAAGATAGAAACTCTGACAAGACACTTTGTTGTGTTATATTGCTCAAAAGCCACAGTTTTACTAATTATAATTTTCTTGGCATTTGTATTTGAGAAGATTTAATTCTTCCATTGACCCTGATCTCCCTTTTTCTTTGATCAGCAAGAGCTTAAACAGTTTAGAGGCTTGGAGTAAAGCTGTCCTCCATCCCACCTAATTCTTCATTGTGACACCCTAAACTTATCCTTTCTTACTTAGACTTCTCAACATTCAAGGAAAGATGGACATGACTATAGAAAAAAATATAGAAATAAAATAAATATACATATGTAGCTTGAATTACTGTAAAAACGTTACTAGCAATGCTATAATGGGGAGGAAGACAGCAATCACAGCAATAAAAATAATGCAGGAGAGACAGCTGATTTTGGTCCTGGGATACATGTTCAATGTGTTTTGTGAAAATAGTGTGTATGTGGGGGGAAAGGACTACTATTGGTTAGCTATTTTCAGTTTAGTGATTTAGAGCCCAAACTGTTTCGGCACTCAGAAAGATTGGATGGCTTTTGTCACATGGGTACTCCCTGAATCATTTTGTGAATAAACCTTGTGAGTATTGTATTAAGGTTATAAGGTTGGGCCCACCCTTGCAGAAGGTGGGCATGAAGACAGATACTTTCCATGCCCATGAGGAGAATCAGTGGCTTGTGGCAGTCCAGAGGGACAGATAGTTACTTTCTGACTGCTAAAGCATAAAGCATGTAAGGCAGCACCTGTCTAGACTTCCAGTAATGCTGTAAGAAAGAGCATTTTGACATGTAGTCCCAGGTAAGGGGGACTATTTAAAAAAAAAAAAAGGATCATTGTATTGTTAGTTTTATTATATTTTTAGTTCACTAGGTCCATTAAGAAGGTGAACCCAGGGAAAGATTGACAGCAGAAGCGAGTAAACAAGCTGGACTCTTCAGGGTGAAGATGAGGCACTTTCTCTTCAAATGACAAAGTGGCTAAGATTTCCAGGATTACTGTGTTGCTGCTAACGTTGGATCTTGGATATATTTTCATTTACCTCACTGAAACTGTTGGGAAAGTTGGGGCTGTTATGGTTGCAGTGATACTTCATTGGTTCGGAAAAGGAAGCAATTATATATCTTTAATGTTACCAGTTCTCAAACTATTGCCAAAGGTTTCTCTTTTTGAGGGTAATAATTATTTCTTTCTTTCCTATCTAATTTGCATGCTGCATCAGTTTGCTGGTGAGGGAATTCAGCATGGCTATTCAAAAGGATGGAGAGAATTCCTCTTTGAGTGTTTGACACAATAAAGTATTAGAGCAGAAGCCAGATTTGTAAGATGTCAGTGTGTCATAATTTTTAAAGAGACAACTGTGCTCGGCTCTCTCAACTGGCAGGTAGTGACAGTTCAAAGTATTAATCTAGTATATCTAACTTTCTAATCTTGCTTCATATTTATGCTCAGTTGCATTTTGAACACTACAGCTTAATATGTCAAAATTCCTCAGAAGAACATTTTTTCTGGGGAAACTTCTCATCTAAATACTCAGTGTTTATTAATTTTTAAGTGATTTTGAAGTAAAACTATGTTTTAAAAATAAATGAGCAACCTGGCAGAAAATTATTTTGTTAAGAACAGCAAAATGCTGTCAAGTCTTTACTGCATAATTAATATGTTAAAAGTGTAGATTAACACTACTATAGCAACAGTGGACCAAATAGTGGCGACTTTGCTTCTCAAAGGATTCATGGGGGGCTTTTTTGTTTGTTCTTCGTATTTTTAAAATATTTTTAATTTGGTTGCATGGATAGAGTACAATTTCTCCTTAACCCTCTCAGATTTTGGGCAGATGGAATCAAGGTTTTAAATGAAAACTTGTGCCATGTTGTTTCCAGGAGACAATTGTGTGAACCTCTGCGGCTGACACATTTTTGTGGAATTGGTAAATCAGAACATGTTCAGTACAGCTTAAGACTTCAGGGATTTTTTTTCCTCATAGGAAGTAATTAACATGTTATACTACCGTGCATGCTTTTAATGCTGTCTAGCCTTGGACTAGAATAAAATGTTTGCAGTTGAAGTCTGAGATTAATCTGTGGCTCAAAGTGGTCTTTAGATTTTACTTGATTGTCCCCAGGAGCAGTATTTTGCCCTCTGTTAGGTTATACTATCACTGTAATGAACTGTTTAATGAATAAGCTTTCTCATTCGACCAGAACTGTAAACTATTGAGTGGCAAGAGGACTTGAAATTACTTTTTATGGATATAAACCTTTCATTGTGTAAGTAGCAGAACTGCTGTGCTTGGAGGGTTGTGTGCTTGGCAGTTAACTTCATGGGGCTTTCCAAAAATTAAAAAGTATTTTAAAATATGCTAGTGTTTCTAGGTATGTCTCATTTAGTCTTACTTTTTCAGAAAACTGGCTGTTACACAAGACACAGATGGTACCTGTTACAATTTCAATATTTGTTTCCTTGCAGTTTTTATAACAAAATCTATTGCTTTCCTTCACCACCAAAACTTGGATAGGTTATATTTTCATGACAGGTATGAACTTCCCACTTGAAAACTTTAGGATGTTTTAGGAGAATTTGTTTGCTTGTTTTTCATTTCCTTGCCTTGAATACTGGTCTGTTTTGGTTGATCTCGGTTCTCTTCACCGGTCTGTTTATTTTCTGCCTAATTCTGATCCTTGTAACATGCCTTATAACTTTTTTTTTTTTTTTTTTTTTTTTTTTTTGAAGAGAGGTAAGCGTTTGTCAGCCTTTTAAAGTGGGATCAACGAACATGGGAATGATGCATTTTACTTTACTGTTGCTTGGGAATTGCTCTCATGTCACACTATATAGCTCATCACATGTTTCGGAATATGGGAATTGTGTAGCTTACCAGAAATGGGAATTGTGTAGCTTACCAGAATATACCACCTGTTTCTTTATTTTTTAAAAATTTGTTTACCAGTACTGTACATGATGCTCTTAGCTTTTATGTAGGAGCCATAGCTTTTGTTTCTGCTGTTAGAGCTAAAGGCAGTAACAACATCTTGGATGGTACACTGAAAATCAACAGTGGCAATAATTTGGTAGCAGGCATAATATGACAATTTCTGAGTCATAATATGTTGCTGTGGCTAGAGGCAGTGGTGAAGACTGTATATTCCTGGAACTGGCAATAGTCCTTTTCAAAAAGTGGAGCAACGCCAGCATTAGATTGCAAGCAGTTGCCTTACTGACTTAATGAAAGAATGGAAAGAACTGAAAGAGTGGCAACTGAACTGCAGACACCAACATGAGTAACAACAATTTTTTGGGAACACATAGAGACTGAGTACTATGTGCTTTGAAGGTTATGAGCTCCATTGCAGTGGAAGTCCTGCCTGTTTTGTATCAGCAAGCTACAATGTGTAGGCTTCATTAGAATTTGCTTTTGTTATCTCTGTGATAACACAGCCTTTCATAGCATTTTACTTGTAATTATTTCTGAAAGGCTGCTTGTTTTGTTCTGTCTTGCTGAAGAAACCATTGAGAATACTTCTTACAGTTAAAGCACAGTGAAGTACCATTTAGTTGTGTCTCTTTTGAACAGCTGTAAAATTGGATATATTTGGAATGTGTGTGTTTTATACTCAACATATATTTTAAAAGGTAAAAGTTTGTAATCTAAACTAAAGTGACCAGAGGTATATGAAAGTCAGGACTGTGATATAAGAAAGTCAGGAATACTGTAACAAAATACAGGCACTTCAAGTGCCTTTGTGTCAGCCTCCAGAAAGGGTTCCACTCTCAGAGAAACAAGCCTGCTAGAGTGGGTACATTCTTTACAACATGAGAATATATACATATATTGTGGGAAACTGAAAGGTTCCTCCTTGGTCCTCAACATTTCAGACTACTGTGACTTGCTGAGCAATGTGCCCCAGTGTTTTTTTCAGAAGGATTTCTCTGAGTTTCCTGCTGGAGAGGTTATTCAGCTTTTTTTGGATGACTCTTACAGACCTTCTGTCACAGACTAAAGTCAGGCATTTGCTGGATTGATGCATATATCCTTGGACTGTCTGAATCAAAGAGCTATCTTTCCTTGGACTGTATGTATTTTTGCATTAAACTGTCCTTAGTGAGGTGCAGACAATCGTCCTTCAGTGGTTGGTTTTCAACTGTAGGGAAGTAAAAAGCAAATTAAGAAAAAACAAACCCAAGCCTATTACTTTTCCAACTAGGCTGACATTTGATTTCTGTCTTGATATCTTTCTGTATGTAGAGTGGAAAAATCTGGCATTGCTGTCTTCTGGAATCCTCCTCCTCTACCACATTTCCCTCTTCTCTGTAGTATCTATTAAGAAAAACAAAAAAAAAAAACCCAATAACCACCTTATTTTTAACATTTTTATTATGCTTTAATATTGCTGTCATGTTATCTTTAATACTTTCATTTGAAAGACATCTTTCCCAGATGTTAAAACAGGTAGTGGAAGCAGTGAAACTTGTGTACTGAGGCCTGGCCTCTCTAGATTGTCATGAGGAAGCTCTTACCTCCTCCTGCTCAAACTTCTGGTACCATTCCCTGTGTGTGCTGCTCTTTGTGAGGACAAAAATTATAATGTCTTTAGCTCTCATTTCCATTGTTCAGGTGTTGGAAGCAGTTCTGAAACCCTGGAAATTCATACCAGTGTATACGTTAAAGATCCAAAACTCTGATGTACAACATTGAATCATAGACTCACTAAGGTTGGAAAAGCTCTCCAAGATCATCTGGTCCAACCATCCCCCTCCCACTGATAGCACCCACTAAACCATGTCTGAGAGTTAACTGTGGGATGTGAGCAAGAATGAGAGTTGCACAGGGTGAAATGATGACTACAAGTAGTCTCAATTTAACAAGAATCCATTTGTATTTTAATGTACAGCATGGACTTTATGAAGCAGAGCTTTAGAAAAGATGGAACTAAAAGTTGTCTGTCCCTTCACCAGCCCTGGAGTGCTTGAAATGAAACTTAGTAGAGTGAAACTCCATTAATATGGAGAAAAATAATCCAACTGTTTCAGAGCCAAATCTTAGTGCTGCTTTTTTGTTAAATTCTGCCAGTTGTTGCTGTATAGAAGTGAGCAAGTTGTCAGTAGGAGGAAGGAAGGGACAAGAAAAGTGTGTAGTTGAGAACACGTGAAGTTCCCTGGTGTATTAATGAGAAAGTCTTGCTTTTTACTCATTTGTCCTGAGAAAATAGTAGTTGTCTTACTGCTAAGAGAAAGTTATGAGAAATGAAGGAAGGGAAAGGGTGATTCTGTATACACATGCAGGGTGTTTCTGTATATGCATACACACATGCACATGAAAAATTTCCATGAACTTATTGTTTGTACAAAGGCCATGACTTCTCCTAACATAATTGTAACTGTACATTATTTAGAGGTTTTCAGTGGCTTCATTTTTCTCTTTACCCTTTCTCTTCAATTTTGTGAAACGCTTAGTGAAATGTATTAGTTTTGAACTAGAATGGACAGGTTACTTAGCAGGTCACGTATTTGAAGATTTTTCCTTCTACAACCTTTGTATTCCACATAAGTTGCGGCAGACATGCCAGCAGTTCTTACCTGTTAAAACTGTAGCTTGGAGGAATGTGATTCATTGTAGCTAAATGGTTAAGTTGTATGGCTTTTGAAATAGTAGTCTAATAGTATCAGATTTGGACTTTGAAATGCATCTTTGATAATATTTGGCTCATTCTTTGAAGATGGTTCTTCCTCTGGAAGATCACTTGCTTTTGTGAAAATAAGATAATAATAAGGGAAATACAGGAAATGAAAAGACGCGCCTGGGAGTGAAAAATGTATTGACATATAACTATAGGATATCCAAGCAAATGGCCTCTTATGAAACAGTGGAGGGCACTGGTTGTATTTCCATTAAAAAAGTGGGGATATATTTTACTTCCTTAGTGCCAGGTATCATGCCATTTGTTGACATTTTTTCTTGTTTGAGTTGACATTTATCTCATGTTCAGTTACTCATTAACCCGTGTGACCGGTGTTACAATTGTATGTAGGAAAATTACCCACAGATTCATTGGAGTCAAAATTCTTTATCAGATGGATTATTTTAAATCTTCTTCCACCAGAACAGGACTTTTTCAAAGCAAAACTTGATTTTGGAAGTATCACGCTATGAAGGTGTTTTCATACAATATGCATTACGTATACAAGGACAGGTGGTTTGGCTTTCAGATATTTAACTGGTTATATGTGGGTAGGCTAATGTATCTATATTCATGTGTGTACCTGGGTATGGAGGAGGTACCTATTTTTAAAAAATGTTCTGGGAATTCCCAGATTCTGTTTTTCCTTTTTAATAAGTGAAGATGCAGTAGTGTAGAGGCTAAATGTGTCTTGTTTGTGCTGAACTATGAAATATTATAGTAATGTATCCAGTATCTTTCATTCAAGAATAAAGATACTGTTATTGAAAGCTGACAAACTTGTTGATTCCAAAAGTGTTTTTTTTTTTATTTTTTTATTTTTTTACAATTAACTATAGCTTCAGCAGGGATCAAGAAAATCTGAAGTTTATTGTTTTGCACAGTTGATGCACTGTAAGTTTTTAAACCAATGAATGAGGTGCTTATACATTTTTTTAATCTCCAGATTTGTATTAAATTGAAGTCTTGCAATTTTGCTTTTCAATTGTATACTTTTCCTCTAAATGTTAATTTTAGCACATCTCAGGCCTTTGCAAACCAGGAAATAGAATTAGGGCAACTTATATAACCTCGACTCAGGTTGTCTGGACCTCATGATAGCCTCCCTGTGAACACGTCAGCACTTTGCTTTTAACCTATATCTGAATTAACAGTAGAAGAACTTCTTGAAACTGCTTGTTAGAACTGAAATCAGGATACTTGACTGTTTTCCTTCATCTGAGAAGAAATATGCTATAAGTGTATGTGCATTCAGACAAAAAGTCTGTGCACCTGGGTTGATTCAGTGTGTCTTGCATTAAGTCAAGTAGCTAGAAAAGAGTAGCAGCACGTGCAAGTCTGGCTGTGAATAATGCATTTGAGTGGTCTGCAGGTTAGTGACAACATAGTTATAAAAGGCATTGCGCAAGGGCAAAGAGGTTGCTATATACACTGGGAAGGGTATTATGTGACTGGTATACTCAGAGTGGTACCATCTCACATGGGTGTTGATCTTTGTGAAAGCAAAGAAACAGTGCAAGACATACAACCAGAAGAAAGTGGAGTCTATCTGTAAAGTCAGGTTATTGTATAGGCATTGTAGGCATAGTGAAACTCAGAGAAAAAATAATTACAGAAGTGTTGAACCTCATGTTAGCTCCCATTTTCTCACAGCCCTGTGTTTGCTTGGGTGAATTGCCTGAATAAGATGCCATAGATCTGTCAAAAAAAGATCTGTAAAAGGTTTTTTTTTTTTTTTTTTTTTTTTTTTGTCAGCAAATGTCCCAGTACTCTTGTGTCAGCATAAAAAGGGGCTTTTTCCTTTTTCTTAGGCAATGAGTCAGCTGTAATTATTGAGGAGGTTATAGGGGAGCTGTATTGTGGTTAGTCATGGGGAAGTAGATACTTGATTCCTTAACAGAGTTTAACAGCATAGAGAAGGGATGAAACAGAGATTATATTTATGTGCTCCAGTGATGTCAATTTTATTCTGCAGCTGTTCCAATTATTACATGAGTGTGTAATATTTTGCCTATAGCTGAGAATTAGAAGTGTATCTCTCTCTCAAGTAAGGACCCGTCTGTGGAGATGTCAGCCCTTCCATGCTAGTGGTTAAAAGCCATTTCCGAGAGTTGAGACCTGAGGGGATTGTTCTGGTGTAATCAGGTTTGCCTCTTTTTGTCTGTGCTGCATACAGGACTAGATGTGTCTTTTTATTCTCATGGTTTGCTGGTGTGGTAGGGCGTGGGAGCTCTGCACCAGCTATTGGCAGTCTGCGAGATCACAACCCTACCATGGTGTCCCCCCTCCCTACCTACCTTGCTTCCCCAGGTGCCCCTCCATAATAGGTTTGAAGTCTTGTATCTTGACGGAGAGGTAGGCAAGGATGTGGTGGAAGGCCTACCTATGAGGTCACATAGGAAGAGGCAGTTGACACTGTGCCTCAAGACTGCCTTCAATAAGAAAGAACGAAGGATAATTGTAGCAGAAGATTCCCTTCAGAGAGGAACAGAGGGCTCAACATGCAGAGTTGGCTCTCATCACAGGGAAGTCCACAGTCAACCTGGAGCCCAGATCAGGGATATCACCAGGACACTCCCCAGCGTGGTGCACTCGACAGGCTACTACTACCTGCTACTGATCTTCCAGATAGGTGGGGAGGAAGCTGCATTCCATAGTCTGAGGGAAGTAAATAAAGACTTCAGGCCTTGGGATGGTTGGTGAAAGAGTCTGGGGCATGAGTTATTTTCTCTTCCCTCCTGTCATTCTCAGATGATGACATGGGATGGAATAGAAGGATCCAGTCCATAAATGCTTGGCTATGTGACTGGAGCTACAGGCAGGGCTTTGGTTTTTTTGATAATGGCTGGTTTTATAAGACACCAGACCTGACAGAAATAAGTGAGAAGGGTTTATCTCACAGGGGCAAAAGGGTTCTGGGACAGGAATTAGCAGGGCTCATTTGGAGAGCTTTAAACTAGATCTGAAGGGGGATGGGGTTGTAGCTGGGCTTGCACTGGTGGGGCAGCGCTCTAGCAGTGATGAAGACCAGGAGGCCTCCCACCTCCCTAGGGTGAAATTGGTGTGCTCAGCTTGCTCCCTGAAGTGCTTATACACCAATGCACGTACCATGGGGAATAAATAGGAGTTAGAAATCCATGTTCAGTCAGGAGATTATGATCTGGTGGCAATTACAGACACGTGGTGGGACAGCTCACATGACTGGAATGTCATGGATGGGTATGTCCTTCCCAGGAAAGACAGGTCAGCAAGGCAAGGTGCTGGAGTTGCTTTTTACATGAGACAGCAACTACAATGTATTGAGTACAGTCCAGGGGTGGATGAGGAGCTGAGAGTCTTGGGTGAGAATTAAGGGGCAGGCTGGCATGGGGGATACTTTTGTGGGTGTCTATTACAGGCCACCTGATCAGGATGAGGAAGTTGATGAGGCCTTCTACAGGCAGTTTATAGCAGCCTTGCAATTACAGGCCCTGGTTATTGTGGGAGATTTCAACTACCCTGACGTTTGCTGTAAAGCCTACTCAGCCAGCCATCCGCAGTCCAGGAGGTTCCTCCAGTGCATTGATGATAACTTCCTGATGCAAATGGTGGATGTACCAACTAGAAGAGGAGTGATGCTGGATCTTGTCCTCACTAACAAGAAGGGACTGATTGAAGCGGTGAAGGTTGAGGGCAGCCTTGGTTGCAGAAACCATGAGATGGTGGAGTTCAGGATCTTATGTGGCAGGAACAGAATACTGAGCAGAATCGCAACCCTGGACTTCAGTAGGGCCAACTTTGGCCTTTTCAAGTAATTGCTGGGGGAAATCCCATGGGCAGGGTACTTGAAGGTAAAGTGGCCCAGGATAGTTGGTTAGCATTCAAGCACTGCTTCTTCCAAGCTCAGGATCAGAGCATCCCAACAGGTACGAAGTCAAGAAAGGGAGTCAGGAGATCTTCATGGTTAAACAGAGAACTGCTGGTCAAACTCAAGTGGAAGAGAGTCTACAGATTGTGGAAGGATGGGCATGCCACTTGGGAGGAATATAAGACTGTTGTCAGAGGATGTAGGGATGCAACTAGGAAAGCTAAGGCCTCCTTAGAATTAAACCTCGCAGGAGGGGTCAAGGACAACAGAAAGGACTTCTTCAAATACATTTCAGACGGGTGCAAACTGGAACATAGGAGGTTCCACTTAAATATGAGATGAAACTTTTTCATAGTGAGGGTGACAGAATACTGGAACAGGCTGCCTGGGGAGCTGCATTGTGTAGTCTCCTCTGGAGACATTCAAAACCCACCTGTATGCGTTCCTGTGTGATCTGATCTAGGAGTCCCTGCTCTGGCAGGGGAATTGGACTAGTTGGTCTTTCAAGGTCCCTTCCAATCCCTAACAATTTGTGATTTTGTGATACTTTTTTTTAAAATTAATCCAAGGATTATAAATGACATGTCAGTCTCCTGCTCCGTAAACCATTCCATGTACTGTGCCTTGAGAGCTGATAGGACAGGTCAATTCCTTAGAGAAAATTCCCTTTGTAGTTCAGGTGTTGTCGTAGAGTTTTTTTTGGCTCGCCTCTGCTGTCTAAGAGGTGAGCCTGTCCAGGAGAGCTATAAGTGTGAAATTGGACATATTAAAAGAAATTGCTTTCCTTGCGGTTAACCTCAAGGTACTTGTTAAAGTGAGCATTGTTGATTACTATTACTGAAGCTCATCTAAATGGAGTAAATTGATGAGCCACAGTCATTCAATTATGTCTGTGATGTCTGAGGGTGCCTGCTGTATGGGCTCCCCATACATATAGAAATAAATGAACATGTGGTTTCCCTAGGTTGTTACTTAATCCTAGTTGGTCATGCTTTTCCTTGCTTTCTTTTTGTTTTTTAATATTCAAAGTTCTTTTTGTGATGTGTATAGAGCATATTAAGAAGTGTTTTAACTTCAGGGAACTCTATGTATTTATTCATATGAAGCTGACTTGTTGCTGTATATATTGTATGAATGTAAGTATTTTCAGGTGAGAAAGAACATAATATATATCTACTTGCCTCAAGGCTGATGTGACTGCTTGCAATTTTATGTCTCTGAGTCTTTGGAGCCAAGCCTCTGAAACTATGTTAGTCCACAAAATATCTGTTCTACTTGCTCTGCTCAGCCCACATCCCATAACAAAATTTAGCACAAAGAAAAGATAATGGGAATTACTGATTTCTAGACTCAATAAAAAGCAGAATAGTTACTAATTAAAACTGAGATGATCTTGGAAGAATGCTGCAAAGGCATAGTGGTGGTGAAAAAAGCCATTCATGCTTCCCTGCATATGTGACCTGAAGGAAGGAATTACCCTTGAACCTTTTTCACTGTTTACAGTTAATGTCAGCAAAGCACACAGGATTTATTAACTATTCCGGGAGTTGAGGGAAAGCAGTGTAGCCAAAATCAGCCGTGGACACTCCTGTTCTGCACCTGGTCTGCTTAGCGCCCCTTTGACTCTGCCTAGATTTGACAATATTTGAGGGATCTCAATAAATAGATTTAGGTCATTTACAAAGGAAGAATTTTTTTTTTTTTTCCTTATTTTATTACTGTTTTTTGTTCTAGGTGGTGACACCTTGCTTTCTTCTGAGCAACTACGAACTGGTAAGTATTGTTGGCACTAGTGATATCCATCAGGTTTTAATAGATTATAGGTTAGGTTATTCTTGTAGCTGTCTATAATTTCTTCAGTACTGTACCATCCACTTTCCTCTTGAGGGCACAGCAAATAAAAGGTCTAATACTGAAGCTTATTAGTGTGTGCCCTATCCCATGAAGCAATTGGGTTATTTTACTGAGCATTTTGTAAGGCATTTAAGGATTTGGTAGATTGTTTTCTGCTGTTCAGGATTCTTCCTAAAATGAACTCGTTGATATGTCCATGATGCAGTGACTTGGTATAGTTGTCCTTACTAGCTTATTTCCTTTTGTCTTTGTGTGTAAAAAACAAACAAACAAAACAACAAAAACACACAACAAACACTTCCACACACAAATCATGAAACCCACAAACCATTAATTGTTTTGATGTGTAGATGTCTCATCAGTTTGAAAGTACAAACAGGATCATTTGGTTGGGGCCTGTATTTTTATGTTGTTGTTTTTTTTTTTTGGTGGTGGAAGAGAAGAAATTAGTCCATGCTTGCTCAGGATAGGAATTAAAAAAAAATGATAGGCCTTTTCAGGTGGGAGTAATTGAATTTGTTTTTTTTTTTTTGTTTGTTTGTTTTTTTTTTAGCTCTCATTAAATACTTCTGGAGGATGTTATGTAACTGTTACTTATTGAACCAGTGCTGCCATCTGCTAGTATCATTTCTAGAAGTAGGCAGTCAACAGCTGATTTCCCAGTGTTGGCTGAGAACTCTGTATTGTAGTTTATGTGATGCAGCCATTGGTAGTTAGGAATTCTACATCTCATTCCTGCCTTGGTATGTGAATTGGGCAAGTCACTTTGCACATTTTTTTGTGTCTTGATTGATTTCCAGGCAAAATACAGACAACAATATTATCTGAAAAGGTACTATAAAAGTGTTGGTTCATTCTTTCCTTAATTATTGTATTTTAAAAGAAAGGCTGGAAAAAAAAGCGATTCATAGTATTATTAGTAATGTGAATACGAATATATAGAAGGTCCTTCCTAATTTTGACCTGCTGCTTCTATGAACTAACACATATCACAGTCTGAGGATTCTGTATGGCACTACTGCTAATATTGAAAGTAGAAAAGCAGCCCTTTGTGTCTGCAGCTCACAGTATTAGATGTATATTGTCAACTGTGGTTACTCATTCTTTTGTGTTGCATACACAACCTAAATATTGATTATAACAGGGAAAATTTGTCATTGTGATTCAGCAACAATTTTAAACCTGCAGCAACTTGTGGAATATGTTACCAGTCATTACCATCAATAACTCCAGTTGAACATGTTTTATGTGAACAGTGAACATGGGGCAGTGCTGGTTTACGTGACAAGGTTTTGTAAGAGGGGGGGCATGGGGGGGGGGCATAGATTCTTCTGCGAGAAGAATCCAGAAGCTGCCCCATGTTAGATAAGGGCCTCGCTGCTGGCCAGAGCCAAGCCAATAAGTGATCTTGTTTGTGCTGCGTAACAGCAGCTGGGAGAGCGAGGAGTGAGAAACAGCCTTGCAGACACCAAGGTCAGTGAAGAAGGAGGGGGAGGAGGGGGTCCAGGTGCCATAACAGAAGTCCCCCTGCAGCCTGTGGAGAGGCCCCTGGTGGAGCAGGCTGTCAGCTTGCAGTCCATGTAGTACCGCAGTGGAGCAGATCTCCACGCTGCAGCTCATGAAGGAGCCCCCAGTGGAGCAGGTGGAGGAGGCTGTGGCCCTGGAGAGCTCCCACAGGAGTAGGCCCCAGGCTGCACCTTTAGCCCATGGGGAGGGGACCACACAGGAGCAGGTGACCTAGCAGGAGCTGCAGCCCGTGGGGGACCTGGGTTGGAGCAGTGTGCTCCTGATGGATGGACCCCGTGGTACGAATCTGTATTTGGAGCAGTTCTTGTAGAGCTGCTGCCTGTGAGAAGCCCCCACAGGATCGTTTTGGGAAGGACTGCATCCCGTGGGAAGGACCCCACATTGGAGCAGGGTCAGAGAGTGACCATGAAGGAGTGGTGGAAGAGAAGTGCTGTAGACTGACTGCAATCCCCATTGCTCTGTTCCCCTGAGCTGCTCAAGGGGAGGAGGTGGAAGAGGGTATATAGGGGAAGGTGTTTTTAGTTTCTTTCATTTGTTTCTCAATTCTCTGGTAATAGGCAATACATTTTACTAATCTCCCTACTCTGAATCTGTTTTGCTTGTGACAATAATTGTTGAGTGATCTCCCCGTCCTTATCTTAACTCTTGAGATCTTTTCATTGTGTTTTTTTCCTTCTTTCCCTTTGAGGTGGGGGAGTGAGAGAGCAGTTGTGGTGGAGCTCAGCTGCCCACCTGAGCAAAACCACCACAGTGAGCCCAAAGTACTCTGTGACCTGCTGGTGATTGAGCCGTATTGATGGACAAAGTGGCCTAACCTGTTTTAGTTTACTGGCAAAGATGAAGCCAGAGATCTATTTGGTCTCTGAATTAAACATTTACTAGTTCTAGGAAAAAAAAAAAAGGAAAAAAAAAAAAAAGCTGGAATTCTATTTATTATTATTGCAGGCAAAACTGTACCTGAAATATATTTTCAGAGCTGGCAACTGTTTGAAGATATTTTCCTTGGAGTGCAAGAGCTCTCTGTTCCCACATGTAATAAATCAAGCAGGGAAGGTAGGAAACTGGTGGGGGCTGGGTGAGCAGAGTCCCTCCCACTGTAAGTGGGTCAATGTTGTGGTCAATGGTTTGATGTCTGAGTCGAGGCTGGTGACAAGTGGTGTTCCTCGGGGTTTGTCTTGGGTTCAATACTGTTTAATATCTTTATCAATGACATAGACAATGAGATCCAACGTATATTCAGGAAGTCTGCAGATGACACCAAGTTAAGTGGTGCAGTTGATAGCAAAGAAGGGAGAGATGCCATCATTCAGACCAGGATTTTGATAAAAACTGGGGGGGGGGGGGGAGGAGGGATTCTATTTTTGTTTGTTTGTTTGTTTTGCTTAATTCTGTTTTCCTTGTTGAAGAGGTGAGTGGTGGCATCACAAAGGCAGCTAGGTGCCTTCATGCTAATTATGTATATCATTTTTACTTGAAATGTGAGGTAGTGTAGAGACTCTGATACTTTCGTGTATAAGCGAAGTGTGGCAACATTTTCTAAGAAGAAAGTGAATTTTAGTGACAATGCATTATGATACAAAGGAGAAAAAAACCTGAAACAAGTGCATAAGGGGAAAGAAAAGGAAAACAGAAAACAGGAAAATTCAGTATTGTAGCAGTTTAAAAGAAAATAAGTTCCTTTTAGCAAAAACCCTCCTGTTCTTTTTTACCATGGTGACTGTTGAGTGCAATCCTCCCCAGATGCTTTGACTGAGAAAGGTCAGTAGACATGATAAAGCTGTATTTTTATCCTTATCGCATTCATTTCCTTCTTACATGCATCTTCACATAAAAAAAAGTGAAGCAGTCTGTTCTTCCCATGGAGCACAGCCCATTTCCTGTTAATATGAGCTTGCAAAAGATTTTCCGAGAAATCTGAGGCTAAATTACCACATGTGCTGTTGGGAAGGCCTGGGCATGCAGACAAAGGATTGCATTCTCCAGTTTCATTTTAAGTGGGATCTAAGTACTAGAAAATATGATTGTTAACTTGGGTTAATCAGGTGGAACATTCAAATATCCTGCAATATAGTGACAATGACGAAGCTGAACTGGGATTTGACGTATGCAACTACTTTGCTCTGCCAGCTGCAGTTTTTGTTTTTGGTTTAAATCAGTAAAAGCTTCGCTGGAAAATTGCATCAAGTGGGTTTGATTTGTGGTATATTTCAGTAACTTATGGTTAATATATTTCTGGGTTATCTTTTTTCCTTTTTCTTTCTTCTTTCAAGCAAGAGAATAGAAATCTTAGGTGGGGAAAACTAGGAAAATAAACATTTACCGGGATTCTTTTCCCCATTTACTTCATCTAAACTTTAGCTCACAGGACCAATGAAGTGTACACAGATCTAGCACGATACACACATAGCAAGCATGATTTGGTGGAGATAAAGGACACAAAGTCTAGCAGACCTCCCTGTTGCTATCATCTTTCCAGTCTCCCTTTCTCAGTCTCACAAGAACAGTTCTTCCAGCAAGTGTTCCAGGCTGTAACTGCCTGACTCATGAAAATGGCTGTACATCATGGAAAGAGGAATGCAAAAGTAGTGTGCTGTTCTGCAGTTTGTTGATAAAGGGTGGGAATATCTAGAATATCTAGTGGAGTTTTTTTTTTTTTTAATTTTTCCTGTTCATTTCCTGCTTTGTCACTGTCCAGAACCATAATGGCCCTGTCCCCATGAAAAGAAATAAATGGACATTGGAGAAACCTTTATGGAAATAACATTTCTCTGCTTTTGGTAATACAGTTTTGCTGAACTGATGAATAAGCAAAGGTGCAGTGATTTTTTTTTTTTTTTTAAACATGGCTTTTTCTTGCTGTTCAGTTTTGCTTTATTAAAATTTCAGCTGAGATTTCTCTTCCTTTCTTTCAGATTTGTTAACTAATAAGCTTTTTATTTTTCTTGATTTTTGGTGCCATATTCTCCCAGTGCCATAGGAAGCAGAAGGAGGGACTGCTGAGACACTTCTGTGATAAAACCTGTGAGCTGCTGTCTGAATCGAAACACTTGACTTGATTATTTTTCAAATGTTTTTGAATTTATCGTTCTCCAGAAGGGTTTGATTTGGGCAACTGTGTGTTGCATTTGAATGGGTTTTATTTTTTATTCTTATTTTGCAGGTGCTTATTAGTCTAAGACCACAGACCACATGGGTCTGCAGAGTAGGGGTTAAAAACAAAAGTTTAAAGGGCAGTCAGTGACTTGTTCATAAATATATTAGCCATAAAAGGGACAGAGAATCAAACTGTGAATACAAAGAAAACATAAATTCCAAAAATAATTAAAAGTAGTAGTTCTGATTTGAGCTGTGCAGTGTATATGAGTTTGAAAAATCTGTCATTATATTTGCCAGGAGGGAGAGTGCATGTTGTTCGAGAAATAAAAGAGAAGTAGAGTTTTAATAAAAAGTTGAAATACAAAATTTTGTTCTACTGCACTGTGTTTCAGGCACTGAATATCCAAAATGAAAATCAAATTAAATGGAAATCAGTCTTTCTTTGAACAAAGACAGTCTGCAGGGATCTAGGAAAATGTGTGATGTCAATATTAACACAGTGAATTTCCAATGAGTGGGAAATGTTTGGTTGTTTCCAGAGCCAGGTTTGTTTGCTTGCTGGCTTATTTTCTCCAAACTGATTCCTAACCTTCTTGCTGAATATGGTACTTCCAGGGGGAGAGAAGTATCTGCTTTCCAGAAATGTGATGTTATACACCATGCCAGCTAAATCCAGCAGCATGATGTTCTTGCAAGGCATAATACACTCCTTTCTTCCTTCCCAGCTTTATTTTAGCTACAGGGAAATTAAATGTGTTATCTGTGTTTCAAACTCCTCAGTGTCATTAGTTTTCAGTTGTCATAGAAACTTTTCAGGTTTGTTTGACTTTACTAAACAGCAAATAGGTTGTGTTTGACAATGCTGTAAAAGGAAAATGCATGCTCCAGGGTAGGTTTCTCCTGTTCTCCTAAATAATTTTAGTTTCGCATGTAGTTTGTACTGAGAGTGACAGATCTCATGTCCCTAGTGAGTTTACTTTTAATTAATCTTTGAAAATACTTTGTCTATGTTGGAATGTGTAAAAGGAAAGAATGGTAGCCATCCCTAAAGAGCGTTCCAGCCAAGCATTTATATATATATATATATATTTTTCTTTGTTACTCTACCACTAAGTACCACAGCACAATGGGGGACTGGTAATCTGTTTTTTCAAAAGGAAACAACAAATTTAGTAGCATTAATTTCAAAATTAAATTTTCTAATAGTCATGTTTAATTTTAAAAAGCACAGGTATGTGTGGCCCACCCTATTTCAGACAGAACTGTGAAGCAAATGAATACAATCCCCTATGTTAAATTATAATACTTTGTCCAATTATTTTATCATAGAGCTGTGGGTCACGTTTGTTCATTGCTTAAGTAATCTTCAGTCTCTAGGATGCCATTCAATTTTAGTTCACTGTTATGTCAGAAGTCATTTTAATTTAATTTGCTTTATGTTAATGTTTTCACATTGGCTCAAAAATTTAGCTTGCTTTTGATTCTTCTCACAATGTCATTAAATGTTGGATTGAGAGAGGTCAAAATTTGAGGCTTTCTTGTAAAAAAAAGTCACAACACTACACAGTAGATTTAGGGGAGGAAGGGAGGCAGGCTAATGTTCCACTGGTTTTTAGGTGTCTTGAAAGTTGAATTCAAATGAGAAGTTTTCAGAGCAAGATACCCTTATTGATTAGCTAAATATTAACAAAGGTAAAGAAACTCGGTGTTTTGAATGAACAAGGAGGGTAAGAGCATCTCCTACGGCATGCATATAAGGGATGATGGGTGTTCCTTGCTTATACTTAGTAAAAGGAAGACTTTTTTTAAAGTAGCAGTATCATTTTATGTTTTGTTTTAATGGCTTTATTTTTGCTTGGCAAAAGCAATTTTATGGAGCTGTTGACAAGAGTCTTTTTTTTTTTTTTTTGTGATAGCAGGAGCGGGAGACAGGATTTTTTTTTTGGGGGGGGGGGAAATTTTTGTCATTTCCATAGCATTTTTTTTTTTTTTAATTCTAACCACATGTATCTAATTTCCTTTGAACTGTCTGTATGGAAGGGTGAGGACAAGAATGCTTTGCCCTGTTTAGTATTCTTGAAATGCAATGACTGGAAGGTACACAAGTAATGCACAATAGCTACAACATGTTGTCATGATGTTGTTAAAAGACTTTATATTGAGTCAAAGTTAATGGATCCACTTGGAGTTAATGAGATGTGGAAGGTGTCTAACCTCCTGTTACTTTTGATTTCTGGTATAACACTGGGAAAATCATTCCATTAATATAGGTCTCAGTTTATCCATGGAGACTAGTAACATTTCTCTTCCTCTTACAAGTGTTATTAAAGGGAAAAAAAATACCAAAATGAGACCTAATGAGGTACTGTAACTTGCAGTCATGTTTTCCATGTGATGGTGCAGGTCTTTTGCCTATTGCACTGCTTTCTGAGTGGGAAAGAACCGAGGAACTGGAAATGGTGTACCTGAAATGAATAGGACTCAAGTCCTGTTGAAGTATATGGAGAAAATTGGAATAGAAAGATGTGGAAAGGAAGGGAGTACTTTCACAGTTTTGGTATGGAGTTTTTAAGATCATAAGATTTTGCTTTTTTTTTTAGTCTTTTTTGTTTTGTTTTGTATTACTTTTCTTTCACCTGCATATCCTGTAGTCTTATGTATATGGCTTGTTTGCCATCTCTTTTCCATTTTCTCTTTCAGGACTAAAAGACAAGGAGATTTATAATTGGCACAGCTATGTCTTAGAATGGTCATGCCATGCCAGCGTAGAAAGCACTGATAATGTCTTAAGAAAAAATGTCAAACTTTCACTAAAAACTTTAGAAATTTGAGAAGCAGCTCTTCCATCATAACGTGTCTGATACTCTTGGTTAACATGTTTTATTTGGACATGAGAATATTATTTCAAAACCTCAATTCATTTGCAAATCAGAGACCTAAAATTGGATCTTCCATATCTCAAAGCACCACATTAGTTAGCCATTGAAAAGATTTATTTGTACTTTTAATTCTAGATTTAACAAGTAGCAGGAGTAGCAATATTTGGCCTAGGGGCAACCATTTTAAAACCATGCAGAGAGCTTGAAGATATGGAGATTGGAAAGTATGGTCTTAGATGGACCAAGTTTGAAAGAATGGAGCTAGATGCTCAGCATTGTGTATGTGTATGGTTTTTACACAGATTTTTATCTGCGGCATTTTTCCCCCACAACTTATTTCCACACTCTTCCCCTTAAGTCAGAAGAAAAAGGCAACAATATGTTGCTAGTTGAGATAGTTAACGTCAAGCCCTTTGCTGCTGGCATTCTATGTTCCCTTTCTGTAGTAAGGTGGAGAGAGCTGTCACTTCTATCAGTGGCAGAATACGAGGCATTTCAGTAGGGTCTTAATTAGCTGCAGAACAGCTTCAAAACATGACAAATCAAAAAGCTTCCTATTCCACGTTCCATTCATTAGTTATTCTGGAAAACTTTCAGACTATCCAGTGCTAAATTGAGCAATAGGATAAACCTCCCTCTGAACTGACAGACATTAGGTAAAACTAGCTTATGTTTTCATTTTATATAAAATAACATACCTGGTCTGCTTATTTGTTCTGGGAGGATAGGTACTGAGCTCAGCATCTGTTAGGAGCCTTCTGGTGAAGAGCAAAACAGGTGTTGCGTTTTCCCAGGCATACTTCTAGTGGAACCCATGAAATTGCCTTGTGAAGAGATCCCCAAGTGAATCCAAAACCTCTGTGTTTTGTATTTGCCTGTATGGATCTGTTTATTTCCTCTCATTAACAGTGAGTGTCCTAAGGGAACAGTGAAATAGTAGTGCAAAGCTTATAATGATATAGGTGCGTGTTTTATGTATCACTTTTGATCTGCTGAGAAGAACTTCAAAGTTTCAATCAGATTAGGGTTTGTGGATGGAATTAATAGCGCTGGTCACTCTATATGTTTGTACATATCAAATCTCAACAGTGTTTATCTGCTGGCTGACGACCTAAATCAAGTTTTTAAACAAAAAACAAAGGAACCTCAAGGCCTATTCTCAAGGGTTAAATGCTAGCCAGTCTCGCATCTAAGTAAGGGTTATGGTTAGTTCAGCATATACACCCTGTTAAACTGTATGCAGGCTCACTGAATCAAGCAAGGTGTTGCTATTGTAATTTACATTCTGAAAATCTGTAACTGCACTTGCAATTCAGATTCGCAACTAGAGTGCATCTGAACATTCAGTAGGAGTATATTTTCTTTTCCTTGCTATGGTGGAATCTTTGCTAGGGAGAAAATGAATGCCAGTGACCTACTAAAAAAAAACAGTTGACAATTGCAAAGTTGCATCTCAATGTCAGAGCATTGTTCCTGCAGCAGGTCTTGGAGTCACATTTTCAGTTGGTAATGCTACTGATGTCTGCATGGGGAAGTTGTGTGGCCATGTAAGTATGTTGGGGTACTTGTCAACATAGATGCTGGGGTACCCATCTTGGGCAAATGCTGGTATTCCTAGTATGGGAAAACGTTGTGTTCTTGAGTGTGTATGTGCTGCTTTAAATTTTATTTTTAACGTTTACCAAGCTGTAAGTTACTTCACCGTCCTTAAGTTGGTCAGCAAAGTGGTTCAGCAGAAAGAATCATAGAATGATTTGTAGAACATCTATTTCTAGCCCCCCTGCTGTTGGCAGGGCCACCTTCAAAGCCCCATCCCACCTGGGCTTGAACACTGCAAGGCATGGAGCATCCACAACTTCACTGGGCAACCTGTTCCAGTATCTAACCACCCTTGTAGTAAATGATTTCATATGACTAATTTAAAATGATAATCTTTTAGTGTAAAACTGTTACCACATGTCCTACTACTGTAGTCCCTGCCAAAGAGTCTCTCCCTGTCTTTCTTGTAGGCCCCCTTTAGGTATTGAAAGGCTGCAATAAGGTCTCCCCAGAGCTTTCTGTTCTCTAGGCTAAATAATTCCAACTCTCTCAGCCTCTCTTCACAGTAGAGGTATTTCAGTTCTCTGATAATTTTTCTGGCCCTCCTCTGGACCTGGTCCTAGTGCTTGTCTTTCTTGTGATGGGTACCCTAGAACTTGATGCAGTACTCTAGGTTGGGTCTTTAGAGAGGGGAAGAATCCTGGGCATCTAGTGCTGATGCTTGCCAATAAAAGTTGGGTGTGTTGAGTCCCCCTCCCCCAGCAAATTCAGTTTAAAGCTCTCTTCACCAGCTTGACAAAACCCAAACCATTCTGTGAGCCTATTACAAATTGTCATCAGCTACACTGCAGCTGTAATAACAGCTTTACCATTTTAACTAACATTCCATCTGTATCTTTATCCTCCAGAGTCCAGAGATAGTTTCACAAGGTTGAAAAATTCACATACAAATTTTATACAGAACAGGGATCACTTCATCCACCACTAAAGTACAGTCATCTCTGGAACAAAACAGCTGTTAAAATGGCACTCTGCAACACTTCAGAGGAGGTTAGGATAAGAAGTGCAAACTTTATGTAAGTGAAACTTCATATTTATCTTGCCCAATTAAAGCATAAACTAAAAGGGGCGGGAAAAGAAGAGGTAAAAATACATGATGAAACATGTTCTTCTTCATAGATTTCACTGGCATGCTACCAAGTGCAGACTAAGTGACAGGTAAAGAAGCAGTTGGTATTGAACCTTACTTACCTGTAAAGTGCATTCAAACAAGGACTGAGGGAAAAAGAAGTGTCAGGAAACTGCTTTCTGATTCTGGGTAAACAACCAGACTATCTTAAAATAGCACAGACAATGAAAACAAAACACAGTGGGAGAAGGACTTAGGGATACTGGTGGAAGAAAAACTTGACTTTAGCTGGTAATGAACACTTGCAGCCCAGAAAGCCAATTGTATCCTGGGCTGCATAAAAAGAAGTGTGGCCAGAGCCATGAAATGGATCAGAGATCAGCAGGAGAGCACTTGAAGAGCAGCACAGAGGAATTCCAGCCACTTCATTCAATAAGACAGTTAAATCAGGGGACCAACGTAAATGCCTCTATGCAAATGTGCATAGTATGGGGAATAAACAAGAGGTGTTAGAGATGTACACATGCCTGAATGGCTGTGATCTCATTGGCATCACAGAGATGTAGTGGCTCCTATGACTGGAGTGTTGGAATGGAAGGATACGGGCTCTGAAGGAAGGACAGGCAGGGGAGACAAGGAGGGGGCATTGCTCTCTATGTCCATGACCAGCTGGATCGCATGGAGCTCTGTCTGGGGACAGATGAGGAGCTGACTGAGAATTTATGGATTAGAGCTAAAGGAAGGACATGCCTAGGTGAGATTATAGCGGGAGTCTGCTACAAGCCATGTGATCAGGAAGACTGAGTAGATGAGGCCCTGTTATAGTTAAATTCTGGGGGCTAAAGCTGATTGGTTCAGCCCAGCAAGGATCAGATTATATATATATATAAATATATATATTTGGGGATCTCAAATATACTCGCACATACACTTGAGCAGTGATAGAATGCTGCTCAAGAGTAGATAGAATGCTCAAGAAAGACAAAGAATTTAATAATGAGTGTGCTTGTTAACATACCGACCTCAGGGTGATGACAAGGGTACTGACGAGTGTGGTGCTTTTTCCAGTCATTGATGTTGTAGATACTTAGCCTGGTCATGGTTGGCATCCTACCAGTGCAGTAGGTGTCAACGTCTTGCTGATGTCCCCGTGGAGGCAATGTTGACCTTGTTTGATGTTCCTGCTTCCTCAATGCAGAACAATTTGCTCTGTTTATGCTTATATATAGGTTTTGCCCCTGCATGCTCCCAAACCTGGCAGCTTTGTCTCATGTCGGATGACTTGTGGCCCACTGTCGTATCACTGAACAAGCAGTATGTATCATTGCAAAGTCAGAGTTCCGCCTTGCTAGTCTTACAACAATGCCTGTTTCACATAGACCATCCTAACAGTTTTTAGTCCTAACAAAGGCCTTGTATAGACAGATAGGAGTAGCATCACGTTCACAAGCCCTGGTCCTCATGGGAGACTAAGTTATGAAATCTGTTGGAGGGACAGCACAGCAGGGCATAAGCAATCCAGGAGGATCCTGGAATGTGTGGATAACAACTTCCTTCTCCAAGTGGTAGAGGAGCCAAGGAGGACAGATGCTATGCTGGAACCCCCAGGGGAAGTGGTCATGGCACTGAGCCTACCAGTGTTCAAGAAGCATTTGAATAACGCTCTTAGACACATGATCTGATTTTTTTTTTTTTTTGGGTGATCATTTCTTTGGGGACCCAGGAATTGGACTTGATGATCCTTGTGAATCCCATCCATCTTGGATATTCTATGACCTTGTTCTCACCAGCAAGGAAGGGCTGATTGGGAATATGAATGTTAAAGGCAGCCTTCGCTGCAGTGACCATGAAATAGTGGAGTTAAGGATCCTGGCAGCAAGGAAGGGAGCACAGCAAGCTCACAAACCTGGACTCTGGGAGTGCAGGCTTCCACCTTTTTGAGGGATTTGCTTGGTAGAGTACCATAGGACAAATCTGTGGAGGAAAGAGGAGCCAAAGAAAGCTGGTTAATATTCAAGGATCACCTCCTCCAAGCTCAGGATCGATGCATCCCAACAGTAAGTTAGGCAGAAATGCCAGGAGGCCTGCATGAATGAACAAGTTGCTCCTGGCTGAACTCATAGAAAGGAAATGTACAGAGGGTGGAGGCAAGAGTGGGAGGGATACAGAGACACTGAGCATCCAGATAGTAAATTAGGAAAGCAGAAGCCCAGATAGAATTGAATCTGGCCAACGATATTAAAGGCAACAAAAAGGTCTTCTATAAATACGCCAGTGATAAAAGGAAGATCAGGGAAATGTAGATCCTCTCCTGAAGGAAACAGGAGACCTGGTTACAACTGACACAGAGAAGGCTGAGATGCTGAATAGCTTTTTTTGCCACAGTCTTCAGTGGCAAGTGCTCTACCCACATATCCCAAGTCCCAGAAGACAAAGGGGCAGAGAGTGGAGGAATGAAGAACTGTAGGAGAAGATCAGGTTTGTGACCATCTAAGGAACCTAAAGTTTGCTGATGATACCAAGGTGTGTGGTGTGGTTGATATACTGGAGGGAAGGGATGCTATCCAGAGGGACCTTGACAGGCTTGAGTGGTGAACCTGTGTGGACCTCTTGAAGCTGAACAAGGCCAAGTGCAATGTCCTGCAAGTGGTCTGGGGCAATCCCAATCAGAAATACAGGCTGGGCAGAGAATGGATTGAGAACAATCCCAAAGAGAAGGACCTGGGGGTGTGAGAAGCTCAACATAAGCCAGCAATGTGCTCTTGTAGCCCAGAAAGCCAACCACATCCTGGGGTGCATCAAAAGAAGTGTGACCAGCAGGTTGAGGGAGGTGATTGTTCCCCTCTACTCTGCTCTTGTGAGACCCCACCTGGAGTACTGTGTTCAGCTCTGGGGCTCACAGCAAAAGAAAGACACGGTCCAGTTTGAGTGGGTCCAGAGGAGGTTCACAGCCTGCTCTAGCGATAGGCATTCCCCATGGCAGGGGTGGTTGGAACTGTATGAACTTTAATATCTCTTCCAACTCAAACTGTTCTGTGGGGCATCCACAACTTGTCTTAGTAGTTTGAATGCTTCAATGTCTTCTGAGTGAAACCTTTTTTTTTTTTTTTCACAGAACTTGAAATTGTCTTTTGAAGTAATATTTCTAAGTTGTTAAACATTATATATTGCTTTATGCACATTTAGACTCTCTAGACATTTTAGACTCTAGACATTTAGACTCTTTATACATTTAGTCTCTCTAGACATGTGGAACAGAACACACTAAAGTTTAGTGCAGTTTTACGTAGCACCAATTTACTTCCAGTGTAAGTTACTTATTTCATTTGGTTGAATGTTTTTCAAGGTGAAATAGTTCTGTTGTTCTCACATGATGATACTGAATGGTGAAATCCTTAATTTGGGTTATTTTCTTTTATGAAATGCCAAATCTCACCCTTGTTGTATTCTAAAGTGAGACCTGAGGTCTTTTTACCCAATCTTGCCAATGTACTTCTCTGTTACATTATGTTAATTTCATACCAATTGTAGTCATATATATATTTTTTTTAAATGTACTAATGGTTGCACTTCAGGTGATATTTTTCCTGTTAGATTTTCCTAGTAGTGGATTGGCTAAACTTTTTAAATGGTTTGCTTTAAATTTTAACAGATACAACTTAATGTGTTTTAAATCCACAAACAGATTTTACATAGTACTTAAATATTGAACCAAGATAGTTCACTTCATCAACAACCCACACAAGTGTTCTTTTCCATCAAAAAGCATAGAATGAGAAGTTGGAAAAAGTAAAAGAGGGAATGCACAGCATACCTCTCTGTGTGTATTTTGTAACTTGGAGTAAAGCACCCTCAGTAGTTGAATGTTGGCTTACAAAATCTGAATTAAGGGGATGATGATGTATAATGAATTTGTATTTCATATCTGTTTGAAAGATAGTTTGGTTGTTAATACTGTAGAATGCATGTGTACTTCTGAATGATTCATTTTGTTTGTTATGTGAATATGTTAGAAGGGGATTTCTTATATTTTAACTGTCTGGAAAAATAAAGTCGTTTTGTTCATTTTTCTCATTTTGCAGGCAGATAACTTTGAGGCCTTTAAAAGTCATGTAACCAGAACTGTAAGTAATTACACTTTATTTATTTATTTTTCTTTTACTTGGCAAGCTATTTTCCGTTTTGTTATTGCTCGTTTAATTACATCTTTACAAAGTGTTCTTTGCTAGCCCTTTTCATGGCATGGTCTTTGGCTTCTACACTGCTTAAAATTGTCTTTGGGATTCCTTATGTGCTCTTTTCCCCACCTCCCCCATTTTGTGCATGAACAATGAAATGAACTCTGTGATCTTGTTGTGGTTCAAGCATGGCAGGTGGCCAAGTACCACACAGCTGCTTTCTTACCATCCCCAGGTGGGATAGGGGAGAGAATCAGACAGGTAAATAAATCCGAGAAAACTCATGGGCTGAGATAAAGAAGTTAACTATGTAAAGCAAAAGCTGCACATGCAAACAAAACAAGACAAGGAATTCATTTGCCACTTCCCATCAGTAAGGAAATGTCCAGCCACTTCCAGGAAGCAGGCTCATCACGTGTAATGGTTGCTTGAGAAGATAAATGCCATCGCTCTGAAAGTGCTCCCTTCCTCCTCCTTTACCCCAGCTTTTATTGCTGATGTCATATGATATGCAATATCCCTTTGGACAGTTTGTCCTGGCTGTCTCTCTTCCCAACAACTGGCGGGGCAGCATGAGAAGTGGAAAAGTCCTTGACTCTGTTTAAGCACTGCTCTGCAACACCAAAAAACATTGTTGTGTTATCACCACTATTGTCATCAAAAATCCAAAACACAGAATCATACAAGCTTTTACAAAGAAAATTAACTCTATCCCAACCAAAACCATAACAGTTCCTTTATCTAAGTCTAACAGAGGAGAATTAAAGAGGAATACTAAAATGTTTGTAGACTGATCACTTTCAGAGAGGTTCAGGAATTCAAGAGAGACTTATTTTCAGCAAGAAAAGTTAAGTGTTCTTCTATTGTGGTCAATATGTAATCAATCTTTTTGCATTTATTTGTTCAAATGTGCCACATTATTTACAAAACAAATTTGTTGTTCTTTACCAACTCTTTATTATTATTGCTCATGTAGTTCCAGTGGTACAAGTAATAGTAAATATTACTGTAGTGCAATAGAACCCAGTCTTCTAAGTGATGTAGAAATTTCTGTGAATGGGAAGTATTCCATATTTTAATACTGGTAACAGTTATGAATATAATTCTAGCACATTTTTTGTGAAACAAGTAAAACAAGGAAGGAACAAAGGTCTTTTTGAGAACCTTTGCAATTATGTTTTATCAGAGATGCCAAGTTTCTCTGATCCTGAAATAAATCATAGAAGATAACTATAGTTAACTGTCTGTTAACTGTGATGCAGGTATTTGATTCACCACCATAAAGGTGAAGTTGGCATTTTAAAAAGGAGCAAGAGTAAAGACTTAAAAGACATGTGGCCTTAACCAATTAATCGTTAAGGAGCAGCTCTCTACTGCAATAAATGAGCATCTACTTCACTGTGTTTGTCTTGCATATTGCACTTTTTTCCAGTGTCATCTGTGGTTCAGTGCTGCAGTCTTCTTCTGGTGTCACTCTTTGAATACTGTGAAGAGTTCTGATCCTTGACTATCTGCATAGGAAAGAGATAATCTCAAAGGCTTTGTTATTAGAAGTGTAGTTCATTTATTTAGGGTGGCAATAATGTTTTTGTACAGCCAAGGTAATCTCTATCCACAGTGGATCTATACTATTATCCACCATTTTCTTGTAAAGTTGCAGTTATCCTTAAGTTACTAGACCATATTTATTCAAAACAGCTAAAATATCTAGTGACAAAATTTTGTCTATTTGCTTCATTCTGCTTTTTAGACAAATCAACTAAAAAAAAATCGGAATAGAACAAACGTCTTAGTTACCTTCATGTGAACAATTGGTTTTGATGTCTGTTTTTAATGTAACCAATATGAAGCAAAATAATGAGACATATTGTGAGGAAAACAATTTTTTTGTTTGTTTGTTTTTAGTAGGAAGTTGTTAGCTTAATTCTGTTACATCTGAACACATCGGAGCTCTTTGTACTGGTAGCTTACTAGACAAGCCAGCATTTTATGTTTCTCCTCCTAGGCCCTTTTTTTTTTTTTAACTATACATGTGGTAGATCATGCTCAGCTAGCTATTTTGAAGACAGTCTTAGTGGCAGGCTGTGTGTATGTTTTTTTTTTTTTTTTTTTTTTTTTTTCCAGCTGTGCCTTTTGGCCTATTGTGTTTTGTATTGGTTATTATTGGCCCATTAATACAGTGCCTGAAATATTTACTTGCTACTTCCCATGGATTGGTACCTAGGACATGGATGGAAGTAAGCAGGTCATTGAGAAACAGAGGAAAGTTACCAACTAAAACACTGTGAGAGGAACACCTATGCTTGTTTGAAAAAGAGAGGAGGTGTAAAGCTGTTAAGGCTGTACGATTCATAAATGCTGTCTTCAGACAGTGGAACAAGATGCAGCCAGTGCCTTGATGGGGCTGTTGCAGCTCGTTCAGTGATCCATGACTGCAGCTCACACCCTGCAGCTCACGCCTGCCACTGGCCAAAGTTGAGTGATGCTAGTTGTGCCTTTGTGAGAACATATTTAAGAAAGGAAAAAATAGCTGTGCAACAGCAGCTGGGAGAGTGGAGTGACAAAATGTGAGAGAAACAAGCCTGCAGACACTGAGGTCAGTGAAGAAGGAGGGGGAGGAGGTGCTCAGGGTACCAGAACAGAAGTTCCCCTCCAACCCACGGGGAGGCCTGTGGTGGAGCAGGCTGTCCCCCACAGCCCATGGTGTACCATTGCAGAGCAGATCTCCATGCTGCAGCCCATGGAGGAGCCTGTGGTGGAGCAGGTGGATATGGCTTGAAGGATTCTGCATGCTATGGAGAGCCCACTCAGGAGCAGACTCCAGGCCAGAACTGCAGCCTGTGGAGTGGAGCCCATGACGTGGAGTGGCTGCACATGGGTGATCCATGCTGGAGCAGTCTGTTTTTGAAGGACTGTACCCCACAGTACAGACCCATATTATAGCAGTTCTTCAAGGACTGCAGTTTCTCGGAAGCCCACACAGGATCAATTCAGGAAGGACTGCATCCTATGGGAGTGACCCTACACTGGAGCAGGGGAACAGGGTGAGGAGGAAGGAGCAGCTGAGACAGTGTTATTATGGATTAACCGCAACCCCCATTCCCTGTACCCCTGTGCCATTCAGGGGGAGGAAGTAGAAGAGGGAAGATGGTGGGGAACGTGTCTTTTAGTTCTCACTGCTCTGGTCGGATAGTAATAGACAGTAAATTGTATTAGTCTCCATATGCAGAGTCTGTTTTGTCCGTAGTGGTTAATTGCTGAGTGATATTCCTGTCCTTATCTCAACCCATGAGGTTTTTTTCATCATCTTTTCTCCCTCTGTTTCTTTGAGGAGGGAGAGGAAGAGAATGGTTGTAAAAGAGCTTACCTTAGCTAGCCAACAGTGTGAAAACATCACATATTCTTGTTCTTCTTTTTGTTGTATTAGTGAAATTGAAAGAGACTGCTTTAACCCATCTGAGCCTTTTTTGGCTCTGGGGTTTCTCTCTTCTTTCATCTCCTTTCCATCTTGTTTCATAACATCTGGTCCAGGAAAGAAAAGTTACATTGCTTTCTCCCAGCAATGTGGCTACTAAAAGATATTTCTAACATCAGCCCCTCCTGCTTTACAGGAAAGCTGTGTAAACATCAACATAGAGATTTGGGCTTGAATTCTAGATAGTATCAGAACCAAAATTGTGTTATGTTTTAATATTGACATATTAAAAACCAGAAAACGAGGCTTCTTGTTTCAACTAAAGGCTGACAGAAGTAATTTGTCTCCTTTCCAAGAATTATGTCCATTGGCCCATGTAATTTTCTGTTAGTAAAGGGCTAAAGTACGGATGAATATGTGACTGAGTTTGCATCTTCAGCAAGGTCAGACAGAAACTCAGGAGATCTGCTTCTGATCTGTTCTCTTCTTCTGCCACCACATTCTTTTCTTTCCACTGTGGATACCACTGTTCTTTTTACAGGATTAGGAAATAGAGCGCACACATAGGAACTTTGTGTTAGGTGTCTTGGAGCCATGCTGTACAGGACTTCTACAGAGCATCATATGTAATGTAGTAGGTGTAAATTAATGTAGTATTTTACATTACTTGTTGTATACCGTGCTGTGTCTGCTGTGCTTAATTGAATTGCCTGTGGATAGTATTCATTCAGGAAAGTTGTTCAAACCTCTGAAGTAATTACGAAGCTGTGCTACAACCAGAGCTGGAACACATGCATTACTTTAGTCAGTTGAGGTAAATTCCTTACATAATACCCAACATGTTAATACTTATATACAGATATAGTAAGTTTCCCTTATGTTTGCAGTGGAACTCTGGTCTTGTAGAGAGCTATGTGAAACAGCTGTAAGATTAGAGCTGTGCCTTGGGTGAAAGTTTACATATGGGCAATGTCATGGAAGAGGGATGGTGGAAGTGTGTAGAGCTCACTTCTTGCTACATGGACTTTTACTTCCTTGGGGAAGTAAATCTAGCTACATAAGGCTTACAAAGCTAGCTTTGCTATCTTTTCAGCTTTCTCTGCCACCATTTATATGCAAGTATTTGTATGCAAGCATACAAATTTGTATACAAATATTTGCAAGCATATACATTTGTATACCTTACAAGTTGTATAAAAGTAATCTTTGCAGCAGCTTTAAATTAATCTGAGGAGAGGTGACTGAAACAGCAATATAGTCTGTCTTTGTAAAACAAATTTCTCAAATGCATTTCCCCTGGAATAAGAATGGCGTTTTCTGTATTCCCTATGTCACACAGCTTCAGGAAGGGAGAACAGTAAAACAGCTTGTGATTGCTGGTTTTCTTCTGAAAAACTTCTTGTCTGGTTCCCAAAAGTAGCAAATGACAGTACTGAAGCGCTGGTGAATTCCCTTGCTGAGTGACTGTCGGATGATTCCCTTGCTGGGTGAATTCCCTTGGGTGATCTAGCCTTTTAGATGATTCCTCTGAGTAACCTTATTATTGAGTTACCTATGAGCGAGCAGCATTATGACCTACGTTCATCTGTTGTCAGCAGATACAATGAGTTGTCTGTATTTTGCATCACTTCTGTGTTTTAACTAATATAATAACATATAATATAGTGGTGTGTGTTGTCTAGTTTTGACCAGATGGTGTGTATTAAGGGAGATAAGCACATTGCTTCCTGGTGGGATCAAACTCACCTGCATCTCTTAGGCTCACAAAACAGACCATTGTCATTTGGTTTTGGAGGAGCCTGCAGACTTGTGCTGTGTCCCGGCACTGCTGTGTGCCAGGAGTTTCATGCATTTGCAGCCTGATTGTAATGATCTGAAATTAACTCACAAAGAGTAAAATTTAAATGAAAAAATGGTGAACACGGAGGTGTGAGATTCTTCCAGCATAAAAGGGGAACATGGGGCAACAGAGAAGAGTGTGAAATAAATTACATTCCTTAGAAATGAGGTCTGTATCTTGATTAGCTCTTAAAAGAGAAACTGGCCTTCTTTGCACTGAATTAGTGCACAGTGTGTGCCTGAAGGAGAAAAGGAGGAAGTTGAAATAAGGAGTAAAGGAGAAAAACAAGAGTCTAAAGCTTGGGAAGAGAAACTGAAACATCTTGAATCTCACTGGAGACCTAGGAAAATTATATGGAAAGATCATTCAGAGCTACCAGACAGTATATGTTAACCACAGAACTGTATGTTAACAGCTAAGGAAAAAGATCATACCTACAGATAATTGAAATCAATGTGTGTATTGTGGCTAGTATGATGCTGCTTCAAGGACATCTATAATGTTACAGTTACTTGAATTTGAATTTTAATTTTATTGTTCATTCCTGTTAGTCAGCTCCTTTTCATTCAGCCTCACATAACAAACCTTCTGCTGAGGAGTAAGAAACAGTACAGTTGAGTTGTTGTTATCAAAAAATGGTAACATTTGGAGGCATTTGGTAAATGTCTCATAGCTCTGTACTGATGAAGAGTATCTAGCTGGTGTAGAGAATTTACTATGCCAGAGTCTGAGCTTTGCAGCTTTTAGCAAGAACAACAGGAACACACTGCAAGCAGTTTTGCAGACTGGTCATGTTGGATCTATGAATTCCTTTCCCTTTGCTATTTCTGGTGTCAAGCAGTATTTGTCATTTGTAAGAGATTAGTTGCTGAAGCATTCTTTGTGTGAAAGACTCCCACCATCTACTCAGAAATGCTCAGCTAGCCCAACCATTTTAAAAACTACTCCCATATAAAGAAATTGCTATCCCATTTCCTGGAATGCTTATAGTGAGACATTCTAATTGTTATTTAAGTTTTCTAATGGTTTTATTCATGCTTATTAATTATCCATTAAAATAAAAGTTGCAATGTTGCAAGGCACATGCAAATCACTCAAGATTTTGAAATGATTTGAAAGAGGCTGCTGCATATCCTGGCTACATTCTAGTGTTGACATGACTAACTCACCTAAGCAGAGTTTCTCTGTAGTATTGTGTATTAATAATAGTGGTTAGGGCTAGTTGCTAACTTGACGAAGTTCAGTGTGAACAGTTAATCTTGACATTGTAGAACTAAGGGTTCAGAAGTACTATGGTTTTCCAAATATAAATATGTATAGCTGTAAAATTGTGTGAGGTAAAATCATAGAATCATTGAATGATTTGGGTTGGAAGTGACCTTAAAGATCATCTAATTCCAAACCCCCCTGCCATGGGTGGGCATATCTGGCCTTGAACACCTCCAGATGGGAGGTGGGATGTGGGATGGGCTGTGGGATGGAGCACCCACAACTTGTGCAACCACCCGGCTGCATCACTGGTGCCCATGTGAAACAGCAGCACTGGATAATAGTCCTTAGGCTGTACAAAGCTTGGCAGTCTCTTGCTGATATCCCTGATAGGGTCCCTGACAAGCAGTAGACTTCTCTCAAGAGCAGATCAAATAGGCAAATGGGTGCCTGGGTGTCTCTGTACCTTTTCAGAACAGAGTCTCCTACTACCATCACTCATTGAGTTTTCCTAGCTAATTAAAGGCTATGTAAAATGCATTTAATTTTATATATAGATTCATGTTGTCTGGTGTTTATATCAACATTGTAAATAGGAACAAATAAAATATTTGTATCACAAATAAGTCTGTATCAGTCTTCCAAAGTATGCCACGATTCTTTAAGTTACAGATTACTCATTAAGTTGCATTTCACTTAATGTTTCTGATAGCTGTGGTTTCTACTCATTGACCCTTCCTTACACTTGTTAGTGCTCACTCCAAGAAGATGCCTGAGAGAGAAGATGAACTGGATGAATGCATATCCAGTCCTGGAGGCATGAGTTTTCAGTAATGCTGTTACTCGGAACTGCATGTAGATCATGGAGAGCTATCAGCTGCTTAAAATAACCCAGTCCTTGAATCCAGTAGTTCTTGTATTCTGCTGAGATTGCCTTTAAGCAGACATATTATTATTCTTCATTGCCAGAAGCAGGGCCTTGGAAAAATGCTACTGAATGTTTTGTCATTTGAATTTTCATTCCTTAGACTGCCTTATCTCAAAACGGATAAATCATTGTGACACCTGGTATTTCTGACCCAACATGTGGCTCTCATGTCTAGTTCTACTTTGGTATTGGACACCAGCAGTTTGCACAATAAGTTTTTGATTTTTCCAGACTGCTGCATAAAAGATAGTAAAGCACTATACTGACACTATACAAATGAATTTATCCAGGCAAAACTGATCACCCTTCACCATTTATCCTTTTGCATAAACTGTCTGATCTTTGAGACTTTACCACTGAGGGTTTTAGCCTACAAGGTGTACTAATTGTCATCCAAGTATTATTCATCAAAGTCTTATTCCAGGTTTTGAAAGGATGAGGATGATACATCTTTACAGATCCATAAATATATACATATCCAGATTTTTTTTTTTTTAATTTATAGCCATGATTTATTTTATAATCCTCATTTTTTCTCTTGAGAGACTACCTTATTTCATAGTCTTTCTTCATAGGGAGACGATGCAGGTTGTCAGGAAAGTTATTATTCTTTCTGTTTTTAAGTTATATTTTTATGTTATTACAGGTTATTTCTGTATTTCTTCTGTTCGGGACTAGTGCAGAAAGTGTCTGGAACCTCAGTGCTACCATTACAGCCATACCTATGTCAGATGCCCTGTACTGTACCTGTGTAATCCTGTGTAATGATTTTTTTTTTTCCTGAAGTTGTGGAGCAAAGCAATGCTGGGACATTCACCTTCTGATGACTGTTGTGATCTCGTGAAAATGATGTAGAATTAATAATGGGCCAGTTTCTTAGCTTCTGCATCAAATTTTTGGTGGTCTTTGGGATGGTCTCTTCTGAGGACTGCGTTATTGAGACAGTTGGCCTAGCAGACTCTGTAGTGAACCCATAACTGGGTGCAGGTGCCAAAGATGGTAAAAGGAGCAGTAAGGAGGGTGTGAAAAAGAAGTGCTTGATGGCTTGAATTTTCACTGGAAAAGGGTAGTAACATAGTACCTAATATACAAAGAATTTGTTCCCCAGCATCATCATTCTGTGCCTGGAGAGAAGACAGTTGTCATTTGAAAAGCAATTGCTTCCCCCTTTTGGCTTTTGTGGAATGACTGTAGCTAAATTTATTTCACCAAAAGGTTCTTTTCACTTACTAGGGATAACTTTTTATTGTAATTGTTTGGGATTATTCTGTGTGTTATATATTTAAAAAGTCACTACAATTGAATGAATAGGTAAAATGAAGAAGTTTGCTTTGTTCAGAAGTCTCCCTCTCAGATGACTGATTATACTGTTCGCATTGCCAGACAGTCCCAGAGAAACGGGAAAAGAACAATGTGAACAACTCAAAAGAGGAAAAATATTGAGGTGGTCTGGTCTACTGGCAACAAATGTAGCACTGTTTCCACTGGTTCTGTGCTAATTACTACTTTGATTTTTTTAGCCATGACTTAACACCTCATTTTGAGCCATTATTTTTTGTTCCTTTCCTCAACACAAATGTAAACCAGATCTAGTTTTGAAAGATTTTCTCTGTAGTCATCGATCCTGGGAGGTGCTATCCTGTATTTGCTGTATTGCAGGGCTAGCCATGGATGGAGCTGATTTTGCCTTTATATGTGGTCTGTATTCTGTACCTGGTGAAACTGGTATTCTGCTGTTAGATGTTTTGGTTCTAAATGAAGAGAAATCCATTCATATTAGTGAAATTAACCTGAAATAGCATGGAGCTGATGGAAGAATGAAAGACAGTTACATAAGTTCAAGATCGGTTTTAATTGGATATTAAACCTAAATAAAGTCAGACGCATGGTAAGATATGACTCATATTTACAGATTGTCTGTTGCTCTAACAGCTTCTTCATGTTTGAGAACACATTTAGGTGTACGTATATATGGTGTGTATTTCACCAGATCTTTATAAAGGTGTTTCAGCAACCATTTTGCCTCTCTGCCATGCCGTGCACTAATTGTCTTCAAATGGCAGCAGGGGAGGTTTAGGTTGGATATTAGGAAAAAATTATTCGCTGAAAGGGTTGTGAAGCATTGGAACAGGCTTCCCAGGGAAGTAGTTGAGTCACCATCCCTGGAGATACTTAAAGGACTGTAGATGTGATGCTTAGGGACATGGTTTAGTGGTAGACTTGTCAGTAGGTTAACAGTCAGGTTAACAGTTGCACTTGATATCAGAGGTCTTTTCCAAACTCAGTGATTCTTATGACTCTTTGTTAGATTTTGCTAAATATTTTATCTGTGAGGGGAAAAGCTACTTGTGTAGTCATTAACAACTAGTAAACAAAACAAATAGTAAAAACTGAAAAAAATAGATACATCACTAGCATCAAGACATGGAGGATGGGAAGAAGTGGCTAGAATCTAGAGGACGTGCAGAAAAATAGGGGGAGTGTTCTTAACTATTTGTCCATTTGTCAACAAGAGCCAAAAACTGTCCATTTGCTGACTGTAGTCAACATATAATGTACAAGACAATCTTTGAAGGGTTAACTAAAATTTAGTAGTTCCTGGTGCCATCTGTAGACTATGGGAAGTTTCTTATGCTTAATCAAAGTATTCGTGTAAAAGAGAACCAATAATGACAGATGAGAGTATTGCAGCAGTTGAGACCATGCAATGCTTAAACCTTCTGACTGCAAACCTAAATTTTATCAATTGATTCTCTTACAAAAGTATTGAAAAATATACTCAATTTATTCCAGTAACAGTCCTGCAAGTCTGAGCAGAAGCATGAGCTGAAGTGATTTTGCTTTAGGGGAATTCAATGTGACTTCTGTACTCCCCTTTGTTAAGTAAGAGTAACTATACATTAAAGAATGTCATAATTTTCTCCCTCATGAACCTTACAAGATAATTTCTCTCACCTAATTTCAGCTGTCTCAGTATTAAATACCTGTGTGGTAGTCATCTAAGTTCCCTTTGTATGTAATGGAGAGAAATGGAGAAACCTAGAGGGAAAAGAATCCCTTCCAGAATAGGCTTTTAGAAAAAAAGGCAGCTACTATTACACTAACACTAAAGAAGAAGAAGAAAGGCATCAACAACAAACTTTACATTTAGATATATCTTTCATACAGAAAATCAGAAGTTCATTTTAATATCATATATTGGTAACTCCGTAACAGAACGACCTCATCCATTTTCCTGCCCTGAATTTATGCTGACTACACAGAAAATTGCACAGAAAAGCTTATATAGTGGAAGCTGGGAAACTGATAAAACCTGTCCTGGCTTTGTGGACAATACATACCCAAACTTATGCTAGGCCTTAAAACTTTCCATACAGTGGCACTGTATATCAAAAGCTAGGACACATACAAACACACGACTGGCATGTTTCCTTCCAGAATTTCTGGAAATGAGCTGTTCTGGGAAATTTTAAATAAGTACACCTTGATTGCAAAAGGTGTGCCTCACTGAAGTGATTGTTCCTAGTTCCATTAATTCTTGTCTGTAATTAAATAGAACAACAGAAAAAAAGGAAACTGCATTGTATTTTCAACTTCTCAATCCTTTCTTAGGATTGTGAAGGCTATAGGTAATACAACAAGAGTGCTACAGTAAGTCAATAGCTAAAAACTGAAATCCATGAGAAAGCCTTCAGTGTATTTTTCAGTTATATATATATATATTTTTGTAAATAGAAAGGAGTTTGGGGAACATCTTTGCCTCTACTTCCTTGGTCTTTGTTGGTCACATAGATATATCCATTACTTCTACCATTTCTGATAAATGTTATGACTAAACCTCTACTTAATCCGAATGAGCAGTCACATAGCAGCTTCCTCTGATAAGAAAATAAGTGACAAAATGATTCTCTCTCCAAGCTTCAGATCACGTTCAAGCTCCGGCTTCTCAGAAATCTGTTGAATGTCTGCTTTAATCTTAGTGCAGAGTTACAAAAGACTTTGGGGATGTGTTAGACAACCAGTACTTTTCTGGTAGTAGTGAGTCCGTGAGTCCATGTATGTTCTGCATAGAGTTGGACATAACCTGGTTCATAACAGCAGTGTTTACAATTGTGATCAAAACATAAGATGATACCCTCTTATCCTATAGTTGTAATTCTTTTCCACGGTAGGGACATAATAAAGGAGGGTGGTGGTGGTGGGGAAGCAGGAATACTGACATAAATGCAGCAAGAAAGCTAATGGATTGATCCCTCTGCTTTATTTGTTCCAGAATTCCAGCAGTGTTTCGAAGAACTCTTTCAGTTGTGACAAGGGATCACAGTAGGTATTTCTTTAATATTTGGTGTAGTAGTGTCAAGTACTGTCACGTTATTTATGGTTTAGATTTCTGAGATAGCTTTCTCTGAGACATGTCCAGCTGTGCAAAGGTAATTTTTACTACCCTCTGTGAGATAACACCTGGGCATATTTGAAGAGCTTACTTTTAACTTAGTAACTGTTATCTTCTGATTATTCTATTAGGGAGGATATAGGTATCAGGTAAGGTATCTGGTTTAACCCTCAACTGGGAGAAGTAGCAGAAGTTAGAGGAAACAGTATCTGTAAACTAACCCATGCAATTACTGGTATTATATTAGTGTCTGTTACAGTTTGGGGACTGGTTTTGCATTCACCTCAGTGTTTCTCAGAGCAGATTTCAAGATGGTATCTATCTGCAATGTTTTACAAACCACTGGTAAATCTATTAATTTGCAAAGCATTTGTAGAGTTCTACAGAAAGAGACGCGTGCAGCCATAAGTATCGGTACGTTGTGGGGATTTTTGTTTTTGTTTTCTTAACTCCCACATTTCTTGCACTAGTGTTTGTGAAAGTTAATTGTATTCATTTAACTGCTTTTCTATGTTATTGGTTGCAGATATTTTTTATTATAGTTTTAATGTGAAGAACTCGGATATTTGGCTACCTCTATTTACATACTACCTCTATTTACATACTGAAATTGAGAATATGAGCTTTATAGGTGTTTAATAAATTGTAATTTTAATGAAAACTTTGCAAACATGAGATGCTGGCTGTATCAGTCCAAGTTGCGATTTCTTCTCATTAATATATTGTTTGTTCTTTGCTGCTTTGTTCTGAACTGCCACATGTAATTTCTTCACAGAAGTGCAGACTTTGATCACATTATGGAGGAGGGCTATGAACTTGACCTCACTTATATCACAGAACGGATCATTGCTGTATCTTTCCCTGCTAGCTGTTCTGAGGAAACTTATCTCCACAATCTACAAGATGTAACACGAATGCTCAAATCCAAACATGGTGATAATTACTTGGTATGTGTATCTGTCTTTTGTGCCACATCTTCTCCTGTCCTACAGGAAGACCACTTGTAGGTTTACATCTACCATTATAAACTAAAATTCATTCATCTAAAAACTCTTTGGTCCACCTTTACAGCTTTACAAGAGCAAAATTTTCAGTAATGTTATAAGATATTAGATAAGGATATTAAAAATATCTTTCTGCTGTTGGCACTGCAGTCTGTAAGCCTGTATTTTGATAGTAGATAGTCAAATGCTACAGAGTGATTGCACAAACTGTTTTAATTGTCCAAAGCATACTTTTAAGAGATCTACATGCTGCAGTGTGGAATGGTTTTTTTTTTTTTTCTTTCTTTTTTCTTTTTTTTCCTAGCAATCTGTTAAATCAGGGTCCTCAGCTTGGGTATCTAATGGTCTCACACCATCATGCCTGGGCTGTCTCTGGTATATGTAATAGTGTTACAGTTTGTCTGTTTGGTCCAACTCTTTCTCATTAACTTGATTTAGATGCATTTTTTCCTGCTTTCTGTAGGAAATTTGATTGTGAGCAAATCTCAAATGAGCTCTATGCAGAGAATATTTTTCTTAATGATGATCCAAACTGTTACTTTCGTGCTGTTTTCTCCCTAGTACATCTGTAACCTATGACATGTATTGTCTCAGCTTGTTCTGTGAATATGAATTTAAAACAGGGACAGTATTTTATTTATGTTTTTTCTTCTATTACATGTATTTTCAGTCAGCATGTTTAAACTATTAGAATCAAATCTCTACAGCTTCAGGAGCATAAACTTTACTCACTGCATAAATTGGTTTCAAGAGTGAGTCCACCTAACAATTTAAATATACTATCTTTTGCTCACAAACAGAGGTGTCATAGATGTATTGTTGACTATCTGTTGTCCTCAAGACATACCTGTATTACTTAGAATGTTGTCTGATGTTCTCAGAATGCCACCTTACTGCCCTTCCTTCCGTTCCACATAGTGCTGGTAGCTTGTAAGGTACAATATACTAACAGTGTGACAGTGACTTGGATGGAAGGCTTTATGATTTCCAGTTCACCTGTGGTGAGAAGCCTTTCCCATGTGACAGCAGTATTTTTGGTATGTGGGAAATAATCTTGTAGTCTCATTAAAGTTAAATCTCATTAAATAACTGTATTACAAAAATCTGCTGTGTGTATGGTAAGTGAGAGAGATTAGGTTGAGGAGATGTCCTCTCTTTAAGTCAGATTGCAATCAGTTTTTCTTGTAATGTTTTGATCTGAGTTTAATTATTTATTTAAAAAATCTGTATCCAGTACTTTGGAAATCTGTTGACATGGTCAAAAGAAAATTTGATTCCCTCTACTCAGAAATGTTTCCGCAAATTTTCAAAATAACCTGGCAAATCATAGCCAGGTTATAGAGCTAGAGATCTCATCTTTAAACTTCATCTGTTGTTTCTCATGTTTCAAAGATCCCTCCTTAAGTTTGCTTGAGAGATGTATGTATAGCAGCGAAAAGCAAACAAACAATCTGAAAAGAAAGAAACCATGAAAAAAAAAAAGAAAAAGAAAAGAAAAAAAAATCCACCTACAAGTAAGCAATTCTACTGAAGCTGATGAGAACAGTTTTTTTTTTTTTTTCTTTTCATTTGGTCAAGGCCTGAGCTAGCAAAAATTATACAATAAATCAACATTTGTTGTTTGTTATCTAGCTGTTCTCTTTCTGGATTTTTGTATGTGGTAGATTGTTGCCACTACAGTCAATAACGAGAACAGAGAAGGGGGAATGAAACACCCAGAGAACTGTGTTGGTTTGAGAAAACAGCCATTTCATAGAAAGCGATTTAGTGGATAGAATAAAGCATCCTTTTATTCCCCAATAAAATGATCTCTTGGTTGCAAAGGAAGGCATGTTTTCTTTGAAGATTCAAAGGCTTGGCTACAAACGAATACTGTTTTTCACCAGTACTTTCAAAATGTAATTAGTGCAAACATAAACAGTTTAAATGGCACAATCGTTTTGTCATCTGAAAAACTCAGTTTGCAAAAATAAATTTATCGTGTTTCTGTTTTAATCAACTTTACCAGTAATATATTTGTCATATGTTTGTCATGCTACTTTAACAAAAATTTGCCATGCATTGCTCTTGTAGGAAAAGAGTAGTGCTCAATTATTCAGATAGTTTTAGCTTTTAGAAGACAACAACAACAAACACAATGTTATCAATTCATCTGTTTATCAGTTTGTCACTTAAGAATTTTTATTTCAGTGTTTATTAGTTATGATTATCAAAGCAGTTCTCCTGATGTTAATTTATAGCATTGATAAATGAACAAATTACCTTATATCTCGCTGTATTCACATGTTCCAGTGGTATTTTTGTATCTACAGTGACTGAAAGGTAACAGAGTTCTGTGAGGAGTAAACTATTGTAAATTAATTCACTCTAGTTAGATGTGTGTACACAGAAGCATACAGAGCAGTTGATAAACAGTGACACATTTATGTCAAAGGCATAAAGAATGACATGGTAAATACTACCGTCTAAATTTATGTTGATCTCTTTTATAAAAACAAAATAAACCCCAAACCCACTGCAAAGATTTGTAAAAATAAAAATAAAAAAAAAATTAAGTGATTACCCTGCAGCTTTAGCATGTTAGCATTTGTTACTGGTTAGACCAATATAAATGCTGTACATTTTCTTGGTCCTGTTTAAGTAAATATGCTTGTGTGCTGCTGTTATTTTCCTAGTTGGAAATATTTGTTAATTTTAGCTCATGTCATGTTTTGGCCACTGTCCTCTTTGCCTTGCATTATACTCCATATGAGGCCTCTGCTGACTTCAGCGTGTAAGTTCAGTTCCACTTGGTGGAACAGTTCTGTCTGCTTGTTCTCCCAGTCTCTTCTCCTTAATGGAGTGGGCTGCAGACTAGTGAATTGTTCTTGGTCAGTACTTAATGTTGTTATGACCACAGTACACCTTTCACGTTTCAAAGTTGCAGCTGCATGCTCTTTGATTATTTTTCTTTTCCGTTCTGATGTTTTGTATTTCTGGTCACCTGATAAAAGAGCAGACCAAGCGTATGGCCCTTCAGTGTCTTTGTAAAAGTCTCCATATTTTTTGGTGCTAAAAGGCCTTCATATTTTTGTTCTGTTGCTGAGCATTCAGCAGATCGAGAGAATATTACCTTACTAGTACAAGTTTCTTCACAGTTCAGGATTAAATCATATAGGCGTGAAGAGTGTTTCCTCTCTGCTGTGTATAAGAGGAAAGGGCTTCTTTTTCCCCAGTTGCTTTGTATTACTTCATTCTTTATTCATTAATGAGGTCTTAAAATGTGGGGAAAAATCATTTAAGTTTCATAGAATGCTCATCTTTCCTTACAAAATCTAAGTAACTATACCTTGATTATACCAAAAAGGGGCTAAAAAGGATGCAATTAATCTTCCACTTAAATCTAATTGCAGAATATGCTTCTCTTGAAAGCCTTTAGTGAGCACTTCTTTTGTTTCATGTGAAATGTTGGTTCCATGTCTTCTAGTCTCCATTCTGAGATGACAACTACAATAGCATCTCAGTTTAATCTCTACTGTATAGGTTGACAGGAACTTGGCTACATCCCAGGATTTGAGTTTGGCACCTGAAACTGCAGTGACATATCCATCATGAAAAAATGTGTATGATAACACACAAGATTTGCAAAATGTTCTTAAATATGAATGCAAAATACAGGGATAAAGAAAAGTTCTCACACAATAGTGCTTGTGTATAAATATATGTATATATGTGTGTATATATGTATATATATGTGCATATATATATGTACATATATCTGTATAATACAGTTGATATTTTTGGAAGAATAATTGTAATCTTAATTTCAAATGTTGATACGTCTTCCTGATCCAAAATAGCATGGATGATGCATATATATTTTTGTTTGCTGTTTAGCTCTGTAGCAGTAATCTGTTTAAAATTCAGACAGATTATTGGAATAAAGACTGTCCCTAATTTTATATGGATGTTTTAATTAAACTTTCTTTTTTTTAGACTTTGAGGTTAATTGAAGTGATGAATGACCTTTATGTGTGATTCCATAACCTTATGCAGCTTAAAATATAAGCAGTTTTCTTAGATACCATGTTAGCTGTGGGTTTTTTTTCTTTCTCTGGATGTAATTCTTGTTTAAAAACTGTAATTTTTCCTGAAGATGGTTTAATGTCTTCCTGCTTCCACTTTGTCCATGAAGAGCAGGCACCAGCTTCAAAGTGATTTAGTGTAGCTACTCAGTTCTTAGCTTGTTTGCTGAAACTGCTCATGCTAAGCACTCAGATTCAAATACGTAATACATAACCACTGTCCTGGACTTTTCCTTTTGAATTCTTCTACTGTACAGTAAATTTGCATAGTGTTCAGATCTCTCAGTATACCCCTGACTAAAATAAAGCCATGTGAAATAAATAGAATGTTAACAGTTTTACTGTCCTTTTTTGAAGTGTGCTTTTAGTTTCATCATATAGTAATTGAGTTTACTATAGGGATTGCCTAAATTGCATTTGCTAATGTTACCTGACTTTAAATGTTAATTTAATTCAGTAAAATAGTAGGCACACCCAAAGTCCTACCACCGTCATTTCTACTAATAATCATCTGTTTAAAATACAGTGACTTAATACATAAATGGTGAAGTCTTGATTGTTGATATATCTTCTTTCTTTCTGAACAGGTGCTAAACCTTTCTGAAAAGAGGTATGACCTTACCAAGCTTAATGCAAAGGTATTGCCTCACTTCCATAACACACTTCTTTTTCTATAGCGTTAAATAGAACTTAGTTGGCATGATAAGCCTTGAAGCTATAGAAGCCTTGATACAGAGTAAGATACCTTTTGGAAGATCATAAAAAACCCATATGCCTCCCTTCTGTATTTTTATTTTTCCCCAGGTACTGTTTTGTGCCTGTTATGTCTGTGCTTTACAAAGCTGTTTCTGTTGTTTTCTTAGACTTTATACGCAGTAGCCTGTTGTGGCTACTGGAAAATTCCTATTGAGTGAAATAAATTTTGCTCCAAGCATGCTTTTCTTTTTGCACTCATGGAATACTAGGGGTTATATATTGTAACATAAAGTGTAATGGCTGAAGGTAGTGAACTCAATTCAAATGAGCTTTCCTTTTGTCTTTTCATAGTTGCTTTGTAAAATAGAGACATTGGGAAAGGACTTATAAATACCTTTTGTTTTTCCTCCTACCCTTTCCCTTCTAACTGTTGTATTTGTTGTATAAAATGAGATGCAGTTGCTCTTCAGCAGCTATTATAAGGCCTTAGTAGCACAGCTGTATATTCATAGTAGTAGATTTACATATGCTGCCTGAAAAGAATACTAAAAAGACTTTTAATTTTGACCTAGTGAGTATGTTATTAGTCATGAAGGATTTAAGTTGTTCATGGTTACTGCTTTTGTTAGTGTTCGATATTGTTACTGTTAAATATGTATATATTAGTTTGAGTAAACAGTATTATATAGTGACTAAAATTGAATGGAAAATATGAACGAAAATTGAATAGAAAATATGAACGAATCAAATCTGTTGTACATGAAGAAAAGAAATTGCAAACTAAATAAAAACAATCACAAAATATTTGCTCAGGTCAGTCAACATTCTTCATTCTAATTTTGATGTTTTAAGTATTTTACTATTATAAAATACCTGAATCTAAATTGAAAATTCTTTAAAGATCTTCAGAAATGTTGTGATGGTTGGTGGGTTTGGGGGGATTTTTTTTTGGTGGTTCTTTTTACAAAATGCTAGTATTTTTCTTTTTTATAAAAGGTAGCCACTACTTCCCCTTAAGAAACCTGTAAACGTGTATTTACATCATGGCATTCAAATGTAATGTGAAATGATTCCCAAGGATTGGAAAAAGAGAGGATACTCCTAACCATCAGAAGCTAGAATTTTAATAGGCAGTATTGTGGTAAAGGTGACTCTTGTTAATGTTATTTGTTTAACTGCAGATTATGGATGTGGGGTGGCCTGATCTCCATGCACCACCTCTTGATAAAGTGTGCACCATCTGTAAGGCTATGGAGTCATGGCTGAACAATGATCCTCAGCATGTGGTGGTGATCCATTGCAAGGTAAGTGAGCTTTGTGTGTACTCATTGACTATCAGCTTGAAATCATTCTCAAAAAGGTTGTCCTTACTCATTTAAAAAAAAAAAAAAAAGAAAAAAGTTTTCTCTTTTCAGTGTTGCAAATAGTGTGCCAAAGCTTCAGTTGATTTAAGTAGCAGTAGTCTACTGACCCTGCATGCTTGTTATCTCTTCCTTTTTATGATGACTAATGTTCTAGCTTCTACTCTGATTATAGCATGCAGTTAGGTAAGTTTGCTTTTTCAAACTCAGTAGTCAGTGCTACTTCTGTGAATTTACTTAGAAACCTGAGTTTTTCCAGCTCGATGGCAAACTGTTTAGAAGCGTTTCATATTCTGTGACATGGATTTTGTTGTTGGATAAGGCTAGGTAACATTTCACAGGCTTGACTTCAGTTAGTTGGGTCTTCATTGCAGATCAATAGAGGTTAAGTGTCCAGATGGCTTTCAGTATGCTGAAGTGGGTGTTCAGGCAATTACCGGCACAACGTAATACTGTTTTCTGGACCACATTTTTTGTCTGTATTGGAAAACATGGCTGACAATGTTAATATGTTAATATAGCACAGTGATTATACTGACTAATAGCTCATCATCCCTTTACAGAATAGTGTGGCTGTAGGAAATGAGGATATTAAGTACCTCCTGGGCCGAGACGGGTTCTAACTGTCTGTGTAATTGCATTGTCATACAGTAATGCTATTATTGTGCAGTGCTGCTTCTTCTCCTTGCTCACAATGAAGAGAAATAAAGAAAAGCCTTAATTAAAAATAAATAATATGAATTCAAAACTGAGTTGGCAGTTGCGCTGGTGATATAAGGCAAATCTGTCTCTATTGCTGGCAGATATTACTCTAAACAGAATGAAGGTGTTCTTCACGCCAAGTTTTATAATCCTCAGCCCTCAATTTCTTGCAGGCAGAATGCCATGATTATATGAAACACTACTGAATTCTTACTAGCCACAGGACTGCAGCCAGAAGAATGGTCCATACATGGGACAAAAGAAAAGGAGGCAAAATATTATTATGTATTTTATTTTCAAATTGGTACTGTATAGTTGATTAATGCCTCTTGGTAATAACTTAAACATTTCCAAACACAAAAATAGGTGTAGCTATCCTGTGTCAGCTGAGTGTCAACTGAAAGTCTGGGAATGTTATGAAATCAGTGAGAATTACCACTTGGTAAATTGTACTGAATATAAGTCATGTAAACTATTTAATAAGATCCATAAAATTTTTTAAATACCTCATAGAAAAATAAGCAGTCGTTGTAAGTCTGAGATGCTGTGGGGTCAAGGAGGTAAAAATGACAAAACCTGTCAGAGATCATATGCTTTCCAAAATACGTATTTTATAGCATTTCATAACAGAAGTTGCAACGTTGTCTAGACTTGTCTTAAATGATCACTGGAAAGAATAATATAAAATAATGGTTTTAGTATGAAAAGATACTGAGCATTTTAAATGCATGTTTAAGAAATAATGAAAAGTTTACATCTATTAAACTTACTGAATCTAACATTAAAAAAAATACCAAGAAAACTTGGTATTATGGCTAGACATATATAGGAGTTAGTGTGTTCGCTTGGGGACCCTGCTCTTGGTTATGAACAAAGAGCTAGGAAGTCATTAGTTAAGTGATACTTTCAAACACAGGCTAGGAATTCAAGTTCCCATACTAAAGTTTCAATATGATACAGGTAAGTCTTCAGCCTCTTAAGCTGATTTCCACTGCGTGCAAGAGCTTCTGAGCACAGGGGACAAAGATGAATGCAAATAACCTGATGGAAAAAATTCATCACTGCAGAATAGCTAGATACAGGCTTTGCTCTGTGTGATGTTGGCATCCATTTGTGAAAGCTTTCCTCTCCATCATGTAAGACTCGACAGACACGTATATAAATAATGCTTAGGATTTTTCATGTCACTTGTAAACCACCTTGCAATTGAGAGAGATAAGCTTATGTCCATTAATACTACCATTCAAACGACACAGGAGACACATGAGCAAAGGGAGTTTCTGAATCTTCTGTCTTAAAGTTCTTGTTTAGCATGGGGTCTTAAGCAGAACAATGTTCAATGATATGCAGCATAGATTAAATAAGTTATTATTCCCTTTTTCCCAATACAGGGAGGAAAAGGAAGGATAGGCGTAGTCATATCATCGTATATGCACTTCACCAATGTTTCTGCAAGGTAAGCTATGAATAATAGAAATAAATGCATTCATATCGTGCATTTTTTACAATTAGGAAAACATCAGTAAAAGATGTCTTGTAATTGTAGAGCTAACCAATTCCCTCTTTAAGGTTCGCTAGCCAGGCTTATCAGGAATCTTGGAACATGTCTTAAAGTAGCAGTTTTCTTGTGGTTCTGTTTTCAGCAGGAGGTTGGACTAAGTGAATATCCAAGGTCTGTTCTAACCAGAGATTCTATGATTCTGTATACGAGTTATCTAAAGGGTCTTTCAAGATGAATGAAGAAATGTTTGAAACCATTTTTTTAAAGTGATGCGGTCTTTAATTTATTAAACACATCCATTTGCCATATCCGTGAAGTTGTTTCTCTTGAATCAATGAGAAACTATTCCTGAAGTACATATGGAAAATAATTACTAGAACAAATATTTTAATAGGGAATTCACAAACATTGATCAAAGTGCAGAAAGCAATTTATGACATAATCTGAATCCTATTTTGCTGGAGCAGGTCTTCAGTTGGTTTAAACAATAGGTGCCTGATTGCCCTGTTTCAGTTGTTTCTCAGAGAGTGCTCAGATTATGAACCGTCAATGAACAATGTGTGTCAATAAAGAGGAAAATTCATAAACACTGCCAAACAGATGAAATATATCTTATTTCTAAATCAAATAGTTTTCCGTTATGAGATGGTACCTGCCTATAAATATATTTTACTAATGTCATAACAGAAAAACATCTGGATGTGACATTGTAGAGCCTAGTGGTGAAAGGTGTCTTTTACAAAACAAAGTCAGAACTCTTCCAGTTAGGTTTTAGGAGAGGAGTGAGTTTGGAAGCCATCCTTTAAATTTCTGTGTGTCTGACAGCTACTATTAAAAGCTTAGCTTTTCTAACAATGAAGTTGTGAGGGTTAGGGGAATTTCCTGGTTAGGATTTGGATATCCCTAGCATTATCAAGACCCTACAAAATGGTACACAGTAAAAGAACAGAAGCAGGAATGATTGCATATGCTACTGTTGAGTGTGCTGGCTGCTGTGTCAGAAACAGTATTCAGAGAGAAGACTTCACGGATCCCTGACACTAAATAAAGTTTCCAATTGCTTATATGCACATGCCAAAAAAAATCTAGGCTTACTGAAAAATGCTTTATGATGCAAAACTGTTTGGATTATATGTTATAGATATCTGATGTTCTCATTTAGGAAGGACTACAGAACTCTGAGATAAAAAGCTTTGCATTTCTGCATTTTTCTTATCTTTATAGGGTTAAAATAGTATTGGTGATGTATGTGTATTGGTATGAGCTCATTTGTGATGTGTTGTCTTAGAATCATAGAATCATCTAGATTGGAAAAGACCTTCAAGATCATCAAGTCCAACCATCAGCCTGACCCACCAAATTCCATCACTAAACCATGTCCCTCAGTTCCAGGTCCACACATATGTTAAATACCTCCAGAAGTGGGGATTGTATCACTTCCCTGAGCAGCCCATTCAAATGCTTCACACCCTAACCATCAAGAAATTGCTTCTAAAGTCCAATATAAATCTACTCTGGTGCAACCTCAAATGGTTTCCTTACTTCATATGAGAAAAGAGACTGACATCCCTCCTTGCTGAAACCTCCTTTCAGGTAGCTGTAGGGAGCAATGAGGTCTCCCCTCAGCCTCCTTTTCTCCAGACTAAACAACTCCAGTTCCCTCAGCTGCTCCTATTTTTTCACATGATGATCTTGTCATATTTTACAACATACAACTGTTATGAGTTCATCCATTTTGACATAAACATTGAAGTCCAATCATCAGCTCTATGACACTTATTTCATTGTGTTTTTTGTTCCAAAGTGTTCTGTATCCATCCTAATATTTGTCTACTGGTTCATTAAACTTCAATATACAGAACTTTTTCATAGTGGTTACAATTAAATTTAACTTACAATTTGGAAATATGTATATTTAATGAAAATCATTTGTTCTGAGGCAAACTGCATTCCATTTGTCAACACTATAGACAACTTCCACCCTGTTCACTTTCCCAGATCATCCTCCCACCAGGTCTTTTCCAGACTCGACTAAATGAATGATTTAGTGAGAGCTATGACTCTTTCCATATTATATATGTATATATTTTTGTTTCTTATCACTAAGGGATGTTTAATACTGAGGCTGTGAGAACTCAAATATCACAGATTTTATTTTTAAGTCATAGCTCTAGAACCAACACTATCTCTAGTCTTTCAGCTTTTCTTCTAATACTAAATATACAACATAAACATCATAACACTATACCCTATTCTAGCAGACTTGTCTTCATGCTGGATGTATAATGTTACCATCGTTATTGGCATTGTAATATCGTCCTTTGGAGATGAGAGGTTCCGACATTTTCTGGGCCTGTGTCTGGATGAATATGTACCTCTTTCAGAGGGGTAGCACAGGGCCAGCAGTGTGTTTATGTGCGTCGTTTTGCCTTCCTTCACACAGATGCAGAAGATATGCATAAGAACCATTTCTATTCTGGATAGAGATAGAAGATTTTTTTTTTAAATGTATTTCCTTAAGTGTATGTTTGAAGAGTTTGTAGTTAACTGATGCAAATGATTTCTTCTCTAAAGACTGATACTTCTATTTAAAACATTTGCTCCGTTAGTTGCTTAGGGTAGAAGAAACAAAGACTGAATGAATTGTTTGACTGCTTAAATGATCCTCTAGCCCGGCATCCACGGCACCTCATGTACTGAACTATAGTCAGAGCTAAATAATGGTTTTCACCTCCATAGTGTTGCTGTAGATTTGTAAAAAAAGGGAATAAATGTGTATTTTTCAGAGAGAACTCACCTGTTTAACACTGAAGAAATTGTGGCAAGTATCCCTTTTGCAACCTGAGCTGCTTGGCTTTGGTAATTGTATTGCATTACAATGTGCTGGAAATACGCAATTCAGCTAGTTGAATAAGGGAGAGGGTGTTTTGCTGCATGAAGAAAAGTGCCTTAAGGTGTGGAATAAGAAGGTGTCAACAGAAAAAAAGAAAGAAAAAGAAAAAAAGACATTCTTGTCTGATCTGTAAGTGCTAGGGTTTCTAGTTAGGTGGTACTTTCTTTTCTTTCATTTCCTTCTTTTTTACCCCAACTATGCTGGCATATTTCAAGCAGTAACCCGATGAATTTCCAAGATAACCCCAAACTGGAATAACAGTGTGTCTCTGTGTCTCTCTTTTGTCAGTGCTGATCAAGCTCTAGACAGATTTGCTATGAAGAAATTCTTTGATGATAAAGTTTCAGCTTTAATGCAGCCATCCCAAAAAAGGTATTTATATCTAATTCATAACAGTAAGAAATGTCATTGTTATCTTCTGCCCCCATACCTTACTCTCCATGACATACTGTATAAAGGCTATTTCCACAAGATCCTCCAGTGACTTCTGAACTGTCAGCACTTTATCTTATGTTAATCTTCCTTGACTGATTCAATAATTACTGTTCACTTTTGGTTTTAATCAGCCCGTACACAGCACTTTTAGAAGGATAAGGCTTTATTAGTAATTAGATGACAAAAAATAACAAACAAAAGGCACTTGGTTCTGTTCATCTCTAAACAAGAAAAGCGTTCACATTGCCTCTTGAACCCATGGGGTGACCTGCACAGTCTTTTTTCACTTGAAAAATCATAACACAGTATGCCGTTAGACATCAAATAAACTTTTCATAATCAGAAATTTACTGGCTTCATTCTTTTCCAATTTTAGGTCTGCATATATGTCTTGTATTTTAATAATAAGGATTTGAGAGTAGTTCCTTACCAGATACAGAGGTGTGGACTTTAGGAGCAAAAGGAAATAGTTGTTCTTAATTTCTTCCTATTGAGGCATTGTGCATTAATTCTATGTTATGTTACGTTAGGTTAAATTATTATGAGCACCCCTGCAGCAGTCACGTTTCTGTGACAGCCAGGGGTACTCAACAGCAGCATCTGTGTCTTGTGCCTTATGGCAGTTTTTAACAATCATGTTGTCAGAAAGCTTCAGTTGCTACTGACGTAGGTGACCTATGTGCAAATCAGAAAGGTAGAGATGAAATAGATATAAATGGTAGTATCTTGCTATTATACTCTCTTTGAGGAGATATGCCTAATTCCTCTGTGGTGTCTCAGTTTGCCTCCTGACTGATGGAATTAGCATCTTTGCTCAGCAGTATTGAAATTGAGCTTCCTTTACTGTCTTTGAAATACATGTGCATGCATGTACTTTGGAATGTCACTCCCCATAAAAACAGAGGGGTTTCTCCAAAACATTTGTCAGAACTGTTCTCCTATTGGACCTGGACTTTTCTACCTTTGCCTGATCTGGCAGTGGTAGTAAGGCTATTACAGAGAAAGGTAAGACCAGCTCTGCAATATTCCTGGCTAACTTTATCATGACTTTTGACCCTATGTTGTTGAGCTACTGGCCTGAATCACTCTTCTATTGTCCCTTTTCTTTGAAATTTTTATTGGCTAATAAATGAGCAATGTCCTTGTTAAAATCCAGTTGATGTATAACCAGGTGTAATTCAGATGAATATCAAAATGATAAAGTTTGAAAATACACCCATTATTTGTATTTTGAATTTTTTTTCACTAAATTTTGTCCTTAAAAAATAATAATCTGACCATGAAGTTTGTCACTCCTCTAAATACCACTTAGCTTCTCTCTAGCTGCTAGTCAGAGGCTCTAACAGTGGAAAGGAAGCCAGCCATGCTATAGACTACAAATCTTATTTGGAATCATTCTGACAGTACTTAGAATGGATACTTTCTTTCAGATAAGCCGTTGGAGGTTTGTCTGAATAAGAAATCCAGATACATAGCCTTCATATTTTAAATCTTTATATAAATCTTCAGGATAAATCTTTGAATACACTTCTTAAAAGTTAAATACCTGTAAGCACCTCAAGTGCACTGCCATAAGAAATGGATTTCAAGAATTCAGATGAATTTTTGGAATCATTAAAAACAGGTAGTGGTAGAGAGAAAATGTTCAGATTGAGATGTCACTGGTAGGATGCTTTACCACTGGTCTTTGTCCCATAGGTGTGACAATTTTAAATTTGTGCTTCAGTAGTAACCAAATATTTTCAGAAAGATGTAAGGAAGAACCCAAAAAGCAAAGTAGTAGTCTTAGTATTTCAAAATAAAGTGAGCCTTGCTAGTTGTCTATAAAAAGAAACCTATTCTAAACCACCACAACCCCCATTCTGGGGTAGTAAAGATGTCATGGCTGAGCAGGGTATTTTTAGTTGTAGTTGTTAACAGGAGCATGGTTGTTACCTGGAGCATGGAGTAAGTGTTCAGTTACGGAGATTTTTGTTTATTTAAAGAGCTAAGAGGAATTTGTTTAACAAACACTACAGTAATATTCACTTGCATGTACATGCTTGTGAACTCATGATCAAAACAGGTATTAAATAGCAGCAGTACAATGATTTTCATGTTGTTATGGTTCTGCACTTCTCAATATAAAGATGTTATTTGCCCAAATTAGCCTTTATGCTAAGATTTATGATGAGGGCACTCATAGCTTTTGTTTTAATGCAATGTGTTTCACTGTAAATGAAGTGGTGCTCATTTCATGCTGTTGTGCAAGCCAGTTCAGACCTACAGTTGCAAATAAAAATGTGTACTGAAATTATTGACATCAGTATTGCTGCTAGTCCTTTTCTTATAGTGATGTATATAACTAAAATGAAGACATCAACAGTAGCAGTGTAACAGCCATGTATTTATTAATTTGGTGAATTAAAGCATCCTTTCATGCTTTTTTTTGAAGATTATTCTTATTGTGTGTAATGTCACTAGAAATATTAGTGTAAAGAATGTATTTCCCCAATATGGTTGCGTTTCTGATTTTATCTAATACATATAAATTTTGTATTTTTTAGATACGTGCAATTTCTAAGTGGCCTTCTATCTGGATCTGTGAAAATGAATACAACCCCACTTTTCCTACACTATGTTATTCTCCATGGTATCCCAAGTTTTGATGCTGGAGGAGGTAAATCACCTCTCTTCTCATATCCATGTGTACGATTACAGCCTTTTTTCAGTCTGGACCTTTCTAAAAATCCTGCATAAAACTTAAAATAGAGTTTGGTATCAGTCCTTGATATCAGTCTAAAAATTCCTAGAAATGTTCTGAGAATATAAAAGAAAAACACGTGAAATAAATTCTGTCCTCTATTAAGTGAAAAGATGATGCCTAGTTTCTGAATAGCTGTGCTCTCAGTTCCTGCAGCAGAGCTGAGAACCTGATTGTTTCATAGTCAAGTTTCTTCCTTCTTTAGGAAACAAACATGATCATAAATACAACTTCTTTAGAGTGGAAATCTCCTTTAGAGATTGGGTTTTCTGTAGAATAGTTTTTTGGACTTGGTGTACTTCTGAAGTGGCCTGCCATAATAAGTGGCTTTAAAGTTAAAATTTCAAACCAAGATACTGTGCTAGAGCTTTAACAGCATGGTAAAGGTAAAGCTCTTTATTTTCTTCAGTCAAGAGTTACATAGTACCTGTCTTATGAAATGTCATCAACATGAATTTATGATGATCCATTTTAAATTTATGATGCTTCATCTGTTTTATAATTCTAAAATTTGTCTGTTTTCAATAAAGAAATAATACTGTTAGTTGTAGTAAGAAATTTGAGATACTTATTAGATTTGAAATAAAAATTCAGAATAAATATTTTGTTTAATTTTGAAAATGCTTTTTATTTTGTTTTGGGTTTTGTTTTGTTTTGTACATTTTTTTTCTTCCCTCATTCATTTTGCTTTTCCTCTAGAAAAGATAAAAACACTTCAAAAGAACAAAGTGTTCCTTTTAACTTTTCTCACCAGAAAGCTTTAAAATTCCCTCTGCTATTCAGAACTAGTCTGACCAGAAAAAAGACTAGAATAAAATCAACTTTTTCATAGAATAAAATCATATACTTTTTCAAGGGAAAGACAATTTTGTTTGGAAAGATGTTTTGACAGCCAACATTGTGGCAGTTTGTGTGCCAGTTTGCGCAGTCTGGAATGACTGGAATTTCCGCATGACATTTCCTAGTTGTAAGATTGAGATAAAAGGAAAATAATTACAGAAATTGTCCTTTTTGATGACTTTTTTTCAGCTTGTCGGCCTTTTCTGAAGTTATACCAAGCTATGCAACCACTGTATACATCTGGAATATAGTAAGTCTTAGGCATTTTCCTTTATGCTTGAATATGTTTTAATTCTTACAATTGCAGAATTACATAATCTTATTTTCTTGTTTGTTTTTTTAAACCATTTATTTTTTCTTTTCCTTCCTGTTAAGTAGCGTAGGGCCGGAAAATCAAAGCCGAATCTGCATTGCCATAGAGCCAGCCCAGCTTTTGAAGGGTGATATTATGGTAAGTTAATTGTACAGAATGAAAGTCTAGGACTATGCTTTTTAGATTATAGTCTCTCTTCTGTTTTGCGTTCTTGTAATAAATAAAACAAATAAAAAGAGCAAATAGTTGTAGACATGCTATAAAATAGATTTCAGTTAATATATTTATCATCCTTGATTCTCATATGAAAGAAAGATCCTGTAAAGCTCAGACTAGGATGTTTTAAGGAGCCAAAACAATTATTCCTAGCATTTCCATTTTGTAGCATTGCCAAGTACAGTAGTGCATGTTGTGCTGTCTTCTTTATAAAAATTGCCTTGGGGAGTATTTGTAACTCAGCATTAGAATATCCTTGTCCTGCAAGTTTGCAGGCAAGATCCGCAATTATGAAACTATATCCTGTTACGAAAATACCTGACTAATTTTAAATTATATGGGGACTCAGAAAGGTGTAAAATCAAATAAAAGTTTTCTGATTCTATGAGTAAAAGCAGTATTTGGAAAGCAATCTGTGTGTAATTTGCTATGTAGAAAGTATAACTGTGGTTGAATTGCAGCACTATTAGTTTAAAACTCTTCGCTTTCTTTCTTGCTTGTCATTTGCAGTTATGCATAGGGAAAGTAAAGAAAGATAGTTGATGTGCCTTTCAATTTGTTAAACTAAGAGGATAGAAGAACAAGTCAAATGAAGGGGAGGGGTGCATTGTCAGAAAGAGTATTCTTGGTGTATATATTGCTGGTAGGTTTCAGAATGATTTTTTTTTTTTTAATTTATCTTTTAAACTGAGAAATGTTGGACCTCTACGTAAGGGTATCAGACTTTTAGTTTTTTCTTTTCTTTTTTTTTTTTTTAAGATAATCTTTTTATTTTCCTCCTCCCTTCTTTTACCCTTTTTTTTTCTTCCCCTCCCCATTCAATTTAGTGCATTTATCTTTGCTTTCACTGAAAAACGGAGAAGAGAAAATAATTTTAAATATCCTGATATTAATTGGTATATTCTGGAGGTTTGGGACAGTTACACATTCAGGAATGTTTGTTACTCATCAGAGGGCTGTTGGTGCCAATGCAAATAGAATATATCACAAAAGAAATCAATCTAAGACAAATTCAGTGTATCTCAGAAGCATTTTTAAAAGGAAAAATGAGCTTTTCTCTATTTTTTTTTAAAGAGGGCAACTTCATTAATCCCATGCTCTTACTGCAGGTAATTCTTGTGAACAAGACAGCATCTTATTCAGCATAGTATTATTTCCTAAATAAAGACTTCCATTTAATCATGAATGTTTATTAGCTACAGTTAAGCAAAACCATTTGTGGTTTCAGGAAAAGAAACATCTATAAGATGTCCTGCCTCCAATCCCAGAAGATTTAACTGCCTGAACTTCATGGCTTTGAAATAAATACATACATACATACATGCTTCCTTGTCTTATGTTTAGAGAATTCTTTAACACAGTGTGAATAGTATGTTTTGACAGCCACAGTTGCTGGAAAGCTACACAGACATCTGTAATGCATATAGGTATTTCCCTGCATATTGCACTAGTTTGTGTTAATTTCTGAATATGACATCAGATGTTAATGGAGTCAGAATTCAAAGTTAGACTTTTAAGTATACTGAGTGCTAAATTATGCTTTCGGTATCCTGAGTTTAGATGTACACTGTTAATGATGGTAAGAGGCGCCTGTTTTCATGAACAGTTCTATGTAAGTGATTTAGGAGATCCTAAGTTAGAATTCTTGAAGACCGTTGGTCTGGATTAGAAAGTAGAAAGTTATCTAAACTGGCACAGATTCAACACTTTTATAAATGTGATTAAGCAAAAAAACAGTAGATCCTGGGTAGGTCCTGCAACTGTGCAAAGCCAAAACTTCTGATAAACTAGAGGATACATGTTGTTTAGATATTTAGCTTTCTGCATCTGCAGAAACTCTCATGTATGATTGACCTGTAAAAACAATGTTACTGTTTAAAGAGTTAAAATAAAGAATGATGAGAATAAGGTAATGCTTTAATGCAAAGTTGAGAAGGAATGTATATAACCTTAAAATAAGTTCTGATGTTTCTTCAAGCTTCTTCTTGTTCAAATATTAAAATTAGATTGAATTATAACAGTTATTTTCAGGCTGATTATAAATTTTAGAGCAGGTTAGTTCTGATATCTCTCATCAGGGGCTCTTTTAACTCCCCCTTCTGTACATTTTTCACTTTGCAAGCTTGTAATTTTAATCCTTTATGATGGTGATTCTCCTTAAAAAGAGTTGCAGGGCATAATGGAGAATGGGAGGTTATTTATTCTCCAATTAAACATTTCAGCTGGTTTTTTGGCTTTAGATTTTGCCAGTTTAAGGGACTGACTTATGTCTATGGTTCTAATGAAATTATGCTGTTAGTTATGTTGGACAAAAAGGAAATAAATCCATTCAATAGACAAGGTTTTGTATGTTTTGCTCATTTTAGTGAATGTAAAGCAACATTTAAAATACTTTGCCCAGCATTACCACTATGTTAAAGGGGATTCTCTTTTAAAATACAAAGAAATAAACAGCACCAAATCCTCATGTGTAGATAAACTAATGATTATTTGCATAAGGAATCTTCCAGCCCTTATATGTGGTTTGCATAGAGAATACCTGAAAAAAAAAAATCTCAGGTACAATCAGCTGTTGCTTATACAGCTATGTTTTTAACTAGTGATCAGATAAGCAGATGTTTTTGCACACCCAAAGCTATTGCAGCTGACTTCTGGTTATGTAAAGAGTAGAAAAGTAGTATGTAACTCATTTCATTGAAATTCAGCATTTGGTTGAATACAAAATTTGGAGACCTGAAGGAATGTCAGCAAGTGCTCTTTACTAGTAAGGTAGTAAGCAGATTACCTTACTAACACTAAAAAACAGATCTGTACCGTGTTATTTGCTGTTGCATCCTTTATCTACATCAAGGTTTATTAATCTATCTCTTTTTGTCTCATTCATGGCAGTGGTATAATGGAGCTGTTAAATTTGAAGGTGAAATCTTGTAGCTCTTTGAAGGCAACAGCAAAAGAGTACTATCTTCCTTAGGAACACAATTTTACCATAAATGTCTGAATATATCACTCCAACCAAACTTCAGATGCTTTTTGAAATAGTAAAAAACATCCAAAAAAAAATCATCCAAAGGCAGTGGTCAGATTGGAAGGCTTTCTCAAAACTGAAAGCCACACACAGTTTGTTTCTTATTCTCATCATAAAGGTGCCTGATTAGAACTGTTGGTCGCTTACTTCTGTTTCTGTTTAGATTAAGTGAATGAAATTTGAATGAACTCTAATTGTAGAGTGTTTTATTGTAAACCTGCAAGCTTTGTGTTTCATACTGCAGTCTTCCATTAACATACATTTTTAGCCTTGTAAGATATCCCAAGAAGTAGTACAAATCAGCAAAATAGAATTACCTCTTCATGCTACTTACTTGAAGAGTTGATACTGTAAATGTAAATGTATTGTAAATGTAAATGTATTGATAAGTGCCATCAAGCTTGTAATGATCATTCCAAGTGTGTTTGGGTATTTACACTGTTTACAATTAAAAATTGAATTTGCTTTTGTCTGAAAACATTGCCTGGTTGACTTCATGTTAGATGAAGATGAAATATTAGATATTCTGGCTGTCCCTAAATGTCACTGTGGAAAAGTTCTGAATTCTTTCTGAACCTCCTTTCATTTTTTTCGATCTGTTCTGTGCACAGTTCTAGGTATGATGTGCCACTCGCCTTTGTATAAGCTCACTGCTACACAATCACAAAATTGATTTTTCTTCACAATCTCTCTGTAAAGTATTGATGGGAAAAAAGAGGCACTTGTCTAAGTTACTCTGAAAATCCGTGTCTAAGTGAGGAACGGAACCTTGTTATCACTGTGTTTCAGTTTTGTGTCTGGTATTGTGCATGTGCTTTATTTTTTTGGCAGCAGGAAGACAAACCAGACAATCTTAAACTTCAAAAAAATATTTTAAATATTTGCATTTAAGAGTGACAATTAGTTTGAATTCATAATGTTTTCTTGAACTTCAGCATTTGATTGAACACGTCTATGTTCTGATTTTTTTTCTGCATTGAAAATGGAAATGGTTTAAGAAGAGGCGCATACAAGAGTATATGTCTCTGTTCTTTGCTCTCCTTGCATATATCTTTTTAGTCTTTGACGTTTGTGGGTTGGATACTTAAAGATTCTCCTTGTATATGTGGATTTAGGTAGAAAGTGATTTTAAGATAACATTCACAATTCAAAGTGTTTCACTCTATCAGGTCTTCGTGCATTGCTCCTCCTTTTTCTTTCTCACAGTTTAGATAGCATAAGAGCTTTTGGAGAAGTTACTTCTCAGGTGAATGACTAATCTCTTAAATGAGAGGTGGAGACAGGAGTGAAATTTAGGTTCTTTTGCAGTATGGCACCCTGTGCGGGACCTGGTAGCTTCCCCAAGGCACCTGACAGTCAAACCTGAGTATGGTTTTTACAGTTGTGTTTTGGCGGTTGATTTCCACATCATTGCTGACAGATATACCTGGTATACGGTCTGAAATGTATCAGTTGTATGCACCAGTCAGTGCTGTTGAACTTCTGGAATTTAAGGCATCAGGGGGGTAGAGTAAGGAAGGATACAGAGCAAACCTTATGTTGGCTTTTAAAATCCTGTAGTGTGAAGAATTTCATAACTAAGTTTTACTCTAAATTTTCTAAATCATCTCTCTTAAACCCCTACATCTTTTGTGTATCACTTCACTTCCCTTCAGTTTGAATAACTGTTTGCTCCTCAGTTATTCAGTATCTTCTTTCTAGAACACATTTTTTCAGTCTTGGTTAGAAAAATGTTTTTATTTATTTATTTATTTAATAAATAAATTTATTATAAAATACTGAGATCCCTTTCAGTCTTGTGACTAAGTTTACCGAAATTTTGAAGTATTCCTGTAAGAATTTTTAGTGGTCATGTATACCATTTGACTCAGAGTAAGTGGGTAAAATATCCATAGGACTGATCTGAGGGAGGGTGCTGTTGAAGATTAGTTGTATTATATTCACCTTTAGCCATCAAAATTTGTAGTAGATGCATTTTTTTCAGAGTTCTGTCTTGTTCTAGCCTAGGTGTCAAAACCTACTGCCAACTTCCAACAGTAACATAAAACAAGACCCTATCATTACTAGAGTAGGTTTAAAAAAAAATCCTAGAATAAATGTAAGGCTTTCTGAGAAGGCTTCTAAAATCTCTGTGTATTCTATAGTTATTTTGAAATGACTGTGCTGTAATTTAGTTTTATGTTAGTTTAGTGGGTGCCATGAAGAAGTATGGATATAAATCAGCATTCCAACGTTATAATGATAGCTGATGTGATTCTGAATCATAATCTACTGATTGGTGACTGATAGTGATGAAAATAGTAACTATTTGTATTTTATACATCCTGAACTATCTTGCCTTGGGACTGTATAATTCTAAAGGATTGAATATAGCATACCCTGTTTGTTACAACATCAGTGGTGTCTGCACGAAATTGCACCGAGTTTGGTTTATTTAATAGTTTATGCATACACATAAATTTGTTCCAATTTTCAAAAAATTCCTTACTTTTCTTTCTAGCTGAAGTGTTATCATAAAAAATACCGGTCAGCTACTCGTGATGTGATTTTTCGCCTTCAGTTTCACACTGGAGCTATTCAAGGACATGGCTTGGTGTTTGGTAAAGAGGACTTGGACAATGCCAACAAAGGTACTTGTCTTCTGTGATTGGTTGGGTTTCTATGTGTGTGGGTGCAAGTGTATGTCTGTGCATATGATGGTAATCTTCAGAAACTGTTTTCAAAAGGATTTTTTTTCATCCCTTTGCTCAGGGAGAGAGAGGTTACTTTGTGTTATTTTAATTCGTAGCACTGTAACACAGGTAAGCCCTTAATGAGAACAAAAGCTCTTTGTGTGAGTTAAGTTGTCAAAATAATACAGATACTGCTTCATAGTCCTTAACAAAACCTCTCACATTTTTAACAACAACAGACATGCTTAAAATGATGACTCTGTTATTCACAATTACAGGAAATATGCTGAAGCATTCTCTTTTCGCTGAAGATAAGTTTTAAAGTCTGATACTGGTTTTGTGACCTGGACTGCTTGAATGTGGAGCACTTCTATTATGCTTCAGAATGGGTATCCAAAAATGGAGGCAAAGTTTTCAGAAACATTTGAAAATGTCTCAAGTTACTCTTTGTATTTTCCAAAGGATTGTTTCAGTTTTATTTTTATGTTTATTTGTAGGATTATAACTCCCACACCCTATGTTACTAACAAACTAAAACCAAACATATTTTCCTGCAACATGTGCTTATACAAAACCTTTATGGTCAAGCATTGCAATTTAGAACAATTTTACAGAACAGAATTTTGCAATTACAGAACAATTTTACTTTGTTCCTGAGTGTATCTTCCTTTAACAGCTACAGACTGGGGGTGGTTCATCTCTTCTGTTTTTGACTTCATTAGAAGTAAACAGAACTCCAACTGACACTTAATTGGTCCTTTCTGGAGAACATGTGGGGCAAAGAATGTGTGTGGCTTTTTTAGAAACAAATCACTAGATTCCAGGTGAGAATGGAAGAGTGACAAGAGTACATTGTTAATAGCTATAGACAATTCTGATTTATGAATGTCTTGGAACTGTTTTCCTGGGAGATAGCTTGTTGAAATGTTAGCCTTTATTTTCAGATGACCGTTTCCCTGATTACGGCAAAGTGGAATTAGTGTTTTCAGAAACTCCAGAGAAAATTCAAGGTGAGTATACAGGAAAAAAAAAGAATGCTTCGCTTAAAAATAAACCACATTGAAATGTATACTTAAAAACAACAACAACAGATTAAAAAATAAATAAAAATTTCTCTCTTGTTCCACTTGTCTTGTAGAAGATAGGAAATTCAACTGCAGCATTGAAATATGTAATATTTTTCATATGTTTATGTGTGTAAACACAAATTTATGTTTTTGGTTTAAATGTGAAGAATTTAATGAAGACACCACATAGGAGTTATCAGACTTTGTTTTAAAGGTATACAAGAACAGGTGCTAACAACCAGTAGAAAACGTTTTTATGTCTGTATGAAACATGCATAGTATGCATGTACAGTATAGGTAGCTTGACCCAGTATAAGTGACAACAGTGGTCATTTCCATAACTTTTTCTGGATGTTATCATAACTGATTATTTTTGTAGAAGTGGCGAAGTTTTGACTGTCTAAGTTAGCATAAGGAGATGTAGTTACAGTTTTCTTGGAGATGCGCCTGCTCTGAAGTTGGCCTGTAGAGTGTATCCTGTATGCCTCCAGAATATATTCTAGTATGTCTAAGATCATAGATAATTACTGCCTGCAACAAGAACTTAAGTTCATGCTACTCATGCTTTATATTGCAGTTTAATCTGTTAATGGATCTGTTCTTACTCATTTTGTGGTGTTCCCAAAAGTATGGATTCAGCCTGAAACTGAATGAAAACTAAGTATTCTGAACTGGATCTTACATAATCCTGTTAGGTGTCCTGTGAATTGCATGTTTTCTTTTTCATTTTTTTCACCAGTTCAGTCACTTAAAAACTTGTAGTAGCAGCCAATAAGAAGCTGGATTCTGTCTAGCTGAACATGAAGATCTTACTTAGCGTATTGGAAAGTCATATAAGAAAAAAATGACTTTATAAATAAACTCTTACAGTTTGATCTAAACATTTCTGGATGGTAAATGCTTGAAGAGAGGTCACCTGACATGACTGAAAAATTATCAACATTTTTTCAAGTCTCCCTTAGAGGCAAATCAGATCTGTTTTTTTAGCAGGCTCCAAGTTGTCAGAATGTAAGGTTCTAAGTAATTGGAAATTAGTTTTCAGTTGCTGTCTTCCTAATTGTCTAGGAAGAAGAATTCACTTTGGAAATACTTGTTTACAATTTCTGCAAATGACTTTTCCACGTTGAAAATATTATAGAATAACTGCAAGTTGTCTCTAGTCCATCCTCCTGATGAATCCGAGGTCATCTGTGAGATCAGTCCAGGTTGCCAAAGCATTTGTCTTTTCAAGAGAAGTCTTGAAAACCTCCAAGGATGGAGACATCACAACCTCTCTGGGCAGACTGTTACAATATCTGGCAGCCCTCATAGTGAAACTATTTTTCCTCATAAAGATAAGGAAACTCTAAACTTCTGTATGTTCAATTTATATTTGTTCCTTCTCATCTTCCCACCTTGCACTCACCTAGCTCTGTCTCCTCAGTAGCCTTTGGGGGTGTTGCTGTAAGGTCACCCCCAAACCATCTCATCCCCAGGCTGAAGAAGCCCTGATTCCTTAGCCTGTCTTTACAGGGCAAGTCTTTCAGTCCTAACTACCCTGGTGGCCCTCCCCTGAACTTGTTTCACTTCATTTATGTCTTTCTCGTATCGGGTAGCCCAAAACTGAACACAATATCCTAGAAAATAACCATTTGTGATGCAGTTTTTAAGAAAGGATGCAGTTGCTAGGAGAATTAGGCACGTAAATATTTAGGTAACAAGGGTACTAAATCTTGCTTGTGACAAATGCAGCCTTTTTTTCTGCCTGCACGTTAAGGTTTAGGACTATAGTATTGTTGTCCTCTTAATTTTAACTATCCTTGTTTTGAAAGCCTCAGAACATCTGTATAACACTGTACTTCTTTAGAACAAGTTACAATAGGACATTCTCCAGACACAGCCACAGAGTTCTATGGTGTCTTCCTGTAGAGCTGTATGGTCATCTGTGTTCTTTGTGTTTAGGGGCTGATACAAGTTACATTATAAACAAGAAGCTCAAAATAAAATTCTGTGCTTGTTCCTTCTGTAATGAAACAAATTAGGCTTTTTTAGTTGGTTTATGTAACCTTTCCTCCCCTGCTGCTGCTTCTTACATCTAAGAATATGGTATTGTATGTGCAGGAACAAACTTCTGTCAGAAGGCCACATACATATGTGTGTGTATCATTTCAGATATGATTTTTGTCTCAAACAGGTGTTAATTTTTTAGGATGTGAACACCTTCAGAATGACCATGGAGTGACAGTTGATTACAATACCTCAGACCCGCTGATACGCTGGGACTCTTATGAAAATATGAGCCCTGATGGGGAAGGTGAGTAATTCTGTTAAGAGACCAAGGCAAAACCTTTGGCAACCATGCAAGAGTGTTTGAAAGGGAGGAAGGATATATCATTTACTTGAACCTACTGCTACCTCACTGATGTGAGGAATTAAGTAGCTGTCCACCACTGTCTGTTTAACCGTAGTGGCTCTTTTCCACAGAAAGAGGGCTGTACTAGTTTAAAAGAGATTCTTGTTAATGCATTGGATTGAGACGCAAATGGTTGATATGAGTTACTTATTTGTAAACTAGCTTTAAAATATTTTTATTTTAAAGCTTCTAGTTTGACTTTTCACATGGTATTTTAAGAGCAAAATGATGTGTCCTTGAGTGCTTACTGTATTATCTGGAGTGTTACAGGAGGTGCAGTAGTCTGTAAAGTGATAGATAAATGAACAGGAAAAGATGTGCATGTTTGCAAATTTCTCCTTATAAATAATACCAACTTCTGAATTGTCCTTTTATTTCTTTAGATTTTTTTTTTTCTGTAATATGCTGGTAAATGCAGAAGATAAAAGCCTCCAATAGCAGCCTTCATATTCTGACTTTAGAGTGTATGCTTTCCTGATGGAAAGCCTGAGGGATTGATTGTGATTTTAATGGATACAGTCTTCATGTAACGACTGTAGTGGTTTCACACCAATGGCTAGCTAAACTCTACCACACTCTCCTCAAAGGAACAGAGGGAGAAAATATGATGAAGAAGAGCTCAAGGGTAGGGATAATGACAGACAGATCACTCACCAATTACCATCATGGGCAAAACAGAGTTTGCATAGGGAGATTAATGTAATTTATTGACAAATTAGACTAGAGCAGTAAGAACTAAAAGCAAGCTAAAAACACCATTTCACCCCCATCTACTCTATTCTACCTCAATCCATAACACTGTCTCAGCTGCTACTTCCTCCACGTCCTATTCCCCTGCTCTAGTGTGGGGCCCCTCCCACAGGATGCAGTCCTTCCTGATCTGATCCTGTGTGGGCTTCCCACAAACTGCAGTTCTTGAATCACAGAATCACAGAATCGTAGGGGTTGGAAGGGAAAATAAGAAGAACTGCACGGACCGAATATGGACCTGTATTAATGGGTTCATACAACAGGGCACAGTCCTTAAGGAACAGACTGCTTCAGCATGGGCCCCCTATGTGCAGCAGCTGCCACCAGACCTCCTGCTCCACTGTGGGCTCCTGTCCATGTGTGGCAGCCCTCCTGTCTGTCAGGGCACACTGCTGGTTCATATTCAGCTTGCTATCAACCAAAACCCCCAGATCCCTCTCTGTGGGGCTGCTCTCCAGTGTCTCATCCCCCAGTCCGTACGTGCAGCCAGAGTTGCCCAGTCCTAGGTGCAGGACCTGACACTTTATCTTGTTAAACTTCACGTGGTTGGTGATTGCCCAGCTGTCCAATCTGTCCAGATCTCTCTGCAAGGCCTTTCAACCTTCAACAGAGTCAACAACCCATCCCAGTTCAGTATCATTAGCAAATTTGCTCAAAACACCTTCTAGGCCTACATCCAAATCGTTTATGAAAACATTGTAAAGAACTGGCCCTAAAATGGAGCCCTGGGGGACCCCACTGGTGACTGGCCACCAGCCTGATGTGGACCCATTTACCACCACTGTTTGAGCCCTACCCGTCAGCCAATTGTTCACCTATTGTGTAATGTTTTTATCTAGCTGTATGCTGGGCATTTTGTCTAGTAGGATCCTATGAGAAACTATCAAAAGCTTTACTGAAATCCAAAAAGATTACATCAGTTGGCTTCCCTTGATCGACTAGATGGGTGATCTTTATCATAAAAGGAAATCAAATCTATCGAACAGGACCTACACCTTGTGAACCCCTGTTGACTACTACCAATGACTACATTGTCCCCCATGTGCACTTCAGTAACTTCAAGGTTAATCTCCATAATTCTACCAGGCACTGACGTGAGACTGACAGGCCTGTAATTACCAGGGTCTTCTTTCTTGCCCTTCTTGAAAATAGGTACAGTATTTGCCAGCTTCCAGTTTACTGGGACCTCTCCAGATTCCCAAGACTGTTGAAAAATAATTGAGTGAGGTACTGCGATTACGTCAGCCACCTCTCTGAATACCCTGGGATGAATCCCATCTGGACCCATAGACTTGTATGGATCCAGGTGGAGCAGCAAATCCCGCACACATTCAGGGTTGGTTTGGAGTTTATCATTCCCACCATTATGGTCCTCCAGCTCAGGGCACCTGGGGTCCTGAAGCCCATCATTGGCATTGAAGAAAGAGGCAAACAAGGCATTAGACATCTCTGCTTTGCCTATGTCCTTCTTTGTGAGGTGACCATCCCCATCAAGTAGTGGAGCTATGTTTTCTCTGGTCCTCCTTTTTCTGTTTACGTATTTTAAAATGCCCTTTTTATTGTCTCCCACAGACGTGGCCAGCTTCAACTCTAATTGGGCTTTGGCTGCATGGATTTTCTCCCTACAAAGGCAAACAATGTCCCTGTATTCCTTTCATGTTGCCTGACCCTGCTTCCAGTAGCCATACACTTTCTTTTTATGCCTAAGCTCCAGAAGAAGATCCCTGGTCAGCCAAGCCGGCCTTCTGCCCTGCCTGCCTGACTTGTGGTATTTTGGAATTGCCTGATCCTGTGCTTTTAGGAGGCAGTGCTCAGGATGTTTCTGTGGCATGTGGTTCCTTTCTTATCCCCTACTTGGTGTAAACATAACTGTCAGCAAGCAGTGAATTGATGTTAAATATTTTAACTGCAAAGATTCACTGCATGGACAGATTTGACCTTCCCAACCTCTCACCCTCATGCATTGTATTATAAGTAGCTACATCAGTACAGGAAATTGAAAGCAGAGATAAATGTTAAGGCAGCACATTGTTGGAAGATACAGAACAGTATGTTGCTCAAGTCTTAATGACTTCATATAGAAGACTTCATCATACACCATTCAAAAGTACAATTATCTAATTTTCCTGATGTTCGGAAGTCATACGGGCTACTTAATAGGTTTTTTTTGTTTGTTTTGTTTTCTAATTAGTGTGCTTGATATATTTTCAGTCACCTGAGGTGCAATATAAATATGATATGTTGGCATGGATATTGAGAAATTTATTATGCATCTGTAGATAAATCACTAGAGAAGCTAGAGAATGCACCATAAAAACATGAGATGTATCCAGATATTCTTTTCTCAAGCAAACATTTAAGAGGGAAGGTAAATGTGAACCTATGGAACTCAACAATGGAATTGCAGGCAGAGCATCTGCCTCTGCATAGCTTTGACAAAAGATCAAGAGTGGCTAAAAATCATGCACATGCGAACAGCTATATTTTCTCATAAGGATGAGGTCTGTATTCAAAACAAAGATGAACTTAATTTGCCAAACACAGTTTGCTTAGATCTTCCTTTACTTAGGATTTATAAACAACAGGACAGACTTCTCTCTCTTACAGTTTGTGGCAGTGGTTCAATATCATGTTTTTCATTAAAAGGTTGTATTGAATCCTGGTTTTCACCACAGGTGAGAGACTGCTAACAAGAGACACTAATTTCACATCCAGACATTGAGCAAAGTCAAAAAGCTTGGTATATGAATTTTTTAGCTACAGTCTTGAAGTCATAGAGAGAAACTCTTTCATGCCTCAGAAAAGACTAAGATACAGGATGTGGTGCATTTGGAAGTCTGCCTAACAGTGGTGACATGTTTAAGATGTGGACAGGTCTCATGGAGTGCCTGTTTCACATCTACTTCATTACTCCTGGCCTTTTGTAGGAACCAGACTTCACAATTTTACTTCTGCCTGTTTTCTATGGGAATTTCAGTAGGAATAACATGAATGTGACAGTATTCCTGTATTGCAGTTATGCATCTTGCTCATTTCAAAAAGAGGTTTAAAATTCCAAATCAAGGTGTCCAGAAAGGCCACAGCCAAGCTCTTTGAAGTGAATGTCGTTTCCTTTGTTGATACATGTGTAATGGCTATTTCCAAGCTGTTTTCAGTGTGTTGAAATGGAAAAGTAGCGAAGAAGAAAGCAGTTTTATCTCTTTTGAAATCCTACACCTATTTGGCATTGTTAGCAAAAGAACAAGAAATGAAAGGACCTGAAAAAAAGAAATATGTACTTAGAGTATTTCTTCTCAGAAAGAGTAGTCAGGCTTTGGAACGTGTTGCCCAGAGAAGTAGTGGAGTCACTGTCCCTGGGATTGTTTAAGGAAACATTGGACCTGGTGCTTAGGGACATGGTTTAGTGGGTGACATTGGCAGTAGGGTGATGGTTGGACAGAAGATCTTGGAGGTCTTTTCCAACCCTAATGATTCTATGATTCTATCTTAGTTTATTAGTGTAATACAGTATTGCAGACAGAAACTGTTGCCTTTTAAGTAACCTTGAACCCTGTGATGATAATAAAGTTGAGTATGCTGACATTTAATATGGCCAGGCTATGGACAGCTTGCTCTTTGGAATTAATTCCTTGTCCCTTATTCTTAACAGTACAGGAATTTTGGAAATTGGTAAGTAATAAATTAGTTTAATTTCTTTTCAAAAATGCTGTTTCTCTTCAGATCACTTGAGAACTGTCATACAGTGCACTAATGGTCTTCCATAATAAATTGAAGAATTTATTATTTTTTAATTCTGAGTTTGTATCAAATTTCTTCTTCCTTAAGTAGTATATTTGAACAGAGACTTCTGTTACACTGATTTAAAAGCCTGCAGTTGACTGTAAGATTTGAAACCACAAGAATTGAAACGTATTCCTCCTGCCATGTAGAAGTCTGAGATAGTTGTCATTAGTTTTCTTGTGGTTTTAAAGTCATGGTACTCGTCAAGTACCTTGCTGCATTGACAAAGATGTACAACCTGTGGTCACAAATGAATAATACCTTCTATTATTTCAAGAAATTTAAATGTGTTTCTATTCCTGTTGATAATCATGTTTTTCAGGAGTTTTGTAGCACACATATTTTCAGTCACGCTTCACTGTCTGTCTTCATTTTGGTTGCTAAGGTCATATATGCTCCTTTATATTTAAACTGAATTTGGGGGATTGAGATTGTTTGTGATATTTTGGAAGGTATTCAAAGGGAGATGGAAAGTAGTGGTAAATACGGATGAAGTATTTTTTATGGGAAGAGACTGTTGAAAGAAATAAGTGTTCCCACCTCCTACCCCCTGGAAAATTTTTAATGTGCTTTACACATACTATTCTCGCTGTATTGTGTCATGTGTTTCTTCCTCCCCTCCTCCCCTTGATTAATACATTAATAACATGTATTAATGAGAACTTTTTTTCAGTTCACATTAATACATTTTCAGGATTATTTATATAGTAGGTAAGAGATGATACTGTTAAAACAAACACTTCATATCTGCTGAAATTGCAACTCCCCTTTTGGATAGGAACCATTAGTTTGTGTGGAAACCACAGGAAGATCCCAGTACAGCCTGGGCTTTGAGGTGTTCTGAAAATAAAATCAGATACATTAAAATAAAAATTATATGTATTGCCAAAGAGCAGAAACTCCTTTTGCTAGGGAATATGAATGATTGGAAGGAAAGATGACTGCTGTGGTTCCTTCTGCAGTGTCTAAAGCTGCTTTATCTCAGATTTATTCTCAGTATCCTAATACCACATTAAGGTTATTCTAGACAGAGAATGAATCTACCGTGAAGGAACAACTCTGTTTCAAGGTGATGACCATGGGATGTGTGTGACTGGGATGCTGTACTGCTATTTATGTCTGCTATTCAGTTTGTTGAGATACAGTGTTGGCTTTTGTTCTTTTTGTTGTTTTAATAAATAAATCTGATAGCATCAGAGAGGTTATAATTGTCTAAAATGTTATTTGTTTTGTTTAACTGAATTAAGTGGATTGACAAGAGTGCACCAAATTCTTGTTCAGTATTCCATTTTAAGACATTTCACTTCTGCTAATGATTGCTAGATCCCACTGTGGTCTTTTGTCTGCCAACTCTACAGTCTGTGGAAAGAAAAGAACATGAGCACGTTACAGATTGCTAAAAATGACAAGAGCAGGACTTTCAGCAAGTCTTTACAAGACTGAAACCATCTTTCTCTTATGAATCTTGCTGCTTGTTTCCTAGCAAACTGGCTTGGCTAGCTAATAATGTTTGCTAATTAGAAAAGAAACAGTTCTGGAAACAAAAGGATGTTTTTAATTCAAGCTAAATAGGGTAGGGCAGAATGAACTCAAATTCATTTGAGTGAAGTTCTGTGGACTGTTGTATAAGAAATTTTCTAGCAGTTTATACACTGACCTCTGCTCTCACTCATTTTCTTTTCATAAAAAAATGTATCTGAGAAGTGTCACCAGGTAGGCAATAAACAACATTCTGGTATGCACCCATGTCATGTGACTAGAAGAGGTGTTTGACTTTTATCGCAATTATTTCTCCTTCTTGACCCAAAGTAAATAGCTATTGAATAGGGAGGTTCCCTCTCATGCAGTTAAACATGTGTTTTCCCGGAGGGGCCTTTCAGGATTGCAAAACTCAAGGGCTGAGGCAAAATTGCTTGGCTTTGGTAGCTTAAAAGGAATGCAGATGCCTACCAAGGAAAACAGCTGGTTTGATGCCATTTGTGGTGAGTGAAGCTGAAGAATAAATTGTTAGTGAATAAAAGGTAATACCAGGTTTTAGTCACCAGCTGGATTCAGTACTCTGTGAGACAAAGAGAGATTTGTTAGAAAATGGGGATAACAAGGTGTCCTACAATGATTTCACCTCTTTCCTGTTTGACAGTGCAAATAAAAACATTTGAAGAAAATAGAAAAATTCACCCTATAAAATGCTGGCATCTTGAAACAAAATCTGAAATGCTTTGGAGTGTTTGCCTTTAATTGTTTTTCTTTGAGGAAGTTTGTCTTCTATTTCTTAACATTTTGTATGTTCATTGGATTGTTATTATTTCTTATTTTAAATTTGATTATTCTTAATCATGAGACTGTGGTGGTTTTACTCAGCTGGGCAGCTGAACTCCCCCACAACCATTCTCTCACCTTCCCCTTCTCAAAAGGAAAGGGGGAGATGAGTAGTGAGAACTAAAAGCAAACTAAAAACACCTTTCCCCCATCCACCCACCGTCTTCTATGTCCCCCCCTCTGAGCAGTGCAGGGGAACAGGGAACGGGGATTGCAGTCAGTCTGTTAACACTTCATCTGCTCTGCTCTTTCACAGCCACTCTCTTCCCCTGCTCCATGCGGGGTCCCTCCCACGGGATACAGTCCTTCCAGAACTGGTTCTACATGGGCTTCCCACAGGCTCTTCAAACTTCTCCAGTATAGGCCTGTACCATGGGTTCCATCCTTCAGGAGCAGGCTGCTCCAACATGGGTCCCCCAAAGGTGGCTGCTCCTGCCAGGTCACCTGCTCCTGTGTGGGCTCCTCTCTATGGGCTGCAGTTCTGGCTTGGAGTCTGCTCCAGTGGGGGCTCTTTAAAGGCCAAAGCCTCCTTCAGGTCAGATCCACCTGCTCCACTGTGGTCTCCTCCACGGGCTGCAGCGTGATCTGCTCTGCCGTGGTACACCATGGGCTGCCAAGGGACAGCTGGCTCCATGGTCCTCTCCACAGGCTGCAGGGGAACTTCAGCTCTGGTGCCTGGAGCACCTCTCCCCCTCCTTCTTCACTGACCTTGGGGTCTACAAGGCTATTTCTCCCTCCTCACTCTCCCAGCTGCTGTTGTGCAGCAGTTTTTACTTTTTATTTTTATTTTTCCTTTTGTTAAATACGCTTTCACAGAGGCACAAACACCATTGCTTATTTGGCTCAGCTCTGGGCATGTCCTTTTGGAGCTGGCTGAAACTGGCCTTTATTTAACACGGGGCAGCTTCTGGATTCTTTTCACAGAGGCTACCCCTGCAGCCCCTGGCTACCAAAACCTTGCTGTGTGAAACCAATACAAACACCAACAATAACCTGGAGATAAGTTAATATAAAGTGGTTTGTTTTGTATGCCAGTAATGTTGAATATAAATACATGATTACAAGGTTTCATTTCCACTTGTGCTGTAATAGGTACACTGTAATTCTCCCATTGATCCTCTTTTATTACAGAATTGATTAAACCAATACAGAAATACGTGGATTAAATATTGTTTGCCTCCATGTGTTAGGGAATGAGTGCAAGTTCATGTAGATGTTTTTAAGATTGTGCTTGATTAACTAAGATCGTTCCAGTCTGTAATCTCTTATGTCCATGTTTATGTTTTTCTTGATTGTTTGTTTGTTCTTATATAATTTTTGAATGACAACAACAACAAAAAAAGTCATAGTACTTTGGATACGTCAGTTAGCAGATGATAGTTAAATGCAGTTAAGGGCTGGACTTTCAAAGGACTTACTGATTCAAAGTTACTTATTTTCTTTAAGAGTATCTCTTGAGGTATCCTGAACACATCTTTGAAAGTCTTGCATATTTACTTAAGCTGAGCTCCAGCTTGGCTTGGCCTGTCAAGCTCTGTGTGTGCTAAAAATATTTTTGGTTTTACCCAAATGTTAAGCATATCACTAAGTCAGCGTCTGGAATGAGGAATTAATTGCATTTTACCTACACTGATTTTCTTAGATACAATTTGTATGTTCTGCTTTAGTTAAATTTGTTGCAAATGAAAACAAAAAGCCCCAGACGATGCTAAGTGCCAGAGAAGGTTTGTTATAGCTAAAATAAAAATAAATAAATAAAAGTGAAAGTCTTAATGTCCGAAAACAAGAACAGATTAGAAGGATTCCCTCGGCCCCTGTTTTTCTCCATTAGCCTCCTGCTTCTCACTGCCTGTACTTTCCTTCCTCTTTCCTATGAACTCCTTTGTCCTCATTTTTTTTTCCAAACTGTACTTTTATGTATCCCAGTAACTTTTTTGTCTTTCCTTCCGTAAAGGTTTCTCTCTCTCACCCTGATATCAGTATCTTTAAAATTGCATGGCTTTATTTGAAGCACAGGTTGCTCACGTGAAGTAATTTCAAAGCTACTGCAGAGCCAATTATTTAACTTTTTAACAATGATTTTATGTCCTCCAATTAATTTTTACCATATCTTGATAATAGGCAGTGCTGTTATATCAAGCATGTTATTTATTAGCCATTGCTATGGCAGTAATTACACTTTTAGACCCAAAGAGCAGAGGGTAATATTAAAGTGGTTTAATAGATGTTGCTGCTACATTCAGCTATCTTTTGCAATTCTATTTTTATAAAACAGCACAGAAGGATTCAGATAATCAGAAACTAGGAGGAAGATAACACATGTGACTATGGCTAATGTTCTCTCTTCCCCTTCCTGTATTCTTTACATATCATCCAACAGCCATTATCTCAGGGCCACATAACCCTACTTTTTTATGCAAGTGTTTCTTGCCCAGCTTACTTGGGTTCCTGAGCAGACTTGCACTTACCTTCTCACATCTGTATATTTCTTAGTCACATCAACTGCAGTCTATTGTTATTAATATCATCAACTTAAACATTAATGCCCAAATAATTATCTCCTTCCACGCATGTATACCTCAGGAAGAAGGTCTTCTTAACCCAACCTTACAATCTGCTTGAAAGGTTGAATAAAGAGTCCTGAAATGCAAACCTCTGCCACAGTTGTGTGTTCTCTCCCTGCGGCTGCTTCCTGCTTCTCTCTTGTGAAGACAATGAGACATCCTACCTGTTAGCTTCAGTAGGCAAGGAAAAATAACTCTCGTTATGGTTTAGGTATTGGATATCTTTTTTCTTGTAACACCCTACTTGCCTGGCAGTAGAGTTAGTATGGCAGCAGCAGAAATAGAAGAAATGAATGAAAGAAATTAACTTAAAATACCTTAGTACTAATTAGGATGTTGTGCTTGCTTATTCTGTGACTGTCCTAAGATTAGAAAGAGAAACAATTAAGTTTCCTCTCTCTGCGTGCAGCCTGCACTGAACTCCCTTGTGCATTTTGCTTTTTGCATGTTCTGGTCTAGAACTGTGCATTGTGGAGCAGGTTTTTCTAACTCCAGAGTACTTGTAAAAATCATTAAGGTCCAAATGTGACCCTTATGAGTGGCTGGGAAATATACACTAGCATTTGCTAATGATAAGGATTCTGTAATGTATTGGATGCCCCCTCCTTTGCTTCTCAAAAGATTCAAGCTTTAAGGACCTCATGTGAGCCTGATGGTCCTGCTTGTTAGCTTTTTGTTAACAGCAACCCTCTTGGCTGTTTTCCTTTCAAAGTGTCATGGTTTTTGTGGTACATGCCTCTTTCTGATTTTCTTCATCCTCTTTTATTTTTCTGTTAAAAGATAGGTAAACATAGCAAACCAAGAAGCTTCCTGATGACTGACTTACTGCTACTTCATGTCAGAAGAATAGTTCTCTAAAATTGAATCCTCAAATGACCATCAACATTTGCTTAGATGTCTTGGATAGTCAGGGGAAGGAAAAAACAGTGGTAGAAAATTACTTCATATTTTATTCTTTTTTCTCCAGTCCATTGTCCTCAAAATATAATTGTCTTTAAAAGTCTCTAAAAATGGGTTAGATGATTTCCAGATGAAAGTTTTTGAACCAAGAATTAATCCTGCAGCCTTGTACCAATTTACTGAATCAGGCCTGCTTCTTAGATCATGGCTTGAGAGTTGTACTAAATGCAGTTTTAGCTCTCCAAATTCAAGAAAGCACCACAGTTAGACAGTGTGAAGGCCTAACATGATACATATCATCTGTACTCCGATAGTCAGCATAGAAGCTTTGAAGAGCTTGGATATTGGAAAACATAGAGCTTTCAGAATTTAAATGTACCTGAAATGGACTTGACTGGCACACCCAGTAATCTGATAGTCCTCAAATGTGCACAAATTTGCACAGAAACACGGTCATGAGGCCCAGAAAGCCTGGAACTGATATAGACAAAGCATCAGAAAAAAATAGTAAAAAAAAAAAAAAAAAAAAAAAAGGTTGAGTGATATGTTTTAAGACCAGCTTACCAGCTTTCTAAAGATGTAAAGATGTCGATGGCAATGTCATGGTGGGTTAATGTCAGCTAGTTGCAACATGCCCACCAGGCTGCTTTCTAACTCATCCTCAGCTGGACAGGGAGAAAAAATGATGAAAAAAGCCCACAGGTTGAGATAAAGACAGGAAAATCACTTACAAATTACTGTCATGGGCAAAACAGACTCAGCTTGGGAAAGATTAATTTAATTTATTGTCAATTAACAATAGAACAGAAGTGAGGACTGAAGTGGGAACACCCACCCACTCAAACACACATTTTCTTCCTAGGCTCAGATTCAGTCTCTTCTATTTCTTCCTTCCCCTGACTAGTATAGAGAGATGGGGAATGGGGATTACAATCTGCCTTTGTCTCTGGTACTCCTTCTGTCTCACTCATCCCCTGCTTTAGCATGGGGTCTCCCTCCCATGGGATACAGTCCTTCATGAACTGTTCCAATGTGTGTCCTTCCCATGGTCTATAGCTCTGCAAGAACTGTTCTAGTATGGATACTTCCCTTGGGATGTGGTTCTTCAGGAACAGAATACACCCTCATGGGTCGCCCATGGGCCACGGTTCCTGCCAGAAAACCTACTCCAGTGTGTGCTCCCTTGCATGCTCCTGCCAGGAGCCTACTTCTGTGTAAGCAGGGGCTGCACCTTCATTCAGGATATGAACGAGTGCTCTGGTATGGGGTCCTCCATGGGCTGCAGTGTGGATATCTGCTTTACTGTGGTTCTCCATGTGCTGCAAGGGAAAAACACGTGCCACCATAGTCTTCTCCAGTCTGCAGGGGAATCTCTACTCCAGCATCTGGAGCACCTCCTCCCATTTCTTATTCTCTGCCCTTGGTGTTTGCAGAATTGTTTCTCACCTGATTTTCATTCCTCTCTTCCAGCTGCAGTGTTTTTTGTTTTTGTTTTTGTTTTACTGTTAAATATGTTATCACAGAGGTGTAATCAAGTGTTGCTCATTGGCTCAGCTTTGTCTTTTGGCATGTCCCTTTTGGAACTTGTGGGAAGTGATCATAATCAGACATGGGGCAGCTCCTGGTCTCTTGTAAGAGAAATCACCCCTGCAGCCCCTCCATTACAAAAATACTGCCACACAATTCCAATTACAGACATTCAGCTATTCAGACCTTGCCTGAGTTCCCAAAGCGTTCTTGCTGTGATTGTGTGGAGTACCACTAAAGCTATCTATCTAAGGCAATAAAATTACAGCAGCATTACAAGTCTGTCTGAATGTTGTGGCTTAATCTGGCCGGCAGCTAAACACCACACAGCCATTTGCTCACCCTCCCCCTTCCCTCTCTGGGATGGGGGAGAGAAACGGGAAAGTGAAGCCTGTGAGTTGAGATAGAGACAGGTTATTAAGATAGGAAATAATAATAATATTAATAATAGTGTGTACAAAACAAGTGATGCACAATGCAATTGCTCACCACCTGCTGACTGATGCCCAGCCCAACCCTGAGCAGCCAGCCCCCCACCCCAGCTAGCCACCCCTATATATTGTTCAGCATGACCCCAGATGGTATGGAATACCCCTTTGGCCAGTTTGGGTCAGCTGTCTTGGGTCTGTCCCATCCCAGCTCTTGCTGCACCCCCAGCCTGCCCGCTGGCAGGACAGAGCAAGAAGCTGAAAAGTCCTTGGCTTAGTGTAAGCACTGCTCTGCAGCAATTAAAACATCAGCATGTTATCAGCACTCTTCTCATCCTAATCCAAAACATAGCACCCTACCAGCTACTAAGAGGAAAATTAACTCTGTCCTAACTGAAACCAGGACACTGAATTAATCATTTGCAAGTAAACTCTGTATAGGAGAGGTTAATTTGTTGAGAGCTGATGTTACCTGATTTAGGTTTCTTCTGCTACTCTAACTAGCACGTGTCCGTGTTGCACCTCAGTCTGTGTTCTGGTCTGCTGACTGCTGAGGGTTTAAGATCACCAGCACACGAACTGTAGGCTTATAAAAGAGCAGAAGAGGCCTGCAATTGGACTAAGGAACACTACTGTATTTTTGTTTGTTCTTTTCTCACAGCGAGCCAAAATGTAGCAAGACCAAAACAAAAGGTGCATCTTACATGAAACTAATCCATTTATATTGAGTTTTGAATATGCCTTTTTTTTTGTTTCTTTTCACATTTTTGAGGCAAATTTTGGAAGTTTTCAGTGATTCTGTATTGTCCTACTAGTAATGCAGGAGCAAAGAGCCAGTTCTCTGGTTTTCAAAGAGTACTGTCTGCATAGCTTGTGTGTATGGTTTGTGTCTTTTATCAGACTCCTGACTAATTTAATGTGCAGCCATTTACAGATTTGTAAGAACAGCAACACATGAACAGGAAAGCATGTACTTTTTGAATTGGGTTTGAACTTAACTTCTAACTTTCATAATCAATGAATAGGTAGATGTATTTTGTAAACATGAGAGCTACTTTTATCCTTTATTCATGTGAGAAGTCATTAAAGTATTGAAAGTCCCTTAAACAAAAATGGAATGTTGTCTAGGGGCATGACTGTCTTTTGGTGATGCATGCACACATTTTGAATATTTAGAGCAGAAGTTTGTGGGCTTCCATGTGGTGAGATACAGCTGTTATTAAAGAGTAACTAACAGGCTTGCTCCCCCTAGTTTGAGCTGATTCATTCCAGAGACAGAGAAGGAGTCAATGCCTGCCAGCGTGTGGGAGCTTGAGAGCAGCAGCTGTTACGTAAAAATAAGCACGATCACCACAGGACTTCAAGAAAGTTTTTCTTGCCTGAGAACTCCAATAATGCACAATTTTTGAAGACTTCAGTGATGCGAGTGGCTGACCTGATAGTTCAATACAGAAGAGCAATGTTTTCTAAAGGCTGCACGTTCCAAAAAAAGGCAATCATAATGCAATCATGAGTGTGTGGCTAAATTATTTGGAGATTGAAACTCACCTGGCTTCATTGGATATTCAAACAGACTGAGAAAAGGACCAGTGTAAGAAAATAGCTTGTATACTGAATTACCTTTTCAGTCAAGCTGTTTGTATTCCTCCTTGCCTCTGGGAGTTCAGATTTCATTGAACCTGATTGTCCCCTCCTGGTCCTCCCTTGTGTTTACATTTTCATTTGTTTTTTCTCCTGATAGAAGTCTCATGCTTCTTTAGGAAGACCATTTATTTACCTCCAAGAGCAGGAACAGCAGCTGCAGCTCAAAGAGCAGAAGTAAAGATATTTCTTGCCTTTTTAAGCTGAGTGTTTTACTTAACTCTTATATTTCCTCAGTATGCAGTTGCTTAGAGAGTATTAGTTGATTTAAATGAGCTGTTGATTGATTATTGCAGAATGTTCATGAATGGGCCTAGTAAAGAGGTAAGAAGTGTTGTTGTGGTTCAAGAGCTGGAAATACAAACCATATGTATTTCTGTATTAATTTTAAAGGAACTGTACGGTAGAGTTTGCAAGGCATGAGGGCCTGTGTTTGTTAGGGAGGGAGAAAGAAAAAGACAGATGCACAGAAAAGGATTTAACTTGGGAGGAATGCAACTCTGGACTTGTCCATATTTGCCTGAAGAGAGAAATATTTATTTGTGAGGTTGAAAAAAAATCCAAATCTCCTGTAATATTTCCTGCTGCAACATGAACAATGGAACAGTGTGCAAAGGTTTGTATATTTACAACCTTCTTTATGTTCAAGTGGACTGGGTCAGAATGGCTCTTGTTGAATTTGTGGTATATGTGTTTACATAGGTGGCTTGCATTTGTCTGTGTGTTCACAAGTGGTGAATAGACAGGGGATAGCTGGGGGGACAAGCTGGGCTGGAAGACTGAAATGTCTTTTTACTCACAAGTCTGCCTTCAGGTATTTGGATTTCAAGAAGGGCATTGCCAGGAAGCATGGACTTGGATGTAAGCCACTGAATTGGGTATGTGTTGGTATTTCAGCTTCTAATTTTTATGTAAGTTGCTCTTTGTGCGTAAGGTATGGGAATGAAAATACACACATAGCCTTTGCTCTGAGGCTATTTATAAGGGGGCTCCAGATACTGGCGTGTGTGTGTGTTTCAGATTCAGTGTGTGAATTTTGCCAGACTTGCAGTCTGGGCAATTTAATGTGTTGGAGCACCTCCTGGGAAGAGAAGTTAGACTGAAAGAAAGTGGGCCCCTTAAATTTGTTTAACTAAATTCCAGCATTACTTAGGTCTCCACCCTTGTGAACTTCCCATGTTTTTTTGACAGCTGCATTACTCTCATGTTTTACAGAGCGGTACTTCCTTGGGAAAAATGAGAGTAGGGACTGAGCTGTGCATTGAAAAGAGGTACTGAATATATAAGGCCTCTGCAGTGCCATTATTTATCAAGGTGCACAGAATAAACTTATGCTTTGCCAGTATATTTTCTAATTTTCTTTGGTCCAAAAATATTCACTACATATGAAGCTTCACCTTTGCAATAAGTTGGATATCACTTTGTGGGGAAAAAATGTGGACAAAGGCCAGAGTAAAGCAAAGTTATAAAGTCCTAGTGTGGAGGTATTCTAAAATTATGATTGAGCAAAAGAGAAGATATAAAATTAAGGTGTTATATAATCTGAGAAGAAGGACTTAAACACCTTGTATTTTGAAGGTTATAGTATTATATAACACCTTGTATTTTGAAGGTTATAGTATTTGAATAGTTTGTCCTGGTCTTATGAACAAATATAGAATCACAGAATGTTTTGGGTTGGAAGAGACCTTAAAGATCACCCAGTTGCAACCCCATTGCTGTGGCCAGGGACACCTTCTGCTTGATTAGGATGCCAAAGCCCCATCCAACCTGGCCTTGAGCTTTTCCAGGGATGGGGCATCCACAGCTTCTCTGGGCAACCTGTGCCAGTGCCTTACCACCCTCACTGTGAATATTTTCTTTCTTATATCAAATCTAAACCTACCCTTTTTTGGTTTAAAACTGTTACCCCTTGTCCTGTCACTATACTCCCTGATAAAGAGTCCCTTCCCTTGTTTCCCATATGCCCTCTTTAAATGTTGAAAAGATGTTATAAGGTCTTCCTGGAGCCTTCTCTTCTCTAGGCTAAATAACCGCAACTTTTTCAACCTCTGTTGTAGGAGAGGCTGATAAAAAAGAACAACATACACACTATATAACATATATGGCTCATTATATAGTATAGTTATGTGATGTACTTGACCTTCAGATCAACAGTCCACTGGCAGTCTGGCCATTTTCTCATCTGGACATTTGTTGCTGTGCTGTGGCACTGTGTAATGACGTAATGATACTGGGAGGGCAAATGAAGGCAAATGTGGAAAGTTTTTTTTTTTTTTTATTACTTTCCTAGGTTCTCTAATTGTAGTTGAGCAATTGAAAGATTTTGTATGTAACATTTCTGTATGGGGAACCAAATGTGTGTGCTCAAATGTTTCATCTGGAGTGAGGTATTTATGGCTGGCTAGCACGTGTGAAGGATTTACAGCCTAGCTTTGGATAACTGAAAAGTGAAGGTTTCTTGAAAGAGTACTAGTCCTATATTTATGTTACCATGTTCTAGTTCAAACCTGTAGCCTCTTCAATTCTGTTTTGTGTCAGGATATTCAAGTATTCAAATCAAAACAGTGCTGTGTGTTTTCTTTCCTTTTTTTTTTTTTTTTATTTTTTTTTTTTAAAAAAAAATAACCAAACAGAGAAGAAAATGTCACCTAGTAGTTACTCTTATCACTTTGCTTGCTTATTTAATTTTAGCAATTTACTGTGGTTACTGTCTTAAATAATTCCATATGAAAGTTCTTCTGTCCTTTTGTGCTGAAGCTCCATGAGTGCTTCATTGTCCTAGCAGCAGTGAGAACTTACAAGAAATCACAGCATGGAAATGGCTGAGAAATTGTAAATGGTCTGTCTTTTCCTTAGGTACAGTATTTTTTTCATAAATACTGTTTAAAAATATCTGTACACTGACATTTGACCTCATGCATAGCAGCTCTTTTCACTGTGGGATCTACACATTATATCATAAATTTAGCAAACTTCTACTGTCACCTGTAGACAAATTCTATTGCAAGGGGAATTGCTTTCTTTTTCCCTTAGCCTGATGACTTTTTCTGTAAAGGAATATTTTTGGTGTTTTGGATGTGCTAATTTTAAAATCAACAATAGGCAAGTCATAGTACCTAGTCCTTAAAAAGTAAAAATTAGTCCTTTAATTATTGGCTAAAATCTATTATCTTATAACCTCCGATGTATGAGTGTTTAAACTTATTGAAGACTCTGCCTGTAGAAAATGTCAAAATTACTGTGGTGCAATTTTAAATATATTTGGAAAATGTGTGTTAGAGTTGATGCATTGGTTTCTCTGTGAATCTTTTTGATTCTGGAACAGCCACAGATGTAGACTAAGCTGTTGGTTACCTTTGACAAAAACCTGTCTGTTCCTAAGTTGTAATGGTCTGTTTTTCTATTTATCAAACAATTCTCAAACTATGGGTAGGAAAAAAATCTTCAGAAATTTCTGCTTAATATAAAGGCTTTTGTAAATGAGCATTACAAAACCTTTGGAAGTAGAACTACTCATTTTGCTTTCTTGGCTTGGGGCGCAATAGAAATATTTACTCTTAAAGCTTTTTGTAAGAAATAGAATTCTGTTCATTTTCATCATTGAGGAAAAGCCCAGTAGCCATACTCTCTCTACCTGAGGTTGAATTAAGCTTTGTGATGTGTGTGGAAGGTGGAAAAGCAAATCTGGTAAAGGATTACTCCATACATTGTAAGAATGTGCCTCCTGGGACTTAATTTAATTTCCTTGGTCTATGATGTCAAGATGATATTTTAAAAAACCCTGACAGTCAAAGGTGAGAAAAAATGGTTTAGATAAAAAGGTGGGTTCAAATAAACTCTTGAGCTTTTAAAATGTTCCAGAGGGAAATCACTATTCATTGTTCTGTGGTTTTTATCTATTGCCAGTGTTGGTAGTACTGAAATAACATGGAAGAGATTGTTCTCACATTATGGATTAGGTCTTTTTTTTTTAAAAAAAAACATTTGTCAAGTTTATGTTTTTTTTTTTTTTTTTCTGGGAGAGAAAAAAGTTTCCTCAACAATTCTAATTACCTATTTTGTATGTATTTCATATATGTTATTGTATTGTATATGTTTGCTAATCCTGTTAGTGGTAAAGTATAATGTCTAAAATATTACGTATGTGATAAAGCACACAGACAGTCCAGACTGTCTGTACCCAGGCTGTTAGTCCAGAGGCTGAAAGTTTAATCTCTAATTTGTGATGCTCTTGACTTTCTTGCTGTATGTTTTGCATTCACTTTTTGTGGCTTATTGAAAAAATATTAAGATGTATTACACTGTAATAAGGAATGGTGGCTGCAGTGTGAAAGATTCAAGAATATGAGACAAGTTCCTGTAGATAGCAAGAAGCAAGGCAGGGGGGATCATGGATGTCAGTCCTAGGATCAAGAGCCATTTCAGTGGTTACTTCAGTGAAGCCTTCCAGTTGATTTCATTAGCCCTGTAAGAAGGTGAAACCTGGCTCACGCAGTTCTTAGGTGCATAACCAACATCATTGAACTGTGCTAATTGTGCATATGTAATTGGAAGGAGGAATTTACCTGTTCTCAACATCTATCCTTAGTAAACTAAGTAGATGCATTTTCCTGTAAAATTGCTATATTTTCCTAAGGTGTTCTAAGCAGAAAAGAAACTTCTAGCCCTTTTTTATTATGAGCTGCTATTCATAAACTTCAGAGGAGCAGGGACCTCAGAGATCAGACGTAATGTTAGGTTCTTCCCATCGTTGTTGAGAAAGGAGTTACATTCTGATTCTTGAGGGAATATGGCCTCAGTAATCAAAATTGGAAACATGAAATGCATACCACAAGCTCCACATGTATACAGATTTTACAGTCTAACAGATACAGGCTTATGCATGCCTCTGTGAAGAGGTCTTATGTATATTCTAAGGACTGCAGCTCTGACTGAAATCCTGTTGTTTCCTTGTACCACCAAGAAAAGGAGTAAATGATTTTTCATAGTGTATTTAGACTATCAAATGTAAATGAATGAACCAGTGATTGCATGATTCTTGCTGTGAATGGAGTGCATGGTAGCAGCCTCTGAAAGTTGTGGCAGTTCTTCAAATTAGTTTGAAGATTCTGTAGAGACATAAAACAGTGTAAGAGAGAGCATTATTTCACCTTGGCCTGGTAAGATCACAATTAAGCATTTCACCATCCAGAATATGGATGAATGGCTTATTACATTTTCATCAAGAACTTTGTTATAAACTGAAATGTAAATGGAAAAAATGAAAGAAGACAATGCTATTAGTTGCTACTGAATTTGTAGAGTCAATTTAGTTTTGCAGAAACAATACCATTAGTATTAGCAGTACTTCTGAGTGTAGTATGACGCAATGTACCTTACAAGCTCTTATATAATGCCTTGTCTTTTTCTCTCTCTTCCTTTCTTACTTACCTCTCCACAGTGCTGCATACCCAAGGTCCTATTGATGGCAGTCTATATGCAAAAGTAAGAAAGAAGAGCTCTTCAGACAGCAGCATCCCTGGTGTTGCTCAGGGTGTTCCTGTGACAAGCAGTCCTGATCACAGTGATCATACCCTGTCTGTCAGCAGTGATTCAGGACACTCAACAGCTTCCATCAGGACAGACAAAACTGAGGAGCGCCTTGTGCCAGGTGTCAAACGGGGGCTGAGCCCACAAGAGAAGGCAGAACTGGACCAACTACTTAGTGGCTTTGGTTTGGAGGATTCTGTCAGCAACACCAAAGATATGACTGATGCTGGAAGCAAGTACAATGGGAATCGCCACATAGTTCCAGCTCAGGTTCATGTGAATGGAAACACCAAACTGAAGGACAGAGAGACTGATATTTTGGATGACGAAATGCCTAATCATGATCTTCACAGTGTGGACAGCATTGGGACTTTGTCTTCATCAGAAGGGCAGCAATCAACCCACCTAGGGAATATGAGTTGCCACAAGAGCAGTCAGAACTCCCTTCTCTCAGATGGCTTTGGAAGTAACACTGGGGAGGACCATCAGGGTGTTATTGCCCCAGACCTGGGAATTGGTGTGGATCCCCTCTATGAGAGATCATTTGGAAGCACTGAGCCAAAGTCAACTCAGCATTTGCAAAGGAATCCTTCAGTTTCACCCCAGCCTCAAGCCTATGGCCCAAGTAACTACTCTACTCAGACCTGGGTTCGCCAGCAGCAGATGGTCACTGCTCACCAGTATGGTTTTGTCCCAGAGAATGAAATGCGGGTTGGCATTCATAACACTGTGGAGAATTCAGGCAGTGTCCAGAGCCAGTCCCGAGTTCTAGGCACACCAACACATGGCTCCAGTAGTAGAGATGCTGTGCAGAGGGGGCTAGGAAGTATACCAGGTGTTGCCGGAGCTGCAGAACATACTAGCAATGAGAGTTTTAAGTTGGGGCCTGTGTCACAGAGGGATGCAAATAGCCTGGATCTCGGAGTGAATGCAAGGGACTTGCCAGCTTCTCCAACTTTGGATATTGATCAGTCTATCGAACAACTGAACAGGCTGATCTTGGAATTAGACCCTACATTTGAACCTATCCCAACCCGCATTAACACTGTCACCAGGGATACAGATCAAGTAAATGGTTTCACCAGCCTTAATGTGGGTGTGGAAGAGCTTGGTAGGAGCCCTGGCTTCCATGAGAAATTAGAGGTCATAAACAGGAATCCCTCCCAGCATGGTAAGCTGTTGAATATTGTATGACAATACTGTTTGAATTCTTTTGAATAGTTTTTGAAGTGGTTTTCCCAGCACATCTGCTCCTGATACAGTGCTGTATGACCTCAGATCAAGAATTAAACTTTCAGGATGATTATCAAGGAGCTCTTCCTAATATCCTGATGTATAACAGTCCAAGAAATTATGGAATCACGCTGATTTAAAAAATGTGGTTTTGAAGATTATTAAATGCCTTTGGATACTTGTTTTTTACATGAAAAGGTACTGTTCAGCAAATTCTAACCTTTAGGTCATTGGTTGTCATTTTTGCTGCTCTAAGTTGATAGGGGAGCAGAATTCCTACATGAATTCCTACATTACTACATGAGATGTTTTTAAAAGGGATCTGTAGTGGAACATTTTACAATTTTTTTTGATGATTATTTATGATTTCCACTGAAGGTAGGAGAAAAAGCTCTGAGTTAATTTGCTCTTCAAATTTAGTGTAATGCTTTTGTATAAAATTTCTGCACAATACTTTTATGGATATAGTAATCTTTGACAGTGAGGTATTTTAAAACATATTCTTTGTGGAGTGTTGTTCTGTTTAGAAATTCAGAAGTCACAGTGTTTGCTTGCTATTTGCTATCTCTGTATAAGTCAACTGAAACCTTTCATTAATGCTGTTGCTAACACTTGTGACTAGCCTTTTCTGGTCTTGCTTTCATGATCTGAAGTTCTGTGTGTTCTAATTCCTCTAGCAGAACATACCCACTTCCCTTATTTTCTTCTTCTACTTCTTCCCACCTCTGGTTTTGGTGTTATAAAAATTTTGCTTGCTTCTCTGGTATTTGACTGTAATATCAGCCAACATGCCAGAACATCTCTGTGGCCTTGTGGACACAAAGGAGCTGCTTCAGCTCAAGCCCAACTGGCTATGCCAATCTATTAGATGATTACCATGCCTAAGTGCAGCATGTGGTTCCTGTTAGTGTGCAAGCCTAATGAGGATCAAGAAGGGTGATTTCTTGTAAAGAAGGTGAAATCATAACTATGTATTTAGAAGGGTAACTGAGGAAATCCAAAAAATCCAAGTATATGTTTTGTGATTCTTACGGGATTAAATTAATCGGTTTGTAATTGTATTGAATCTTTCCAAGTGATTAGCTAATACACAAATATTGAAAACAAGATTTTTCTAGCAGAAGAAATCTTCTTTTTGGTATACAGTAGTATACCAAATTCTGTGTTTAAAGATAACCAGGGCCACATAGAGCAGGCTGCCCAGGACCATGTCCAGACACCTTTTGAGTATCTCCATGATGGGGAATTCCACAATCTCTCTGGACAAGCTTGGTCACCTTCTCAGTTAAAAAAATAATGATATATGTATATATATAATATAATAATAATAATTAAAAAAAATCTGATATTTGGTTGGAATCTCTTTATGTTTCAGTTTGTGCCCACTGCCTCTTGTCCTGTCCCCTGTCACCACTGAACTTGCCCAGGCTCTGTCCTATTTGCTCCCTCAGTTCAGGTATTAATGTAATAAGATCCCCAATGCTCTTTCATTTAATCAAGAACGTAACAAGAAGTATTCTGTCCAGTATTTTGTTCTGAACTGTACTGAACTCTGAGCAGGTCAACCACTGAAGTGTTCATGAATCAGATTTATGTCTGGTTTTGTGTATGGGGAAAGAGGTATTTTACAAAGCATTTTGGTGCTTATGAAGTTACATTTTTTTAGGTAAATATCAAAGCATACTATTTAGAAATGATCTTTCTTTGGGAAAGTTAGAGTACAGGAGAGGAATAATTAGAATATGTACTCAGAAGTTGACTTGAAGTTCTTTTAGCTCTAGCAATGCACATAAGAAATAATTTCTGTCCCTGATTTTCAGTGTTGGTTTTTGCCTCTTCTTTTAGTGTTTAATGTCTTCTGCAAATTGCTACATTATGGCAGCAACAACTCTCCCAGCCTAGTTTTCCAAAGCATTTTAAACTCTGTTTCAGGGAGAGTACTGAAACAAGTCTTTGGTTTGAGTGAAAGACCTCTTGGAATGAGAAGGCATTTTTCTCAGAACAGTATTTCCCAAAACTGCATCAGTCCTTTAAGATGGAGTCTGCAGTGCCTGCAAGCAGCTATGATTTATGTGAGATGTTCCTTGAGTAAGGGTAGGCCAACAATGCATCATGTGTTGTGCATTGCTCATTGACCAGCTGTTCATGGAAGCCTCATCAGCATCCCCGATGAGCTGGAAATGAATGCTAGGGTTCAATATATAAAAGCTTCATAGAGTAAATCAATTAATTAAATTCCATCTGGAAAACCACTGACATTTTCAGAGCTTGTGTAAAATCCCACTTTGTACAGAGACGTGGTAATTGAAGTGTTTTACAAGGCTGGTCACTAGGTGTTTGCTGAAAAAGGCTACAGCAGCCTGGGAGTGTAAGAAAGTTTTTTCTTGGCCTCCAGGGCTAACAAAATATGTGTAATGTAGCACAAAGCTGGAAGTACCAGCTTTAATTTCTAGAAATGCTGACATCGCTCTTGGTTATGTTACTGCATTTAAAAGAAATTATATAATGTATTTTTCTTCTTACGAGGCAAATAGAATGAAGGTTAAAAGTTTGTAAGGATCCCAGGCTTCAAGGTATATGAGGCTAATTACTAAATGCATTAGGTTTCCTAAGAGTTTCTCCTCAGTTTTGTGTGGTTTAGTGCCAATAACTATTTAAGTTTTGCTTTATAATTTGTTAGAAAAGATGTTGAAATTCTGATAAGCTGTTTCAAAAAGCTGGTTAAAATGACTTGGTGACACTGCTTTTGCTGTTGTTGCTGTTGTTGGTTTTTTTTTTTTTTTTGATAGTAGATAATTAGGCCAAATATTTCAAATCAGCATTTAGTGCTTTTAGTAGAGAGAGCTCTTAAAAATATAACTGGCAAATTCTAGTATTGAAAGGGCCCAGCATGCTTTAATTTGGTCACCTTACAGAAGGCTGGAAAGAGCTTTTCTGCAAACATGGAAGGAATTTAGTGCACTCTATGTTAGCAGAAAAAACAAACAAACAACAAAAAAAAAACCACAAAATATTTTTAGTTGGTAAGTTTGTCTGCAAATGTGATGTCTCAGCCTGACATTGTTCTAACATTTGTGCAGTTCTTGAACTCAAACACCAAAACTGTGCAGCCATATCCAACTCCCAGCTCAGTTTTATAGCTAGCTCAAGTACTTCTGCATTATTTTTTATTTCAGCATATTAGGCATACCTTGTCTAGCAAAGCAGAATAAACTGTTATTTGGATCTTTAAGTCATTTCTTAAATTTTTGCTTGGAGGAAGCACTTCATTCATGCTTTAAACTCTCCTGAAATCAGACTCTGTTGAAGTTCATAATAAAGCCTTTCATTGACATTAGAGACTTCAGGAGCAAGTTGGCAAGTAAAGGGTTACCCATGCATTTTTAGGGCCAGAAATAGATGAATGAACTGCATCTACAGCTTAAGCATTGCAGAAAGCCTGAAATGTGTGGAATCCAGGATATAGAATGCAAGACTGAAGACCTGTGTTGGCCTCTAGTGCTAGCTTTTTTGTACTGAGATTTATGGGCCTCATTTTAGTCATATTTCCAGTAACTTAGGATATTTATGTTTAGAAAAAAAATCCTTTAAAAGTTTAACTCTTGAAGAACTTTCTTTTCTATTTACCTTCAGTTTTTCAAGGCCTTGTGCTGCCTGTTGCCAGTTTTGAGTAGCGTCTTTTAGCCTTAGTAGTCTCTTTGAAACAAGGTGCTAGTATAAAACTTTCAACACTCATAAGATCTGACTGAGGCAGCTACAAGAAGCCTTGTATATTCTCACCTGAAATCTCCTTGTGGTGGTCCATGTTGAGAAGTTATAGTTCATTTCATTGAACACAGTGAAACTGAATGGGTGCTTTTCTTTTGCTGCAACTCCTAATTTGATGGCATGTGCAAAGGGTTTATTGGTTAAGGTTTCTGGAGATGTAAGCTGTACCACCATCATTTTCAGTGATTTCTAATTCACAGGATGACATATTTTGGTAAAAGAGGCGGAGAGCAGGGTTGGTAAGGATTTAAATATTTGACTTTGGCCAGTACCTTTAGGCAACAGAGTGCATTTGAGTGCCCTGAAGCTTAAAGACCATTGTTGGCAGCTAATGTAGGTAGTGTCTAGAAGAGTTTCCATTGTGTAAAAATCACGTTTCCTGCTCTTGAGTGATAAGCAGCAATTTTGAATGTCCTCTGTCTGCTCTTTGAACCTTTTAAGTATTATTAACAAAGCAATTTTCTGTTATGTCTAATCCAATTGCAATGCAGCAGACAGTTCCCAAGAGGTGTGGCCTTACTTTGCTTTTGCAGTCTGGAGTTATGCATTGCTCTGTTCATATGTGTGTCTGATCTGGCAACTGTGCAGTGATGGGTGTTGGATTATGTTGTCCATCTCGTGGTTTAAAGGTTTTCTTACGGTTTATTTCTGTGTCAGATCACGAAATGATGTGTGCAAGAAGAGGGCACAGAAGGAGGCAGAGAGGCAAGTGGAATGGCCATTTTGTTAGTTTTTAGATAGATAGGACAGGTGTATTGTGAAACTGCATACTGGTATTTTCCTGATAGAATCTGATCTGTAGGAACTTCACTGTGGGGAACACAGTTATTCCTTTGTGTTACTAAGCACCATTAGGAAATTATGATTAACACTAGGGCAAAGCTAAGGGACAGATCAGTTCGATATTTTAGGGCATTAGCACCAAGGCTAAAGTTGGAGAGATCACAATTATTCCCATCATTTTCTGCATGTGCTTCAGCATGTGGTATTGAAGTAAGTAACATAAAGAATAGCATTTTATTAAAGAAAATATTTTTAAAAGAAATATCCCTTCATATAGCTTTACTACAATAATAACTTTTAAAGTTTGCCTTTATGTCAAGTGCTAAAATGTTCTATATTAAATTTTTCAAGTACCATTCACTTAATAATGGAACTTGACTTTAAAACTACCCATGGTTCCAAAGGTAAAACAATCTGTATGTGGCATGCTGCCACATCTGCTTGAAACTGGGAACATTCTGGTTTTCCTTGCTTTAGGAATTCTTTATTTACATATCTGGACTTGTCCTGGCTGTTGTATAAGGAATCGTTTATGCATAGTGTGAACAAAACAAACTGGGGAAAAAGCAGGTTGACTAAATGAATATTAAGAATGAGGAAGACCTGGAGTGTTTTGCCCTTGATACACTGTCTCTTGATGGAAATGGAGCATTCTAGCCTCTGCAAGGAAAAAATTTCAAGTTACATAGGTTAGATGCAATAGCCAGTATCATTTCATGTCTCATATGAATCTAGATGACAGTTGCAGTTCTGACCGTAAAACACAGATGTTCTGATATTTTGTTTCAAATTGTTCACAGCACTTCAAAAGAGTAAATTCAGAAGTCTAATCCAAACATCACAATATTCTTCTAGACATATAACTGAATACTTAAAAAGCAACCTACTGTTCTCAGCTATATGAGAAAATAGGTAGATACCTTGAAACAGCAGCATTACTCTATTTTGGACTGAGTAGTAAATGTTAACTATAATTTAAAAACAGGTAAAGACATAACTCACCGGCTGGATGGCATCCCTTCCCTCCAGTGTGTCGACTGCACCACACAGCCTGGTGTCATCCGCGACTTTGCTGAGAGTGCACTCAATCCAATTGTCCATTTCACCCACAAAGATGTTAAACAGTGCCAGTCCCAAAACTGAAGAGGAACAACACCACCAGTCAACGATCTCCACTTGGACATTGAGCTATTGACCACAGCTCTTTGAATGAGATCATTCAGTTAATTCCATACCCGAGTGGTCCATCCATCAAATCCATGTCTCTCTAGTTTAGAGACAAGGATATCATGGGGGACAGTGTCAAATGCTTTGCACAATCCAGGTAGATGTTCCCAGTTTATCATGCTATAACTGTCGTAGAAGGCCACCAGATCTGTCAGGCATGATCTGCCCTTAGTGAAGCCATGCTGGCTTTTACCAATCACCAACTTATTTTCCATGTGCCTTAGCATAGTTTCCAGGATAATCTGCTTCATGATCTTGTCAGGCACAGAGGTGAGACTGACTAGCCTGTAGTTTCCCAGGTCTTTGTTTATACCCTTCTAGCATGAGTGTTCAGAGAATCTATGCCTTAAGAATTCATGTACCTATTTTCAATGTCCTGCAAATAAATGTGTGTGAAGTCTGAGAATGTACACTGTTGCACATTCATACCTCTGTTCACTTGTATGTTTCTGCACTGTTTGCAGAAACAGCAGATAAGTGGCTACCACTCCCTTCACACTTCTTCACAGGGGCTTTTATTCACATGTATCCTTAACAAGTTTGTCTTTATGCAGTAAGTGTTACAGAATGTTCACTATTAAAAAAAAAAAGTGAACATTTCCTTAAACTTGACTGAGCAAAGGTCTTCAACACTACTGTCATTCCCTGAAGTGTTTTTCATAATCCCCTCTTTAGAATTTTTTTTGGTAAAATTGTTGCTGGTTCCACTGGCACATTTGGCCCAGTCTTTACAGCTGGATGTATATGGTTGTATATGGACCTGCATGTGCAGCTATTTTTTATGTAATCGATGTATGCCCTTTTGACATTTGAATGAAATGTCAAACTGTGGCACATAACTATAAATAAAATGGTGCAAAGTGCCGACTGCTTTTATAATGGTGTTCTGGATTCTGTCCAAAATGAAGTCTTGGCGTAAGTGCTCATTGTTTTTGAGAACAAGAGGAAGTAGATAACGATCCTTGTTTGTTTATTTAATGTTGTAAGATGTGTCTTAATGAACCATCTAGCACAGTGGTTGCACTTTTTCACTCAGTGCTATGTGTGTAGCTTGTCAGAGGTGAATCAGTGCTCTGTATATGAAAGAAATTCTAATTTTTGCTTTTACATGAGCTGAGTTACATAAAGATGAGTTTGGTGGGGTTTCTGGTAGTAAATGAAGATACCATGTACTAGTAACACAGTGCTGCAGTAGTTCTTAATTTTCAGTTTCGGGAAAGTATGGAGCCTGAGGAAATTTCTTAGCACCCTTATGATCTCTCTTTAATTCACTCTATGCATATTTTTTCATCTTAATCTACTGTTAGAGATCACTTGTAAGACTTGCTTCCTCTAACCAGCCATCTTTTATCACAGGGAAGGAACGCTAAAACAATGTTTTGATCGTACCTAGAAAACTGTAAAAGCAGAGAACAGAAAACTTTTTACCTATTTTCTGTAAAACCTAGCACTACTTTCAACCATGTCTCATTCCCATTCCCCTCTTAAAATGGCATGATTTGTTGCTTTAGAAAATCTTGGAAGCACGTCCTATCAGGAGATGCTGAGAGCACCTCCTTTGTCTAGTTTGGAGAAAAGGAGGCTAAGAGGTCACATCATTACTCTCTACAGCTTTCTAAGAAGAGGAGATGGAGAGGGAGGTGCTGATCTCTTCTCCATAGTAACCAATGACAGAACACGAGGGAATATCACAAAGCTGCATGACGGGAGGTTCAGACTGGATATTAGTAAAAATTCCTTTATTGTGAGGGTGGTCAAACAGTGGAACAGGTTTCCTAGAGAGGTGGTTGATACCCATTTCCATCAGTGTTCAAGAGGCATTTGGGTAATGTCATTAATAATGTTTTTACATTTACTTTTCAGAAAATTGTAGCGTGTTTTCATCACCATGATTAAGAGAGAAATGTCTGTCTAAATGAACATGAGTAAGGGAGGGAGTGTCTTTTCCATAAGGTCAAAATTCTGGTGTTTCTCTCAGCTAATTCTCATCATCTTTTTCGTGCATGAGTTACAATTTTCTTTGAATATATTGCCTTAAAACATCCTTAGGTCCTTAATGATAGGACCAGTGAGTGCAATGCAGATATACAGTTGTTAGTCTTACATTTTGCAGGAGACTATATGGTTTTTCGGCTCAATAAATATTGTGTTAAAGTAGACAAAGCCATCTTCCTTCCCTCCCTCAAAAAAATCCCTGCATCTCTGGAAGACATGGAAAATTAAGAATAACAAGGTGGCTAAACATCTGCAATATCTTGATACATCTGTGTGTGCTAAGGGAGCTGACAGAGGTGATCGCTGAACCATTCTCTATCATCTTTGAAAGGTCCTGGAGAACAGGTGAGATACCTGAAGACTGGAGGATAGCCAATGTCACTTCTGTCTTCAAGAAGGGCAGGAAGGAGGATCCGGGAAACTACAGGCCAGTCAGTCTCACCTCTGTCCCTGGAAGAGCAGCTTCATACATCTGGACACTTTGGCTTCTTGGCCCTTCTACACTGTGCCAATTATGGGTGGTATACTTCTTGCAGAACTCAGTCATATCTCTACACCCATACAGAAAAGTCATAATGACACTACTGCCAGGCACACATCGTGGAAGTTACATGACTGCTAAATATTTCTGGAGTGAAATGAACATGGCATAAATTGACTAAAAATTACAGTGCTACTAAATGCAATTACAATTCAATTTTTACCTTTAGCTTACAAATTAAACTAAATGTAGTTGAGCTTAAACATTTGAATTCAAACTCAAACTAAAAGACTCATTTTTTTTTAACTGTGATTCAGTTAAAAACTGTCACTTTAGGTCTTTCAGATGGACTGGGTTTCCTCTCCCATGGAACATAACAGAGTGAATGGAAACATCTGGAATAGTTCAATGTTTTTTTAAAAAAAATTATTTAATAAAGCAAAAAAAAAAAGATTAATTTCCTTCTCCTCCTCTGTCGGAAGCACGTAGCTATGCTGTAGTGTGATTTATGAAACCATAATTTGAATCATTTTCAAAGATTTATTTTTGATAAAGTAATAACCTCTGAAGATCACAGAATCACAGAATTGAAGGGGTTGGAAGGGACCTCTAAAGATCATCGGGTCCAAACCCCTGCCAAAGCAGGTTCCTTAAAGCAGGCTGCCCAGGTGGGCGTCCAGATGGGCCTTGAATATCTCCAGAGAAGCAGACTCCACAGCCTCCCTGGGCAGCCTGTCCCAGTGCTCCGTCACCCTCAATGTGAAGAAGTTCTTTCGCATGTTGGTGCAGAACTTCCTGTGCTCTATCTTGTGGCCATTACCGCTTGTCCTGTCCCCACAGACCACTGAAAAGAGGTTGGCCAAATCCCTCTGTCTCCCACACCTCAGGTGTTTATACAGATTGATGAGATCCCCTCTCAGTCTTCTCTTCTCCAGGCTGAACAGACCCATGTCTCTCAGCCTTTCTTCATAGGGAAGATGCTCCAGGCCCCGTATCATCTTTGTGGCCCTCCGCTGGACTCTTTCCAGGAGATCCCTGTCTTTTTTGTACCGGGGAGCCCAGAACTGGACACAGTACTCCAGGTGAGGCCTGACCAGGGCAGAGTAGAGGGGAAGGATCACCTCTCTTGACCTGCTGGCCACGCTCCTTTTAATGCACACCAGGATCCCATTGGCCCTCTTGGCCACCAAGGCACACTGCTGGCTCATGGTCGACCTGTCGTCCACCAGGACCCCCAGGTCCTTCTCCGCAGAGCTCCTCTCCAGCAGGTCGTCCCCAGCCTGTTCTGATACTTCCGGTTGTTCCTTTCCAGGTGCAGGACTCTACACTTGCTCTTATTAAACCTCATTTGGTTTCTTCCTGCCCATCTCTCCAGCCTGTCCAGGTCTTGCTGAATGGTAGCACAGCCTTCTGGCGTGTCAGCCACTCCTCCCACCTTTGTGTCATCGGCATACTTGCTGAGGGCAGACACTATTCCTTCATCAAGGTCATTGATGAAGATGTTGAACAAGACCAGACTGAGCACCGACCCCTGGGGAACTCCGCTAGTCACAAGTCTCCACCCAGACACTGTGCCACCAATCACCACCCTCTGAGCTCAGCCAGCCAGCCAGTTCTCAACCCACCTTACTGTCTACTCCCCTATCCCACAGTTTCTCAGCTTTGTTAGCAGGATGTCATGGGAGACAGTATCAAAAGCCTTGCTAAAGTCAAGGTAGATGACATCCATTGCTCTCCCCCCATCTACCCAGCTGGTGATGCCATCATAGATGGCAACGAGGTTGGTCAAGCATTCCTTTCCAGCTATCTGCAAACTCATATGTATCTTATTGTGGAAAGGGAAACTGTTTGGATCATTATCTTTCACTGAATGAACATAAGACAACCACTTTATAAACAAGATGTTGGCTGAGCTTCTGAAATGTAAGATTCTGGACATGTTTTTTTGTATCAATGTCATGTTATGAAACTTGGTGTCCTTAATCCTGCTAGAAAAGGGCTATCAGGATAGATGGAAAAATCTATTTTTTTTTATTTTTTTTATTTTTTTTTACTTTCTGAAATTAGCAACTAAGTTTTAGCCCTCTGAATGTGGGATGACCTAAAATTATATATCTGTTAGATTAATGTACTGGTAAACTGCATTTATGTGGATTACAAAAAACACATACTCAGGTACTGCTGGAACATTCATAATTTTAAAATATATTTGACTTGACAGAACTGTGAGGTCTTAAAATCATTGGGACTTTATCTGATCAGGCAGTACATATGAAAGGAAAGCAGTCTCAACCAAAATACTCTGCACAGGAGAGAAAGTACTGGGTGTCAGCACTAGGAGATCTCTGTTCCTTCTGTAAGAGTATTTCAGTGTTGTATTAAAGCCTTCTGAGGCCTGTGTGGAAGCACTAGTCTTGTTTTTCCTTCTTGCCAATATCTGGTTAAGTGTATAGTTTTATATCATGAGTTGTGTTTCTGTTGGGAAGAGTGACTTAACTGCATTCTGGTTGTGCACAGTATAGAGTCAGTGGCTCTAAAGAGGAGATCAAAAAGATAGAGATTCAGAAGAAAATGGGGACCCACTCCCATCTTTGTTATCTTGAGACTAGAAGTTTAAAGATCCTTGCCTACTTGATTGGTAACTACAAATCAAGGAGTTATCTTAACTATAAAAAATTGATTTGTGATTATTTTATTTATGATGGAATAGGAATGTAAGGGAGTTTCCTACTTTTTTGTTTGTTTTGTTTTGTTGAATGTGAATCTTTCAGTCAGCAGTGATGGCTATAAAAATACTTTATCACTTACCATAAGGTTCCTGCAACCACCTTTTCCTATTTACATCTTCCTAAGCTCCAATGGCTTTTAGGTTGTAACAGTAAACATAAAAGTTAATGAGTTAAGAATTATCTCTTGGAATTTTACATTAATGTAATGGTAGTTTTTACTGTGAAACTTTGATTATTTTGAAATACTACTCCAATGCATTACTTAACTAGAAAACCGTAGAGTGTATTTGTAAATGTAAACTGAGTCCTTATAAATTCAGTCCTTAATCTGATTTACAAAAATCCGTAATAGTATGATTTAATAGTTCTAGTCCCTCATTAGAATTACTTAATACTAAAGCAGAGCAAATAGTTCTTCATGGTATATTATGGGACCTGCAGATTATTCAAGGGATAAATAACTGTCAAGTATGTTTTTCACTTATTTGTAATGGTAACTAGGGTAACATGGGAATCTAGACTCTAGAGCATTTTTATCCTGTTGTGATTGAATGCATCATACTCTCTTTCTGTCTTTCTCTCTTTCTTTCTGTCTTTCTTTCTCTCTTTTTCTTTCTTTCTGTCTTTCTTTCTGTCTTTCTTTCCTTCCTTCCTTCCTTCCTTCCTTCCTTCCTTCCTTCCTTCTTTCCTTCCTTCCTTCCTTCCTTCCTTCTGTCTTTCTTTCCTTCTGTCTTTCTGTCTTTCTCAAACCACAGCATTGAAAGCCAGTTGGAACAAGTTTATTTTTATGGCTTATTGAAATCTTTTGTATAATGCATTATCACAAAATCATAGAATCTAGAATCATAGAATGTTTTGGGTTGGAAGGGACCTTAAAGGTCATCTAGTTCTGACCCCCTTGCCATAGGCAAGGACACCACCCACTAGATCAGGTTGCTCAGGGCCTCATCTAATGTGATCTTCAACACCTCCAGGGATGGGGCATCCACAACCTCTCTGGGCAACCTGTTCCAGTGCCTCAACACCCTCTGAGTGTAGAATTTCCTTCCAACCTCTCTTCTAAATCTCCCCTGTTTTAGTTTGAAACCATTCATTCTATCACCAATGCACCTGTAAAAGTCTTTCTTGTTGCCCTTAATGTCCCTGGTGAAATTTAATTCTGAGCAGGCTTTAGCATTCCTAACCTGATCCCTGGCTGCTCAGACAATGTCTCTGTATCCCTCTCAGGCTATCTGTCCTTGCTTCCACTCTCTGTAGGTCTTCTTTTTATGTTCAAGTTTGGTTAAGACCTCCTGCCTCATCCATGTGGGCCTCCTCGCCTTCTGGCCTGACCTCCTCTTTGTTAGGATGGATCACTCCTGAGCTGGAAGTAGGCATTCCTTGAATATTAACCAGCTTTCTTGAGCACCTCTTCCCTCCAGGGTGTTGTCCCATGGTACTCTGCCAAGCAGATCCCTGAAGAGGCCAAAGTCTACTCTCCCAAAGTTCAGGGTAATGAGCTTGCTGTGCTCCCTCCTCACTGCCCTCAGGATCCTAAACTGCACCATTTCATGATCACTGTAGCTAAGGCTGCCCTTGAGGTTCACATTCTGCATCAGCCCCTCCTTGGTGAGAATGAGATCAAGACTAGTGCCTCTCCTCCTTGGTTCCACTGTCACTTGGAGAAGGAATCTGTCATCAATGCATTCCAGAAACCTCCTGGATTGCCTGTGCCCTGCTGTGCTGTCCCTCTCACAGGTACTGGGGTGGTTGAATTCCCTCTTGAGAACCAGGGCTTGCAAATGTGAGGCTGCTTCTATCTATCTACAGCGAGCCTCATCTGCCAGTTCTTTCTGATCATGTGGCCTCTAGCAGACCCCCCTCTGTAATATCACCTGTCCGTACCTTCCCTTTAATCTTGACCCATAAAATCTCTGTCAGCTCCTCATCCATCCCCAGGCAGAGCTCCATGCACTCCAACTGCTCATTGACATAGAAAGCAATGCCCCCTCCTCATCTCCACTGCTTGTCCTTCCTTAAGATCCTGTATCTTTCCATTCCAACACCCCAGTCGTGGGAGCCAACCCACCACATCTCTGTAATGCTAATGAGGTCATAGTCCTGCAGGCGTGCATACATCTCTAATTCCCATTGTCTGTTCCCCATGCTTTGTGTGTTATCATAGAGGCATTTAAGTTGGGCCCCGGAATGAAGTGCCATTACCGGCTGGAGTGGCTGCCATTCCTAGGTACTGCTCTTCTGGTGCTCTCCTGCTGACCCATGACCCTTATCCACACACTCTGGGCATCTGTCGCTCACACCAGCATCAAAGTGGGAGGGGTGGAATGGATTGAGGTTCCCCTTCCCCAGCGACTTTAGTTTAAAGCCTTCTTCAACAGCTTGGCAACCTGTCACCTCAGATGCTCTTCAAAGATGCTCTGACAGGTGGACCGCATGAGCCCGCAGCAGACCAGGTTTCTCAAAGCCAGTCCCATGGTTCAAGTAGCCAAAGCCCTGGCTGTGGCACCAGTCCTGTAACCATCTGTTGATTTGCCAGATCCAACTGGTCCTTTCAATCCCCTTCCCTTTGACTGGGAGGACTGATGAAAAGACTCTCAGTGCTCCTGAGTCCTTTACTGCTGCTCCCGGGGCTCTGTAATCCCTCTTTGATACTCCTCAGGCTGCTTCTGGCTGCATCACTGGTGCCCATGTGAACCAGCAGCATAACTCATAGTTGTCACACAACAGCTGCTCTGTCAGTGTCACATTGTTAAGAACTGATTAGCATGCAGCAACAAGTAGCAAAAGTATAATCAGCTGCTGATTGCAGCAAGGAAGACCTTCAGTCTAAGTGCACTTTTAAATAAGAGTTTACATTGGAATCCATCTCCACAGCAGAAATAAATAGTACACACAGAACCTAATAAGTTTAATGGGTAAACATACCCATTATAGATTAAAGATTATAATCTACATATTATAATTATTATAATTAAGTAATATTATATAATTATTGATTATATGCATGAAAGATGAGAATGTTGTTGATGTAGCAGAAAACCACTGTAATAAAATGAATAAATGATACTAACCACTGTAATAAAGTTAATTCTCCTTGGCATCATGAAATTTATGTAAAAGATACATACACATACATATAAGACGTTTATGTATATGTGCATGTATTAAAGATACTCAGATCCCTTTCTATAATATCTTGACGTCATCAGCTAAGCCAACATAATTCCTGGCCATGACTTACCACACAAAGGGTCTCTCTAGGGCTGCATGCTTCCCTGTTGTGGTTTAACCCAGCAGCCAGCTAAGCACAACACAGCTGTTTGCTCACCCCCAACCTGACTTTCTCCTCCATTGTTTTATCTTGCATATAGGAGCGACTGATCCTGGCACAGGTTGGTTCTCTGGCCCAGCCATGGGGCCTGTCACCGAGGTTGGAGTGGCTGCTGGGCCCAATGAAGGGCTTGGAGTGGCTGCGGGGCCTGTCACAGGGGTTGCGGTGGTATTGATTGTGGCTTGGTAGGCATACAGCAAGCCCCAGCATGTTGCAGTGATCTGTGTCTCTTTGGAATTGCCAGGGGGATGACCTGGCACCCTTTTCAAGCATCCTGCCAGTTTTTTAGGATTCTGCACTTGTTCAGGGGTGAAATTCTAAAGAATTGGAGTGCTCTAGGTGTCTGCCCATCTCTTCCCATGCTCCCTGCCACTCATGAGTATACTGCTTTGGGACAGATCTCTGGAAGGCATTCCTAAGTAGTTGTTTAACCTTAAACAAAACCTGAAGTGCATTCAGGAGACATAACAATAGGAACATGCTGGTTTGAATATCCTAAGGATATTCAAAATCTTGAAGAGCCATCATAACTAGCCTGGAGGAGAAAGGGGAGGTGAAGGAGAAAGGGAGAGTGAAGAAGTGGGAAAAGTATTCCCTCTTGTTCCCCCCACAGATTGGCTCCCTGAGGAGAAAAGGTGAGAGGTATAATTATTAATAGTTTTTGAGAGATGGTTTCTGAAGTATGAAGGTGATGGCAATGCTGAATACAAATACCAAATTAGTCTCATGGCTAGTAACTTCGTCATATTAGAAGCCAGTGTTACACAGTACAGCAAAATAGTAACGGTAAACCAGCTCAGAAATGATAAACAGCACAATAGGGAACACATATAGTAAGTAATATGCTATACAACACAATTCAGAAAGCAAGCGCAGCAGACTCAAGATCAAAAATCCACATTGTAATTAGCAACTATTAAACTGATCTAAGGCTTATAACAATTTTGTTTTAACACATTCTGGTCAGATCTGTCGTTTTTCTCAATGCTTTGAGCCCCACATTGGGCACGAAAAGGAGGACTGTGGTTTAACCTCGCAGGTAGCTAAGCACCACAAATGTCTAGTGGAAGGCACCCCTCCCTATGGTAGGGGGATTGGTGCTAGATGATCTTTAAGGATCCTTCAAATCCAAACCATTATATTTTTCTATTATTTTACTTTACATATAATTCAGAAGGCAGATTTTTTTTAAGGCTGACTGTGTGATCTTAAAAAAAATCACAGTAATTGTTCTAGGATTTTTTTTTAAACATTAAGATACATGACAATGTATGATTGGTTAAGTGTTATTGCATAACTTCCTACAGTCATGGAGAAGGAGGTTTCTAACTCTTCTGGCTTGTTTCCCATGCTGCGTGCATTGGTGTAGAGGCATTTCAGCTGGGCAATAGGTCGTATTGTGTTTCGAGAACCCTTCCTCATTACATTGGGACAGTTCAGAAATATTTCCCTGCTGTTAATTAGAGCGATAGTGTTCTCAGGTGTGCTTTCTCCTCTCAGAGGTACATCCCCTTCCCCTACCTCCATCTAGTTTAAAGCCCTCCTGATGAGGCCAGCCAGCTTACTGCCCAGAACATTCTTGCCCCACCTGGACAGCTGTGCCCCATCCAGTGTCAGCATGCCTGGTCCCTCAAAAGTGTGTCCAAGGTCATAGAACCCCAAACCTTGGGCATGGCACTAGCCTCTTTGCCATTCATTGACTTGACCTGTTCATCTTCTTCCTGGGTCCCAGTTACCAACCAGGAGAACAGAAGAGAACACTACTTGCACTGTTGATCCCTTCAATGTCTTTCCAACGGACATAAAGGGACATTATTTGTCTCTTTTTCCAAGGGAGATAAGGCACAATGCTTTGTTTTCAAAAGGAAAAAAAGAAACTCTTTCAAGAAAACTTACACAGAATAGAAGGGTAAGCTGAGTTGCCTGAAGTAATATTCAAATTTTTAAAGGAGACTGCACATTTTCGTGGACAAAAGGAACACACAAATCATAATGTGATTTAGAGCTCTTTATTGGGGAGTAAACAACAAGATGATGATGATACATGCATTTCTTTTAAATCTGATTTCATAATTATCGGTTTTAAGGGGTTTCCAGTTTGGTTGTAATTTATGCAGTTGGTTATGGTTTACAGTATATATATATATATACGTATATATATATATATATATATATATATACACACACAAACACACACATACATGCTTATGTTAGCTGTACCACTGATGCAGTGATGACCATCTGAGAAAACAAATGCCTGATGCAATTCTGATGAAAACATGTTGGAATGTTACTATTTGTTCCTTAGAGAAAACAAATATATTTGTACTTCACAAGGCAAAGGAGAGAAATGAGGCTATACAAAATGCTCTTAAAAGAATAAATGTCTGCTCCTGGGATATTTTTGAAGTTGTGCCAAAACTTCAAGCTAAGTTACAAGGACAAAAATGAATGATGTGACTTCTAGTATGTCTTGACTCCTGACACTTTATTCACTGTAAAAGACACCTTTTAAATTAAAAATTCTAGTCATCTGTTGAAATAAGTGAGAAAGCTCTGAAGAACTCTGACTATATTTGCGAAACCAATAAACTAAGCTAAAGTCATTTTTGTTCACTTCTTTGCTTAGTTGTCCATCTCTTAAATTCAAGCCATTTCAGGCTTGAAACAGATTGCCTGGGGAGGTGGTGGCATCACCATCCCTGGGAGTGTTTGAGGAAAGGTTGGATGTGGTACTTAAGGGCAGGGTTTAGTGGGTAATAATGGGTACAGTTGGACTAGGGGATCTTGGAGGTCTTTTCCAACATATGATTCTATGAGACCGAACAAATTCACTTGTTTCCCTGTAACCTTGGAAATTCCAGAAGTGAATAGCCGTTTTAATTAATTCATTAATTCACTAATTCATTTTTATTGGCTTTAATGGTAGTTACTATCACAGTGGCTTTGAATGTAGCACAGCAAGATTTTTGGAAGTGCATATAGTTTTGTTTATTTATTTAGATTAGTTACTAATTGCTAGCAAATTCATCAGGATGTTGTGCATATGTGTGCCAATGAAGGACCACTTAAGTATTTTGGATTTTAAGCTGAAATCCCTGTGTATATTTCAATCTTAAATGAAAACTGTTCTCCTATGCAGATACCTATTTATGCATTAAATATCTATAATTTTGCAATGTTATAGGCACTTATACTGCCTACCAGATTCTATGCTTTGGCTTCTGTTGACTGCTTCAGATCATAAAATGAATGTATTTGGAAGCTGAACACTTTTCTCTTTCCCTACTGTTTTAGATGAAATGCTTTTGACTTACATTGTTATGGCTTCATGGTCTGACTAAATAAAAAGTGTTGCTAATCATAAAGCTGTATCTGGTGACACTCTTTTAATAGTGACACTCAAAACGAATACTGCTTTATGCCCCCGAATAACTTGGATTGTTCTGGTTTAGCTTAATCTTTTGTGCTTCAGTCCTCAGAATCCAAAATGTTGTAGCTCCTGTATATACCTAATACCTAATTTCTGTCATTACGTGTGTGTCACAGAAAGTGTACAGTGAGCAGGATTTATAAGGTGCAAGGTCAGTGTTATAAAGACACAGCTAAAAATCCGGTCTTTCTGGGAAAATGCAGTGCAGGAAAACAGCTACGATTTTACCGCTGAAACCTGCTGTGTTAGGGTTGGAGATAAAGGTTTCCCATTTGTTTGCCTGTAGCGGCCCCTGCTGACATTCTTTACCAGTGGCATCAGGCGTAAGTAACCTCTCAAAAATGAGCATCAGCAAAATATGCAGCCTCACTGCACTGGAACCAAGTGTACTGCAGATACGTTCCAGCTTCTGACAGCAAGGCTAACAACAGATGGCTTTTTTTGTTTGTTTGTTTGCTTGGCTTTTTTTTTTTTTCCACCTGTGTGGTTTTATAAAGCATTTATGAAACCGGTTATTTCATGAGCATTCTTAAATGGAATCATTGAAGGGACCACAGGAAGCATTTGTTTTAATAACTCTAACTGAAAAAAAGTGATTGACTTATTAATTGGCTTACATATTTCTTTGCCATCAACAGGTTCACAAGATGATGATGCAACAGTGGGAAGGAACAGAAAATTAAGTGTTGGACAGTATGACAATGATTTCCCTGGGCAGCCATTGTATAACAGGTGTGGATGGATGAAGTCTCCTGCTGCTGACCAGGCTGTAAATCCAGGATCACTAATTCCTCTAGGGGAGGCCAAAGAGGTAAACAATGAAGAATTTTGCAAGAAATCTTTATGAAGTGAATGGTCCTGAGGGAGTTCCGTGTCCATGTTCAGTGCCCCAAATCAATGCAAAGTAACTTGCCAGTTGCATTGTGACAATAAGAAGAGTTACCTTAGGAATGCAATTCAGTGTTTAAGGCTGTCCTTTTGCCCTCTGTATGTGTTTACATGATTTTGTGTTCAAAGATTTCTGTGCTGGAACAGTGGGTGAGTTTATAAGAAAACTTTTGTGTTGTAAGGATAAGTGGAAAGTTTCACACTGTAATTTTGCTTTTTTTTGTGCCCTTTCTAGATGGCTGTGACATGTTACCAAGATGAAATAGATGGGGGAATCTTCTCAGCCAAAAATGGAAGTGAATCTGTCCCATCTACACCAGCTTTTCCACTGTCACCAGAGACACCATATGGTAAGGATATACCTGCATCTATTTATTTATTTATTAAAATAGTGCTATTAACATTTTATCTGTTACTAAGAGGAGCTACATTTTTCCTTCTCTCCTAGTGAAAACGCCCCCATTACACCATCAGCAGATTGCCTCCAGCCTAAAAGTCAGCAGCCCATCTGAGCTGTACAGAACCAGTCCTGGTAAGATCCCCATACTAAAATAATTTGAAACAGAACTGTGTATGAAGTCAACTAACAAAACAGTGGTTATTCTTTTATAAACAAGATGCACACATGATAAATATAGACGTGCAAGGTAGAGAAGTAGAATTTGGCAGTAGTGTTGTGATGATATCAAAAAGAAATAAACAATGAAGAATTATTCAAAAACGACAATGATGTTAACTGCCAACAGGGAGTCCCACGTTCATGTTCAGTGTCCAAAATCAGTGTGGAGCAATCAGGCAGTTGCATTATGGCAATAAGAGAAAATGGAGCTCAGTGTTTAAGAATGTCCTGCTCTTGTTCTTTGTATGTTTGTGTAGTCTCAATGTTCAAAGATCTCATTGCTGTTGTTCGATAGTATCATAATACTACTCTGTCAGTAGATTTGAGTTCCTTGACACCTTGGTAGGAAACCTCCTACTAAATGGTGACCTCCTTGTTGCCATCTTGCTATGCAAATGAAACTTACAATACAGCTGGGCAGTAGCTATGATGAAGGCAAGACAATGCTTCTTTAAATGAATGAAAGTTATGGAGTTTTTTTTTTTTCCCACAGTAGTTTGTAAATGCACAAGAAGAGAAAAGTCATTGGTAATAGATGATTATATAAGTATTAGTTAAAGAGGTAGTGTGATCTAGCTTTAAATTACTACTAAACAATTTTATTTGTGACCATAAATCTCTGCTAAAAATACAGTTGCAGGAACTTTATGAGTTGTCCTCTCTGAGTCAAAATTCATGTGTTATTTTCACAGACTGTGCATTGATAATTTTCCATCTTTGTTCCATTATTTTGTTTTGTATGAATTCAAAATTCCCAAATTTCTAAAGGAATTATTCCAGAATTATTCCATTACTTCAGTTATCCCCAAAAAATAAGAAAAATTACCTGTCACCTTTTCTGTGTTAAATTATTTTAAAACCATAAGTTTTTTTAAAAAAATGCAACTTTGGAAAAAGCATTCCAGTTTAATTTGCCTTATTTAATGGTTAGCAAATGCAAATAACATCAACACAGAATAAAACTATCTTCAGTAATAAAGCAATCTTCTACACAGTTCAGAGGTATTTGTTTATTGTCCAGTTGCTGTGGTTTTGCCCTTTAGTCAACCTACCTAACTTTTAAACAGTTACTCCTCAGAGCAGCTTCAGCAAATAAATTACAGTTTGCTTACCTTGAGTTAATCTACTCTAGATTTAACATGTTGTTAAATGGTTGTCATTGCGGTTGCTCAGTTAGAACTCATCCTGGAGGAATTAGTGTAGTTCAGCATAGTTCTCTCTTTTGTCAGTGATTGCCATGCTTGATTCCAAGTGCTATCATCTCTCAAATGCTGAAATAATATATTGTACACTGAAATATTATACATTGAATATTATACACTGAAAATAATGACCCTAACTTAGACCAAAGCAGGTAATTCTCTTTGAACAGATTGTTTTCTGCCCTTTAAAAATTACTGTTAAGGCCGTCTGTGAAAGAAGTGGAAACTCCAAGTTAAGCTCAGATGACAATTTTTTTTTCTGTTCCTGGTTGACAGTCTTTTTCCTTACAGGTGTGACTAACAGGATGAGTATTAAGATGTGTAGAGGAAGAGAACTGAAAGCTGGATAGAGTTGTGTCTGCTTTCTTCTTGAAAATATTGTATATTGGTTTATGATATTCAGCAAAAAGAAATATCAAGAGTGCCAAATCTGGGACAATAAGATTTCAGCAGGAATATGTTCAGTATTAAAAAATGGTGTCATAGATGTTCTTTGTCTCTAATATTATATTGTCTGCATTTTCAGGGCACAGAATTAATAATGTTAACTGATTAGGTAGCTATAAAATCTTTGTATTTTAAACATACTGGATCTGATTCATAGCCATGACTATTGGTAGTCTATTAGTAGATGTCTGTATGGCATAAATTGTTCATAGTAATTTGGTGAATTGCAAACATAAATGAGTTTATAGTCACTGTACTTATAATGTCTTACGACTAGGATACTGAAGCACGGAAAGGCACTCAGGTGGTAATTGTCCACTAATTTGAGGGACTCAGCCTGCTCCTTTAGGAGAACTGAAGCAGAAGTATACCTGAATACTCCATGACTTCAGCAAGAGGTGAAAAAGGAGTCTTCTCAGTACTTCTGCTAGTAATCCCTAGTTCATGGCCAGAGCAAGACCATTGTGTTTTGTGTGTTAAATGAGGCAAGGAAGCTGAAGGGAACAGAAGTAGCTGTTCTCTGGTTGAGACTGTTGTAATGCACGTGCAACAAAGATAATTATAATATCATGCAATTTGCAAATAATTCTAACAGTCCTAATTTTTAGTACATTTTCAGCTACACCCATCTTCTAAATGCCTTTTTTTGTTGTTTGTTTTTGTTTTAGTAGAAGTTGGAAAACATACTGATTTCTCCAGAGATTTTCAACAGATTCCGGACTTTGGAGTCTTGAATCTTAATTTCTGCCATTAAGATATTGTTCCTTTTTCTCAGTTCACATTACCCTTGAACAAGAAATTGTTTTGTTCTGCATTTTAGCCTTTCTGCTTGTCTGCATTCCAAGTTAGTAATCAGGATGCTGTTTCATCTGGTTACCAATTCTCTCTTATCGTCTTTCTGTATATTAGTGTCTTATTTCCTCCCCATTTCCTTGTAGAGAATAGCTTTCAGTGTAGTTGGTGCTTATCATATCATGACAGAATTCACTGGCTAGAAGTCAGTAGTTTTGCTACTTTAGAAAAGTATTAAATTATACATTTGAAAAGAATAAATGTGTTTGTATACTATATTCAAGAATTACAGTGACATTCAGTCTCTATGTATAACAAATAGCAAAATTATTGGATCTTTTATAGGTTATTTTTGCTGTAAACTGTACCATATATCACAAAGGCATCTAATTCTTATTCTTAAAGTATTTATTGAAGTGAAGGGCACTATCTTCATTGTAGCCTGACAAAACATGGTATAAAATGGTTCTCTGTTAGCCGTAAACATCTTCATTTTCTTTCCTGGTGAAACCACTTTGTTAGGAAAAGTCAGTTCAGTGCTGTTCCATAATGTGTCTCCTTCTCATTACCTATGTATTAATGGTGCTTTCTTTCCATGAATTTGAGACATTCTGTCTGTGTCAGCTAGAGGAAACAGAATTCCTTTTCAGAGCCCTGTTCTCTCTCAGAAGTGACCAAGTTTAGCCTTCTTCAGTCTGTGTTCAGGTGTGCAGTTCTTGTAAGTGCTGCTAGTACAATGTGTTGATTGCTGTCATAGTTCAATTACACTTTTTCTTTCTTTTCTTTCTTTACATAACTGGCAAGTAACGTAGCACCTGTGGAGTTTATTCTGAATTACCTTTTGAAAGGCACCTTTTTTCTTGAGACAAACATGAGCAGTCTATAAATTGGCTAGTTTTATAACGTAGGCTCCAGATAGAACCCAGATACAGCTCTTCTTGTAATACAGTAGCCATTGTGTATCTCATGGGAGAGTCCTATACATCAGTGAAAGAACAGAAGCACTATTTGTAGGGCATTTTGAAGCTTATAAAGGTTCCCTTGTTTCAGACAGAGTACAGCTAATTGAAGTTCCTTTGTATATAGAAGTAACAAGCAAGCTGCCTGCCAGAGAACTGAACTTTGTCTAATCACGCCTTCCAGTTCAGTCTTCCTGCCTTTCACGCCTCAGGCTGGACATGAGAAGCTGCCCTTTCCTCGGCCATGGCCAAAGCATAAACAGAGCTTTGCAGAAAGTCTGCATTCACAAAAAGCACTGTCTTGCAGCAGAAGCCATGGTTCTGTAGAACAAGCGTAGATTATTTATAATTCTTTATCCATGTACTCTACTGGCAAGGAGAAGACTTGACATCCTGTTTTTTTCATCTTCTCCAAACAGCCTAAGTATTCTTGCATAGTTCAAGCAGTACATATGGTGGAAAGATAGCACTGTTGCTATTTTGAGGAATCTAGAAGGCTTCAAGCATGTGTAGGGCCTTTTAATACCTGCCAGCGAGCTTAATCCAGGTACTGTACTCAAAGCTTTTACTACATATATGAGCTGCATCTTTTCTAAAAGTTGTCAAAAGGTCTTATTTTCTCCTCATGATGTCATAGAGCTGGAGCTATTCAAGATCAGACACTGATGTATTTTCACTGTATTTCTAACACATGCTATATTTTTTTCTGACAGAGACACTTCTATTCTAAATTCTTCCCTGTTGACTAATGTAGGGTTATTCTGTTACATCACCCAGTAGAGCATTGAGTGTTTCATAAATTTTTGTAGGGTAAAACTTCAACCTAACAGATGTCCTTTACTGAAAAATATATTGCTGATTGTAATTTTATATTATTATTCCTTGCTTGTCATTTCTTATGGTCACTAAGTTGCAAAGGAAATAAAACGTGTCCCTTAATTATATGATAAAAAAGCTATAGCTTTGAAATGAGAACTTTTCCTGTGTATTAACAGGGTTACAGCATAAGGAATAAAAGCGATACTGATTTGTTAGAGGGAAAAAATCACAGTTTCTGATATGCAAAAGCTTTCTCCACAATACGAAAAAATTTCATATAATATTTGTTCATACCTCTCTCTCCTTGTCCTCCCCCTCACTGTTTATATAAGGTATACTGTCCAAAACAAAACAAAGTCCACACTGAGATATGCATGTAACTTTTCCAGACATGGGTTTCTTTGTTTAGAACATGAGTGCAACCACTTCAATGGATGCTTGTCATAAACTCTGTTCCCCTGAACACAAAGGTGCATTTTTTTTCTTGTTTTTGCTTTTTTTTCCTTTTTTTTAAATATACATATATATGTTGATGTTATTTATAAGCAATAAAAATAAGAGACAGAGACAAGAAATTTATGATGCTTTCTACAAGGCAGAATGACAAGGTCTGTATTGTGTTTTTCATTGTCCTGCAATTGACCTTGACATGCATATGTCATGGCTTGTTTCTACTGCTTTAAAGCTTGTCTTTACTGCTATGAAGAATACAATCTACCCAAACGGAAAAAGTTAGGCAGGGCCAAGTCCATGGAAGATGGTATGTGATGAGGCAGCAGTATAACACAATATGAACGTGTTTTCTTCTGCTGAGAGATGTCTAAGCTGACAAAAAAGAGGTCATTCTTGTTACTGGATTTTAAGGTCATTGTCAAATGACCAATTAAGGACCATTGACCATTGTCCATGACCAATTAAGGTCATTGTCAAAGATCATTGATCATTGAAAAATAGTATACTCTATCTTACATTGGTTTTGGATGCTGTAGTTTGATAACGTGTTCTGGAACATTAACATATTTTGGGTTGCAATCTGTGTTGTATCTGATAACAGAATCAGAAATTCTTTTGATGCTTGAACAGCAATATTTCATGCTAAAATTTTCTAAAAGTTCAGTGAGCTTCTGCAAGGGACAGGGTCTGATGTGACCTGTATTATGTTGAACATCAGGCAAATTCATGTGTTACAGATCGTCAGTGAAAATACTTTGCATAAGGTACTTGCTGTAATGGCTAGTAAATTGCATCAAAATTGCATGCTAAGCACTTACTTGTATGCTCTCTCTCTGTCTTCCTCTGTTTACCATTTTGCAAAGACAGTTTATGTACTCAGGAGGATGATCACCAACATTTTTCTTCATCAGAAGAACTGGTGCTTAATTTTGTTCTGTGTATCTGTTAACTATATAGGCATTTTGTCCAACAAACAAACATTTGCAATAAACAATTATAATTTTTGATTAAAGTGTTAGGTTTAAGGTTACTCTATGTTGCCTGCATATTACTTTTTTCAAAAAGCCTTGTATCTGAAAATCAGACAATTATTGTAATACCATTTGGACTTTTCAGTTTGCTTTCACTTATTTACCTCTTAGCTTTTTCCGCCACCATGTGCTCTAAACACCTGATGTATGATTATTTTTTTTTTCCCAGGTAACTTTTGGATCCTTTATAGTCCCTTTTTGGGACTATAGGTACATTTTTTTTTCCCCTCCATTCATGTTTGGCATGAGTGTGGCCTGGCTTCTTCCATGTAGTATACAAGCTCTGAGGATGGCTTTTAAACAATATCTTAGCAATTTTATTTTCCCCAACCCCTGTTTTTTCCCAACGTGCATTGCATACTTAGGTTTTTTTTTTTTTGGTCTTTTTTATTTTTTGACTTCAAATACGTCAAGGCCAAACTTCGGTGGAAGTACTTCATGTGAATAGACCTGCATGACAGTTTTATCACTTAAAAAGCCTGAAAAATGTTGTGATTTCTTATTACTGTCATTTATTGTATTGACATTTTTGCTTACACACCTTTTTTCCCCTTAGAAGATAAATGAAGAACAAGTTAATGAAACCCCTAAGAAGGTGAAGGAAACTTTCTTTCAGATGTTTTTAATTGTTGGAGCCAAGCTGAGTTTTCATTTGTATGTATTTTACTCACCAAACTCAGAAAGATTAATCATATAAATGACAGAAAAGTTTATATTGCATCATTAATGAAAAAAATTGAATAAATGATGCCAAGAAGAGTTTTTTTTTTTTTTTTTTTTTTTGTTCTGAGCACTCAGGTTCCTGTCTGTATAGAATGCAGCAAATAGATAGAGCTCCTAGTTTCCTATGATAGGATGCCTAAGATGATTTTATTCTGTACTTATATAGAACATTCTACACTCATTGTAGGTCACAGCAAAAGATTATCCAATGGTAAGCAAATTATTTTTTGTTCTGCAAAATGCTAGTTAAAGTATTTTAAAGGTAGTTTGAGATTACACATCAGTTTTGGCTTTCTTGTTTTTCAGTGTTGTCACTTTGCTACTCTTATATTTGGTCAAAAGAGAGTGTACTATTAATAACTTTCATTCCATGGTTTTCAAGGGTGCCTGTTAGTTGTAAGTTTCTGTAAACTAATTTTACTCCCAGCTGGGAGATGACCCACACAGAGAGTTAATAAAACCGCCTACTCAGTGGGGTATGCATAAACTGTCCTTCTACATGAAAGCTGAGAACCACGTAACTAAGACAGACTTCATTCTGTGCTCTTACTATAATTGTAGAGAATAATGCTAATGAAAAAGTTCCTGCTGTACCTAGATAGTTTTTTTACCATTTATTTCTGTGCCTGAGGGACAGCCTGGTGACTTGAAAAATCTGCTTGCCTGTATTCAATTGCCACAAATATTTTGGCAATGAATTTGTAATGAAGAATGTTTGAAAAAGAAGGCAAAGTGTAGGAAAACATTACAAAACAAAACAGAGAATGTTAAATATGTTCAAAATCTGTCCTTCTGTATGCGATATTTATTCTGGCAATATCATTCTAGTTTTTTTTTTTTTTTTTTTTTTTTTCTCTGTCAAGGAGCAAATAATCAATGTTATTTGGAACATTGCTAAGCATGAGAGGCAGCATACCAAACAGTTTAATTAAAAGGTTTGCAAATACCTGCATGTCAAATAACTGTTTTCAGAAGTCATTTAGGAAAACATGGAAATTTTTGAAATTTCAGGTTGAGTTACTCTTGAGAATAAAAGCAGGTCAGAAAAGGCCCATGTCTAGATAGAAAAAAATAAATAAAGTGTGTTAGCATTGTGATGGTTACAGCTCTCTCACCTTAGAATCTGCCCAGTGCTGAGGGCTGTAAACTCAGTGGACAACAAAAGTGCAACCAGCAAAGTAAATATTGGCTTGAATGCAGTGATAGTTTTGTTGCTGGCTTTATATATGATCACTAAGGTCTTGACAGCTCTGTAGTCGTGCTTTTAAAGCCACTGGCATGAATAAGATAGAGGATAAAGGGCTGTCTCTATTAAAGTACTTGAACTCTGTAACGGTGAAGCTCGTGTCTGTAATTCAGTCTGTAATTCAGTCTGTAATTGTCAGCTAACTTTCTACAGTTGCATAGAACCACCTGTATGCTGTGTTTATAACCTAGCCTTACATGACCAAATGACCAAGATTCTCTCAAAGCTACTGTTCCTCATCTATTACATGGCAAATCCAGGTTTGCGTCCTGGTGCTTTGAATTCCATTCAGCAGCAATATGTCTGAAAGTTTAGTCATGAAGTGTTTAGCCAACATCTTCATAGCTCTAGCCCAAAGCATTTTCTTTTGAAATAAAGCAGTAGCATTATTTGGCATTTCTTTCTTTCTTTAAGATTTTATATTTGCTGTCCAGCATAACTGACTGTTCTTGGATTATGCACCTGTGAGCTGAAAAGTTTGGCATTTCCAAAGGTTCTGAACAGTTTTTCTTTTAATTTTCACTTGTATCTATGAGGGCTGATCACTTCTAAAATTCAGATGATAGGATAAACAGAGTAATTCTGAAGTTGTAAATGTCAAAGAAATGTTTATGTAATGAAATTATTGTGCAAGAAAAAAAAAAAAGTGTTTATACAAGCCTCTACAGTATTGTAGCTTCTGATCAGTCTCAAAGCAGATGCACCTCTTCAACTAAACTTGGAATACAGCCTGATATACTGGTGGGTTTGGGGGTGGTTGTTTTTTCTGTTCTCTAATAGCCAGTGAATCATTGATTGCTTGACAAAAGAAAGGCTTTTGAAGGACTTTATTTTTCTGATTTTTATTTAATGTTTTAATGGAATAACTGCATACATATATGTTCTTGAAGGTATGTTTGAGTAATATCTTACACATATGTAGGATAAAAAAGGAGAAGAACCTTAAAAACACTGATTTATGTTTGATCTGAAGATGTAAAAGATAAGCTATAGGCAGAAATTTATTATCAGTTTAATAGAAATACAAGATTGGATGAGAAAGCAGTCTGGCTGATACGGATTGTTATTACATATGCCTATTGATGTTAGTTAGCAATGCACGTGGTAGCATACATTTTAATGAAATGTTACTAGTCCTTTTGGTTGGAAAAGCTTAAGTTAACAAATACCCATGGGAACAACTGCTTCCCTTGCTGTAGTTATATGAAGTAAACTTTAAAATTTGCTGAAATGAGACCTCTTACTATGATGACTTGATGACTGTGATGTGCCAAAGTAATCCATGTAGTTTGAGGGAAGGCTACAGGACAAGAAAACTCTAAAAACCGAAGTACAGCTGTGAGCACACCTCTTCAGAGCAACTGAAATCTTTAAATGATCCTGTATTTAGGTATCTGTGAAGGTCTGGTCTGCTGCACTCACAAATCCAAGATGTTTTGTAATTTTGGAATTACAGAACTGCCAGTATTTGTGTGAGGAAGTAGACAGAATACATGTTCAGTCCCACTTAGGTGCCCAAAGGCCATATTTATTGTTTGTTTGTTTATTTATTTATTTATTTATTTGAGATTCTGTTCTCCTACTTTCGTTCTCTTTGTGTTTCTTCTGTCTTGTACAAGAGGAAAAAGTAAATTGTTTGTATTCTTCTACACCTAAGTTAAGCACGTTCATAAAAGTTTAGAAAAAATCATAAAGCTATTCATATTCAGACACGTAGCACCAGATCTGAAATGCACAGTTACTTGGGATTGACTCCCAGATTTCTTCCAGTTGTGAGAGTACTGGGTAAATGTATACCGTTCTTTACAGTTCATGTGGTTTGCTGAGTCTGTGACTGAGGGCTATTGGATAGCAACCCTCCTTCAGGGTAGTCTGCTGGAGAAAGGTGCATTGCTGGACAGATAGCATCATGGGTGTCTACTACTGACTGCCCACCCAGGACCATGGCACAGACGAGCTGTTCTATAGCCAATTAGGGGAAATCTTGGGATTGGTTACCCCTGTCCTTATGGAAGACTTCAGCTTCCCAGACTGGGAATATCATACTGCCATGACAAGCAAGTCTGGGAAATTCCTAAAGGGCACTGAAGATAGCTTTTGGTCAAAAGTACTTAGTGAGCCAAGTAGGAGAGGAGTAATGGTTTTAAACTAAATAACTGTAGATTTAGATCAGATATTCTGAAGAAATTATTGTTCAGAGGGTGGTATGGCACTGGAGCAATGGTATGGCACTTCAGAGAAGCTGTGGATGCCCCATCCCTGGAAGTATTTAAGCCCAGGTGGGATGGGGCTTTGAGCCATGTGTCTAGTGTAAGGTGTCCCATGGCAAGGAGATTGGAATTAGATAATCTTTAAGGTCCTTTCCAATCCAAACCATTCTATGATTCTATAAAATAGTTGCATTCAAAATTGTTGGTGTAAGGAGAAAATGAAAAAAGCTAAAGCCCAACTTGAGTTGACACTGGCAGTTGTGGTGTCAGACAACAAAAAAAATCTTTTCCAAGTATGTCAACAACAAGAGGAGGTCCAAGGAAAACATTGCACAAATACTTGGAGCAGATGATCACCTAACAAGTAGGGATGAGGGAAACATGGAGGTATTTGCCTATTTTCACCTCAGTTTTTCATATTAATTATAGATCTTCAGTTGCCTGGTCCTCTTGAGTTGGACGGTCATGGCTGGAGGAGCAGTGACTTTCCATTTGTGGTCACCAAACTTCTAAGTGAACAGCTGTATCAGCCGAACATTCATTAATTCCACGGGGCCTGACAGGATTTACCCCATAGTACTGAGGAAGTTAGTGGGTGTTATATCTGTATCCCTCTCAATAATTTACCAAAGGTCATCGGAGTCTGGGAGGTCACTACTGACTGGAAGCTAGGCAGTGTTATACCGATCTGTAAAAAGTGCATGAGAGAAGACCGGGGAAACCACAGACGTGTTAGTTTAACCTCAGTCCCTAGAAAAAAAAATATGAGTCCTGGGGGATAGGGAAAGTCAGACAAAGAAAAAAAAGCAGTTATCAGGCATAGACAACGTGGATTCATCAAGGGGAAGTCCTGTCTTAGTAGTTAAATCTCCTGCTATGATAAGGTCATCCATTTGGTGGGTAAAAGGGGGTGGGCATAGTCTTTCTGGATGTTAGTAAGTGCTTTGATACTGTCCCTCAAAGTATCCTTCTAGACAGATTATTCACCTGTGAGATAAACAGGTTCATCCTACACTGGCTCAACAGAAAGAGCGTAGAGGGTTGTAGTGAGTGGGGCTATATCTGAGGGATCAGTTTAGGAGCACTGGGCGATCAGCAATAGCATGAAGTCAAACAAAGGAAAATGACAGGTTCTGCATCTGGGAAAGAGTAATACCAGACAGATACAGACTGGGAGATGAGTGGTTAGAGAGCAGCTCAGCAGAAAGGGATCTGGAGGTGCTTGTCACCAGTAGGCTCAACATGAGCTAACAGTGTTCCCTGGCAGCCAAGAGGGCAAACTGCATTTGCAAACTGCATTAAACACAGCAGAGCCAGCTGGTCAACAGAGGTGATTCTCCCACTTTATTTAGCACTGGTGTGGCCTCAGTTTGAGTACTGCATGCAGTTCTGGGCTGCACATTATAAAAAGGACATTAAGATACTTGAAAGCATCCAGAGGAGGGCAGCAAAGCTGATAAAAGGGCTGAAAGGCAGGTGGATCACCGAATCATAGAATTGGTTGGATTGGAAAGAACCTTAAAGATCATCTAGTTCCAACCCCCCTATCCTATGAGGAGAGGCTGATGGTATTTGGTTTGTCTAGTTTGGAGGAAAGAAGGTTAACAGGTGACCTCATTGCTCTCTACAACTTCCAGAATGGAGGAAATGGAGAGGGAGGTGCAGATCTCTTCTCACTGGTAACCAGTGATAGAATGTGAGGGAATAGCACAAAGCAGTGCAGTGGATGTTCAGACTGGATAGAGGTTAGGAAAAATTCTTTTATCGTGAGGGTGATCAAAGAGTAAAACAGGTTTCCTAGAGAGATGGTTTATGCCCCTATCAGTGTTCAAGAGGCATTTGGATAATGCCCTTAATGACATGCTTTAACTTTTACTGAAGTGGTCAAGCAGTTGGACTTGATCTTTATAGGTCCCTTTGAACTGAACTATTCTATTCAATAATTAAAAGCTTGTGAATTAAGGTGATATTTATTTATGGTCTTCTTGTTTACTGGTCTCAGAAAAATGAAATATATTTTCCTGCCATTTCAGAATTTGTTCCTGGAATATCTCATATGACTAGAGGAGGAAGACCACTTATTGTATTATTTAAAGCTCTACTTCTTCTTTCCCAAAACCCTTCCACCATCCTTATTGTCTCAAATATAATTCTAATTACCTAGTTTTTACTTATATTACACTTACACATTACTTTGGAAATGAGTGCTTTTTCATGAACTAATCCTTCACTTCACTTCTCAGACAATTCTTATCTTGTTGAAATGTTACTGTCCATGTTCTGTTCCATTTCAGCAAGTGTAAATTCTCAGACTTGAAAATCGGGAAGGAAATTGGACATCCAAATGTTTCCTGTGAATACAGTGCTTTTTTATGCAAAGGAATGCTTTCTATGGAAAGTTTTTCTCTAGTTTCACTGCTTATAGGAGTTTGAAGAGTGTTCAACATGTTTGTCTCTGCCAATGAACATCCAAGACAAAGAGAAAGTGTAGTTGTAGAATAAATTAAAGTAATTAATGGCGGTGGACTGCTGCATTAATAACCTGTTCTGCCTCCGTGACAAGGATTGCCCCTTATTTTTTAGCTGATACTATGGTGTCTGTCACAATCAGTACTTGCTGTTTGGGTCTCTTGAATGCTACCATTAAGAAATTGTTTAATAGGAATAGCTACTATGAAAAAAATAAGTGGCAGGAGTGAATATTCTTATAAAGGAGTAGTTTGATTCTGTGTACCTTTGGGGCTATGGCAGAAAGCAGAATATTACCTAATTTACCAGTATTCATCTCTGTAATCATGCTGATTTGTGTATTTCAAGGCTATCAGCATGCTTTAGTGTGCATGTTGCAAGTACATTGCTGTTAGAAATTGGAAAGCGGTTGATTAATTCATAACAGGAAAGCTTTACATCTTCCTATTTGTTTCTGTCCATATCAAGTCATTTCCTGTAGCCATCCTTTCAGAAAATCTGGTGCCCTGGGACACTGAAGAACAATCTGAGGAGGAAGCGTGTTGCCCATGTTGGTGCTGCAGTGTTTCCACTCATTCTCCTGACCTGTAAATAAAACCTGCACTGAACAATGATGGGGGTAATGTTGAATGCAATACAGCAAGGTTGCACGTGGTGTTTTGTGAAAGAAGGCATGGGAAATGAGTCAAACTTTTTCAGAGCTCTGGATACTAAATTTATCAGTGGTGAGCTAGTGTGGCATTATACGACAACTGGCCTTCACCCACATTAAAAAGCACTTAGATTCTCAATTTCAAGTCTTCCCTCTGAAAGAAACAAATCTGGGAGGTCAAATTAAATGGTACAGGAACTGGGCATCTGCCTAATAACAAACAAACCAACCAACCCCCCGTGGTTTGTCTGCCGGTAGTCTGTCAAGAAAAGGGCTATGAGCATTGTAAGCTGACTGAGGAAACGAGTTGGGAAGTGTTTGGGGAGCAGCGCTGTGCGTGCTAGAGTCCGCTGCGAGTGAGTGCGAGAGCCTGGGGGAAGGGAGAGGGAGGTTTTAAAAAAATAAATATTTCAAATGAGGTGGAGTTACCAGAGCATGAGTGCACTGAATGGGCATTCTGGCAGGAACAGCAAGCAGCAATGCTAGCCGGAACGGTCAGTGAATTATTTTCTGTCTGGATGGAGTGAACTCTGTCTTCAAATGAATTGGCTTTGTTTAGAGTGAGTCTGCTTTACTTTCAGTGCGGACACGGGAATCTTCTTTGCTGTGGAGTTGTAATACATAGAGCAGAGTGATTGGTATTCTAATGTGGAGAATGGCTTTTCCCGAGCCTCCCCGCGGTGGAGGAGCTCGCCTGGCTGCTGTGCTCTTCTGAGCTGCAGAAAGAATGCAGTGCGATCGGCTCAATAGGAGGAAGCTCTTCTTTTTTTCTGCCCTGAAAAAAGTTTGTGCACAGCCCACGCTTCGGGAGAGAATTTCTGTCATGATGGCTTCCATAGGTAGGTTCGTGGTTTCCTGCTCTCCCTCTTTCTTGTTTGTTTTCCTGAATCGGAAAACTGATTTTGTGGGGCTTCTGTTTTGCTAGCCGCCTTCTTAACGCTGCACGGTAGGGCAGGCTGCACTGTAGGGAGGGAAATGGAGTCCGCACTGTGTGTGTGAAGTGTGTGTGTGGGGAAGACAGGGGTTAAAAAATATATATCACTTTGGCAATTCAGTGATAGAGCTCTGTCTATAATGCAGTGTGCTGCAAGAGTTTCCTGAGCTCATTTGTGCAGTTGTGGGTGGGGTGGGGCTTGCTTGCATGTGGTATACTTTTATGTTGGTAACAAACTTTGAAGGAAAAAAATCTGGGAAAGAATCAAGCCCTGTGTTTTAAGTAGCGAGGTTTGGAGTCTGTAGAGAAATTACAAAGCTTTGTAGACACCGAGTTCGGTCAGTATGAGCTTTTTCCCTGTGATCATTAATGAAGTGACAGGTCATGAAGCAGGCTGACTCGAGAGCTTTGTGAAGCTGTTATTTCTGTTAGGGAGGGACTTTTCTTTCTTTTTTGTTTTGTTTTTCTTTTTTAGTAGAAGAAATGGGGAAAAAGGGAACTGCCTGGAAACATAAGTAATTGCTGACTCCATACAAAAACTTTGCCTAGTCTGATTCTTTTTCCTCCTCCAAGGAGTTTCTAGTAAGATCATAGTGGCATTAAATTTCCTTTCAAAAGAATGAAAAGTCTTTCCTTAATGAGGAATTTCACAAACTTTTTTGCTTTCTTGCTTAATGAGGTAAACAGTGTATTGTGCCACAAGCACTGGCAGAGTAATTCTTCTATTTCAGGCAGTACTTTGTTAGATTTAAAATATTCTTGTCGTCTTAGTCCAGATCAGAATTTTCCATCAAAATTTAATACAGTCCTAGAACAGCCAACTTCTTGCATGGTATGATGTGCAGGATGCACCAGAATATTTTAAAAGGGTCTTAATGATTCTTATGAAGACAGATTTTTCATTCAGATAGTAGCAGGAAATTCATGGAAGGATTTGCATCCCAAAAAGGAGAGTTTTTTGCTCTGCATAAGAGTCAGAGCAAAAAACACCTAATAGCTCTACTTCTCAGTCCTGTTACAACAATGATCAACACTGAAGATTAGCTGAACAGAATTTGTTATGATCAGTTTAAATTCCAGACTATTAAAAGCACTTCTTAAAAAAAAAAAAAAAAAATTGTTCTCAAACAAAAATGGTTTAGGTATCCTACTTCAAAACTAAAAAGCAGCCCTCATATTTGGTTTTCAGGCTGCAGTGAGCTGTTTAGACATTCATTATGAGTAAGTGATTCCAGAAAAGTGAACAGGTTGAAGAGGCTGTACTACACATTTAGGCAGTATTTTAGAAAAGGGGGGGCAAAGTGAGATGGTTGGTCTAAGGTCTGAATATTAGTTTGTTTGCTTCCATTCCCCCTGCTAGGATCTCCTGAGACATCAAGAGCTGCATACTCAGACCTCTCTGGTGCTAGCACCAGGGAACTGGACTGAGATGAGAAATGCAGAACTGAAACTTTCTTTGACCCTCTTTTCCGCCTTAAGCAGAGTAGATAGGATCATACATGAAACTGAAAATTTCACTGAGTCTTGGTGCTTGCTTTCCAAGAATGGCAGAAAGTCAATCCTGAGCTCAGTCCTTCCTTTGTTCACTTGACATTTGCTCTGCTGTGCGCCACTCCTCCCCCTTGTAATTGTCTTTTTCAGTGGATCTGCCAGTAGAGGAGTTGCATTTTTCAGTTCTGCTGACACACCCCAGACCTGTGTTTCCTACATGTCAAGCAATTTTAATTCCTAATGAACTTTGGTAGCACAAAGCATGGGGCAAAAGTTTTCCTCTCTCTTATTCTTGAAGTGTGCTTGGTCTTCCAGAACATTCTGCCTGAAAAATTAGTACTCTTCTTTTTTAAGTTAGTACGTTTGTGATTCCTAGAGATTTTTTATTCCTCTAAAACTTCTGCAATTTAGTGGTAATTGTTCTATTCAGCAATGTGAATATCTGAAAATCCATTATGAGATAAACTACTAAGAATGAAATTGACTATCTCTAATGGCAGTTAACTACTTTGCCGTAAACAAAATAATGAAGTCATATTAATAATTATATCCTAATTGTTTTGTTGAGTTTGTTTTTGTTCATCCCAGAATGATCTGCTGAACTTAAAGGCAAAATGGTAGTGTTCCTGTTTATGCATTATGGACTGACAGCTGTATTAGCGGCTCCCTCCTAAAGAGTGTTTTTATAAATGTCAAGCTCTGTGTTTTCATGTGACCCAGATGACTTGAGGAGATGCTTCAATAGATGAATTGCATTCCTAAGACAGCAAAACTATGCTTAAAGTCAATAACAGAGCATCTGCAAGATCTTTTAAAATATGTGAGAAGACACGCAACTGATTGCTTTAGTCTCTAGGGAAGGCTCTTTTTTTCTGGTACTATTTGGGGAAATAAAACAGAAATCAGTATAAACAACTTCAGAAAAGCATGATACAGATCTTACTGCTTTAAAGATGTGTTGCAAATTCCATTTAGCAAATATGACTTACTTATATTTCAGTATTTTTGAGTGAATCAATGATATCAAGCATTTGTAAACAGTCTAAGTGTCTGTCAGGGGAATGGTAACTTCATCAGAAATGGTTGAGAGTAAGATCTTCAGGGTTGGGACTGTGCATGGGGAAAAGTGGGGTCTTGTAAATCATCCTTTTGGTAATATTTATCTCTATGAGGACAGGGGCATAGGGCAAGTGCAATTAATTCCTGGATCCTGGGGTTGTCTGGAGATAAGCTCATACCTGGCACAGCTTCAGGGGGTTGCATTTGTTTGTTACTGGCAGGAGCCTCTGGGGGCCATTAGGGGAGCTAGAAGTTGCTGTAACACAGGAAAGTTCTAGCGGGTACCCACTCTTGTCATTCATCTTGCTAGAAGGACAGAAACTCTTGTGGAGAAGTCACAGAGACACCCTTGCTCACCCAGTACTTAAAGAGGAGAGCTGCTATTCAAAGGATATTTCCTCAAAGGGCAGCATGGATGATTTACAGTCCTCTTTAGGCATAAGGCAAGAATGTTTGTTTATTTATTTATTTATTTATTTATTCTTTAAATGCACACAATAAGTATTTGCATGAAATTAGAAACCTTCAGTACAGCAGTGTAGCTTACCTTTAATTATTAGTGGTTTGGGTTCTAGTTCTTAAACATGTTATTTCTTCCACCAAAGAAACATCTCTTTACCGTCTCTTCAGAGATGCTGTTTAATTTTCCAGGTTGTCAGCTTCTGCAGTGTGTTTTCTGTAATATCCAAGAACATCATATGTACCACTGAGATTCTTGTCAGTTCTATTAAATGAAGCAAATGAAGCTGGCCTTGCTAGTGCAGCAAAGTTAGTATACGTATGCTAGAGCCACCATCTTCATAGTTCCCTTATCCTGCCAGTTCTGCCCATCTGATTTGGTTACGTGCAAAGAGAGTTGATCCACTCAAATAGAAATTAACAGAATCTCCAAGCAGTAGTAACCTTGTATTTTCCTTAACAAGCATGGTCTTTTCCTTAACAAGCAGGAGTTATAATCCTGGTTGTTATTGGTAGGTTTTTGATAAGAGGGGGAAAGATACTTAACACCATCTGACCCTGTGATGGTGTTTTTTTTTTATTATTGGGAAGCATGCTCTTTCTGAAAGAACATAGACAACAGTGAAGAAGAGTTTATGGATGCGCATAAAAATCAGCCAAAAACAGCTTCTGTTCTGTCCATATGAAAAACAATCAAGCAAACAAAAAGCAGAACAACAATTCTACAATCAAAATTAATTGGAGGATGGGAAGGAAAAAACTGAACTTCAGTAGTACATGTGTGCAATTAATAATTAAATACATATATATTGCAGGTGTGTGATTTTTTTTTAATTAATAGAGGTAAGCAATTTTAAAAAGTTTAGATATGACTGTGATATACTGTTATGCATGAGGAAGAAATTATTGTTACCACAGAAGGAAAGAAAAGATGGTTGGGACCTTTAGGGGTCTATAGTTCAACTGGTGACTAAGAACAGGACCACCTGTACTGGCTTTGAGTTAGGAAAACCCTTCCTGATGTAGGTTCCACCATGATCAGTACTGGAAATCTCTTACAGTACTGTACTACCCTCAGTGACAAAACACTTTCTGATTTCTAATGAGAATTTTCTAAGATGTTTTTGTCTGTTACCTCTTTGTTTTGTTTTGTATCTTTCAGTTTGACCTGCTGGTCAAACTTAGGCAAAGGAAGGGAATGCACAGATAGTGGAAACAGGGCCATATGCCCTGGAAAGAGTACAGAAATGCTGTCTGGATGTGCAGAGGTGGGATCAGGAAAGCCTAGACACCGACAGAACTGAATTTGACAAGAGATGCAAAGGGATGCAAAGAATAACAAAGGGATTCTACAGGTACATTGGCTGCAAAAGAAGGACTAAGGGGAGCGTAACACCTCTGACAAATGAAGACAGATGACTGTCAGCAGATGTGGAGAAAGCTTACTTAACAACTTCTTTGCACTGGTCTTCACTGGTGGTCAGGCTTCCCACATCTCATGAGTCCCCAGACCTCTAGGTGGGGGCTGGGTGAGCAGAGTCCCTCCCACTGAAAGCGAGAGGACCTCCTGACACAACAACTACAAGTCTATGGGGGCTGATGACATGCCTTCCAGGGTCCTGAGGGAAATTAGTTGATGTAGCTGCTAAGCCACTGCCCATCATATTTGAAAAATCATGGTAGGCAGGTGAAGTCCCCGGTGACTCAGAAAAGGGAAACATCGCTTCCATTTTTAAAAAGGGAAAGAAAGGAAGACCTGGGGAATTACAGACCGTTAAGCCTCACCTTTGTGTCTGGCAAGATCATGGAACAAGTCCTCCTGGAGACAATGTTAAGGCACATGAAGGTGATCTGAGACAGCTAGCATGGCTTCACCAAGGGTAAATCATGCCTGACCAATCTGGTGGCTTTCTATAGTGGAATGACTGCATCAGTCAGCAAAGGAAGACTGATATCATTTATGTGGACTTCTGTAAGTCTTTTGACATGGTCCCACATGACATAATTTTTAAATTGGAAAGATACAGTTTGAAGGGTGGACCATCTGGTGGATAAGGAATTAGCTCAATGGCCACAGAGTGGTGGTCAATGGTTCTATGTCCAGTTGGAAGCCAGTGATGAGCAGGTCTCAGGGGTCTGTCTTGGGCCTGGTGCTTTTCATTATCTTCATCAGTGACATAGACGATGGGATCAAGTGCACCCTCAGCAAGTTTGCAGACAACACCAAGCTAAGTGATGTGGCTGATAGCAAAGAAAGAGCTGCCTTTCGTAGGGACCTGGACAGGCTGAAGAAATGGGCCCATGTGAACCGCATGAGGTTCAACAAGTCCAAGTGCAAGGTACTGCACCTGGGTCAGGGCAATCCCAGCCATGAGTACAGGCTGGGGGAAGAAGCAGAGAGCAGTCCTGCAGAGAGATACTTGGGGGTTCTGGTAGACGAAAGGCTCAACATGAGCCAGGAATGCACGCTTGCAGCTCAGAAGGCCGATTGCATCCGGGGCTGCATTAAAGAAAGAGTAGTCAGAAGGTCAAGGGAGGTGATTGTCCGCCTCTATTCGGGCAGAATAGAGTACTATTGGAGTACTGCGTCCAGGTCTGAATCCCTCAGCACAAGAAGGATGTGGAGCCATTAGAGCGGGTCCAGAGGAGGGTCACAAAGATGATCAAGGGGCTGGAGCACCTCTCCTATGAAGAAGGTCTGAGAGTCAGGGCTGTTTGGGCTGGAGAAGACTGGGGAGACCTCACTGTGGCCTTTCAATACTTAAAGGAGTCTTACAAAAAGGATGGAGAGAGACTCTTTACTTGGGTAGATAATGATAGGACAAGGGGGAATGGTCTTAAACTAGGAGAGTATAGATTTAGAGTAGACATTAAGAAGAAATTCTTCACTGTAAGGGTAGTGGGGCAGTGGAACAGGTTGCCAAGAGAAGTTGTGTATATCCCATCCCTGGAGGTTCAAGGCAAGGTTGTATGGAGTAACCTGATTTGGTGGGTGTCATCCCTGTCTATGTCAGGGGGGTTGAAAATAGATGATCTTTAAGGTCTCTTTTAACCCAGGTTGTTCTACAATTCTCTTTTTTTTTTTTTTATATCATCTGTCACTACTGAGAAGAATTGAGGTCTGTTGTCTCTTAGTTGATTTTCTTCTCCAGGCTAAACTATACCAGCTCCATCATCCTGTCCTCATAAGTCGTGTGCTCAAGACTACTTGCCACCTGTGTAGTTTACCACTAGATCTCTTCCCGTTTCTGATGTTTTTGAACAGGAGGCCTAGGTGTAGTATTCCAGGCCTAGCTTTACTAGCACCAAATACAGAGGGGGTAATAACTTCCTTTGATCTGCTGGCCATGTTCCTCCTAATACAGCTCGATATTCCTTGTTTGTGATGAAAGCAAATTGAAGACTCTTCTTCCAATGTGATACATACTGCAGTCTCTAGATCCTTTTCAGCGGGGCTGCTAGTTACTGGTTGGATCCCAGCCTCTATTGTTGCAAGGGCTTGTTCTGCTCCAGATTCAGAATTTTTCTTGTTTCATGTTGAACTTTAAGATTTCTGTTGGTTGAGTTCTCAAGTTCATTAAGATCCCTCTTAACCATTCAGTATGTGAACCACCCTCCCAATTTAGTGTCATTGCACAAATTTGCTGACAGTGCATTCTATCTCATAATCCAGGTCATTGATACAGATACTGAATTACAGAGAGCCCTTTATCAACCTTTGCAAGTTGCTGTTTGTTACTGTTCAGGAACTGGGCATCAAGCTGTTAGTTACAACCCTGTGGACTCAGCAGTGCAGCCAATTTTCAACCCATTTTTTCAGGTTATGTTTCCTCAGCTTTTGAGCAAAGAAATATGAAATGTCAAAGGAAATGCTGTTAATGCTTTTACTATGGCTAAGGCTCTCCTTGTGTACTTGGCCACTTATTTCATTGTAGAAGAGAATTGGCTAATTAAACATGGCTGTTCTTGATCATCTTTTTCTTCATTTGTCTGCAAATGGCTTCCATAGGAATATCTTTATGGTCTTCCCCAGTACATGAGTGAGAATGACCAGCCTGCAGTTTCCATATATTTGTTATTGCCATTCTTACAGAAAGCTTGATGTGGGTGATACTGGTAGTAGGGTGATGGTTGGACCAGATGATTTTGGAGCTCTTTTCCAACCTAATGATTTTATGATTCTGTATTACCCTTTTTCTAGTTATCAGTGTGGTTCATGGAAGTGGAATTATTGATACAGACATTAACTCATATTTTAAAATTATTTTATTTTCTTAAAATTAAAAATGCGGATTTCCAAATTTCTTGTAAATTGGTAATGTTAATTTGGAGACAAGAAGTTCTTCTGATTGAAACAAGGTCTTTACATTGTACTTGGTATATTTGTTTTTTTAATGATATAGTTTAATTTTTATATTATAATTTTAATTTTTAATATATATAATATTTATATATTTTTATATTTGTTTTGAAGGTAAAGAAAATAAAAGAAAAATGTGAGAAAGAGACAAAAACTGTTAGTAGTTTAAGATTATTTATTTTTTCTAAATCATCTAAATTAGAAGAAATACTGGAAAAAGTAGGGGTTCTGTTGTTAAGTCAGTGAAATATCTGAGTGATCTTGTGCTATAAAGTCCAGTTTATTAATAAAACAGATTTGTAGAAAGTATTGCACATTTGCATGCTTCCTCAGAGCTCCATGGCAATGGAGCAAAGTAACAAAGTGCTGATTCACAGAATCAAAGAATTGTAGGGGTTGGAAGGGACCGCAGATTTTGGGGGAGATTTTCTGAGGCAAAAGGTAAACTAATGATGACTGTCATTATCTTAGTCTACAAGTTATTTGGAGGGTTTCTTAACAGATACTTATTTTCTAAAATATAAAACCCACAAGTATATTGTTTTAAAACTGTGAAGAACATAAAACAGGTAACTTCACCTTTTCAGACAATGAAAGGAAAAGCATTGTTGGCTGAGGTTTTCAGGGTTTTTGCTTTCAGGTTTGCTTAAGTGTACTTATGTTTAACTATTCTCAACAACAATAACAACAAAAAATTGCAATACAGTAAATTAGCTGTTGTTCTCAGAGTTTGAAACAGTAATGGTAGAATTTGGCTAGCAAGAGACTGGGGAAATTCAGCCCTGAATGAAAGGTGGAACAACTTTTGTTGGAAAGGGTAGCACATACTATGCAAAAGAGGTGATAAAGTTATTCCCTTCCCTGGCAGCTGAAATTATAAAAAAGATCTTAACAATCTTTCACTGAAGCCTGTTTCTTGTCCTATTTCATGTGTTCTGTACAAAGGAAAAAACTGTGAGACCAAAGTTGTTTTTTGCAAGGGTATAATTTGATTCAGCCTATTTTTGTGAAATTGAAAGCAGAATAATGCAAGTATAAAATATTTAAGTTTCAGTAAAGAGTAAAGTTGGTAGTTTGCAGGTGGACTGAAAGCAAGAGAGAGTTTCAGCGTTAATTCCTATTAATTTTGGCACCTTAGCATTTGGAAAAGCAGAAGGAGAGATAATGAAAGGCAATATGGCTTCCCCAGAAGAACCATGCTTAGTGGTGGACCATCTTGCTGTCTCCTTTTTCTATATGCAGGAGTCTTAATTCTGCTCTTACTAGTAAGCCCTGTAGATGTTGTTAAGAAGCTTAAGAAAAAGGAAGTCTTAGCACTCTTGTTGTTATCCACTGGAGGAACTGTTTTTCCAGGAAGCCAAATCCTTTTGTCATAAATTCATTATTTCCAGGTTTCCTGGCTTCACATAGTAGAACTTCTGCTACCCCCTACTCAAACTGTATGATTAGAATTGTGCACTCCTTTTCACTTCATCCAGTCCAGCTAGCTGTCACTGGACTTTGCATGTCAGTATCTACCTCTCTTCCACTAAAGTTCTTTTCCTTGCTCCATTTTTTTTTCTGTAAAACTATGATTTTTCCAAGTCATCTTTCTTCAAGCTTTCCGTAGAAAAGCTAAAATTGTGCTTACTCAGTGTCATTAATTTTGTAATTTGCTTACTGATGTTTTTTCCTTTTATTTATTGTTTCTTTTCTACATCCTTCCATATGATCTTGGGCCTTTTATCTTTAAGAGCACTTCCTGCAGATGGAGGAACTAAATAATTGGATTTCTTCCCTTGGGTATACTAAAACTTTCTTCAGTTCCATCCTGGTCTTTTTTTTTTGCTTTTCCCTGATAAGTTTTTCTCCACTTTTTTTCTTCTGTAGATTTTAATATTTGGAAAAAAACATACCTAAACGAACCTTTTTCATAATATGTGCTTAAGATCTTCATCCAATACATTTTGCCTTACTGATATACTTCAAACTGTGAGGAATCTACTGTGTTTCTGGATATGGTTTTTTAATGCTTAATACTGGTGTTTTTTTTTTGGATTCTTGCTTTACCTTTCCTTGTACATATAACACCTCAGCTCTGACGTGAATCTAAATCTTCTGCCAAGATATTCAGGTGAATGGCAGTATAACTTGGCTGAATGAAGAATAAAAATGAATATTGCATAAGGGAAATGGCGATCATTTGACCTGTGGTGTCCTGAATAAATAAAGTTGTATCAGCAGAGACTGTTGTCACAGAAACTCTTACAGTTCCCTAGATGTGGGAAGGAGAGATGAACAGCTCAGCATTGTGGTGGAGTAGTTGGTAGTGCCAAACTGTGGTTGAAGCTAGCTCAATGTCAAGCTGCAAAGTGCCATTGAGTTTTTCATGAATGCAGGGGACTACAGCGTACATTTTTCAGAAGTGTTTCAAAGGAAAGAAGGTCTTGAGAATGCTTGTCTGGTAGGACAAGTCCAAAGTGAGTCCTGAGTGAATGAGAAATACCAAATTTATAGAATGTGGCCTTCTTTGCTGGAGAGCAATTTTTTTGCTGTTACCCTTAATTGGAGAGCTGCTCTTTGCTCAATCAGATAATGACAGGACAAGGGAGAATGGTTTTAAACTTACAGAGGGGAGATTTAGATTGGAGGTTAGGAGGAAATTCTTCACTCAGGGTGGTAAGGCAGTGGAACAGGTTGCCCAGAGAGGTTGTGGATGCCCCATCCCTGGAGGTGTTCAAGACCACATTAGTTGAGGCCCCGAGCAACCTGATCTAGTGGGTAGTGTCCCTGCGTATGGCAGGGGGGTTGGAACTAGATGACCTTTAAGGTCCCTTCCAACCCAAAACATTCTGTGATTCTATGAATGCAGTTAGTCAAAAAACATATTACTTATATTGGGTAGAGATCTATCACCAGCTCTTCCATTATATTTGTATCTTCAATTCTGTCAGGAAATATCTGTCTAAAGGAATGGTTTCATCAGCTGTTCATGTGAATGGTGAAGTGGAACATATATGAATGAGGCTGTTGGTACAGGAAATGTTTTGGAGACATCTTTCATTAGGCTGGAATTTCACATCATTGCTGAAGCAAGCCATCAAAGGGTGGATCCCTTTGAGGGAGACAGAAAAGATTGTGCAATGCTTGTAAATTTTGCAAAGCTTCTTATTTTTCTGCAGCTCCTTAAGGCTGGTAGTTGTTCAGTTACTTTGGTTGCTTTAGAGTAACATGCTTTTGTGTGTCCATTCAATTTTACACTGCCTTGAGCTAGTTTGGGGGAGGCCAGCTCATACTGTAGGGAGCTGAACAGTGACTTAGAGTAACTTGAGGATCTTGATTGGAGTTTTAAAAATCATTCAGAGCAGGTTAGCTATCACCTTTGAACAAAAAGGAATACAGAGATGGGATTATATGAGGATCTGCTAATATACAAGGCATGCTAATGGAATGACAGCTCTTTGACTTCCCAATGGGACCACTTTCTCAAAAGCTGTGGGGTGATTATGCCATTCGGCTGCTACAAGGAAAGAGGAAAAGGAATGCTTTACATACCTTTTATCTGGACGCTGGCTTGAGTTAAGCCACTCTGCTTATTATTTTTTTTTTCTCCGTTTTTTTTTTTTTTTTTTTTTTTTTCTTTTTTTTTTTCTTATTTTTTCCCTTTCTTTTTTCCTCTTTTCCCCTTTCTCCTTTTCTTTCCTTTTTCCTTTCTCTTTTTTTTTATATTTCATTTTTCTTTTCTTTTAAGATAGGACATGTAGTGGGTTCAAGTAGTAGTTAATGTGTAACATCTTACTTTCATATCGCTGTCTCCTGGGCACATCCAAGAGCTGCTTACAAATAGAAGATGCTTGCAACTTTTACTCTTTTTTTTTCCCTTTGCTGTTAAGTGGGATGTTGAATAGTGAGTTGGATCTTCTAACTTGCATATGGTCACAATAATATTTATTTTCTTCCTGAGTGTCTCTTTGCATCAATGTATGATGCAGAGTGCTGTTCATCTCTTAGGTTCTGTCTGTAAAGCTGATGGTCAGTTACCATCAGCTAACTGTTGGTAGTGGTAGCTGTTAGCAAGTGTAGGTATTTTGACCTGAGTGTTTGAAGAGACATGAACATGATATTAGTTTTTTTTTTTTTTTTTTTTTTTTGT
>CM021732.1:54219837-54247355 GCA_011075105.1 Heteronetta atricapilla
TTTTTTTTTTTTTTTTTTTTTTGTGTGTGTGTGTGTGTGTGTGTGTCAGTTCTTTTAGTAGGGAACTGCACTTCTACATTGTCAGAGTTCTAACAGACCTAACAGTGTAGACAGGATTTGGAGCAAGAAGCACCAGTAGATTGCAGCAAGCATGCCAGAGGAGTTTGTACCACACATACAAAAAATTCTGTAGAAACTATAAGCTTGCACAGTAAAGGGTTAACAGCTGACTGGTGAGTGTGGACTCTGTATCAGACAATAGAGAGGACATAGCTGAAATATTTGGCAAGCTTGTTTTTAATTGAAATATAAACAAAGCTGCTTTCATGATAAGTGCCTTTCAGATATATTTGTTTCTAGCCTGGGAATAGTTATGCAGAGTTTGCCGTTCATTTTGCAGATTACATGTCTGGCTGCCTGTGGCTTTTCACTGTTAATCTTTTACATGTGTGAAAATTTGGATATGAAAAGAAATGCTGTGTCTGTCAGCATTCAGTCAGTGGTTTTTCTGCCATGCAGCTTTCAGTGGTGTAAAGGTAATAGAGAGAGTCCAAAGCCTGAAACAGAGGAGAGTCATGTCTTAGTTCGTATCTTTAAGCAAGTGCTTAAGTGGTGGGAGGAGAGGACTTTGCTATGTATAAATGCTTTGGTTTAAGCCTTGTGCACATACTTGAGATTGCGTAACACTGGGAGAAGATTTTAAGCTATTTCATAAGGAGCAAGGAGCTCCCCTCCCCTTTCAGCCCCCAGGTTCTTTGTAACGGGAGTACAGTGACTCCCCTACATAGTCTGATACCAATGGGACAAGTATAGAGGCACTGATGGAAATAAACAACTATATGAAGTTACGCTTGTGATCATAATCCCCATACCTGCTGGGAATGCTTTATCTTCTCTTGTATCGTAGCAGAGTTGTCTCAACCTGTACTATAACTGGGAGGCATCTGCAGGTTCACGTACAGAAATGAGATGTCAGTTGCACCTAAGACATATTGTCTTACAGATGCAGCTCACAGTAGATCCATCTGCTTTAGTGTATGGAAAGTTGCAGTCCTGGGGCGGCTCAAGTGCTCATCAGACATACAATGTTAGTTTGATCAACCCACATCCAAGTAACCCTTTTTTTTTCCCCTCAGATAATAGTTTAGACAAAGTATTACTAGTTTATTACATATTAGAATAATTCTTCATGGCTTAACATCAATCTTTATAATACTTCGGAGCGCCACTGATTTCAGTAGGAATACGGCCTAAGACTGTGTTCGCACCAGAATGAGAGTGAATACAATATATCTGAACTGTTACAGATTCACATTTTCTTAGCTCTTCCCCACCACACCCATTTCTGTAGGCATTTCCTTTAAAGTTCACTATAATGGCTGGCATGTATCTAATTAATATTAGTTAAAGACATTTTGGTAGTTTTCTAATGCTTTCCTCATCCAGTTATGTGGTAGTTCTGTACAGTATGTGTGCTATGTGAGGAATTCAAATGGCTGTCACTCAGAGCACTGTTTTGCAGGTTTTCTTATCTCAGGCATTTCTTTTAAGTACCTTCCATCGTCCTGATTCAAATAATAGCAGAGACAGACTGTGCCGTGAAAAGTATTGAAAATATTTCTTTGGACTTGCTTCAGTGGAGCTCACAGCAACAGTGAGAATCTTCCTTCTCTTTACAGCATTAGAATCATTTCCTTATGGAAAAAATAAGATTATTTTTAGTCTTTGTTGGGCTGGAGTTGTTCTCTAGCTTTTTTGTTGTTGTTGTTGTTGTTGTTGTTTTTCTTCTCCACATCAATCTTTTTAAGTGTATCCAGTACTCCAGAGAGAGTAGAGACTATTTCATCTGTGGTCTCCTCATTGGTTCCAGTCTTGCAGATGTTTAGGTGATTGGAACTATTCAGGTGTATGAAGCTATTCAGATGCTTAAGCATATGCAGTATCATATTGCATGGCCTTCTCTGAGGTAGGAAACAGTGCAATTGAACGTGAGCATATGTGAAAAGGTTTTGGATTGCACCTGTAAAGAAAAGGAATAAATTGTTCCTTTATAAAGCTCTTCAATAGTAAGGAGCTGAGGGAATAGTCCTGAGGGAAGTGGTGGATGAAGTTGCTAAGCCACTATATTTGAAGAGTCATGCCAGTCTGGTGAAGTTCCCACTGACTGGAAGAGAGGAAACATAACCCCTGTTTTTAGGAAAGGGAAATAAGGAAAACCTGGGAAACTACAAGCCAGTCAGCCTCATCTCTTGTGCCAAGCAAGATCACGGGGCAGATTCTCCTGGAACTATGCTAAAGCACATGGAAAACAGAGAGGAGATTGGTCACAGTCAGCATGGCTTCACTAAGGGCAAATCGAGCCTGACAAATTTGGTGGCCTTTTACAATGGTGTTACAGTGCTGCTGGAAAAGGGAAGAACAACTGATGTCATCTACCTGGACTTGTGAAAAGCATTTCATATTGTCCTGCACAACATCCTTGACTGTAAAATGAAAAGACATGGATTTGAGGGATGGACCACTCAGTGCGTAAGGAATAAGCTGGAAGGTCTAACTGAAAAGTTGTGGTCAATGGCTCAATGTCCAAGTGCAGAGACTGGTGATGAGTGGTGTCCCTCAGAGGTCTGTATTGGGACGTGTATTATCTAACATATTTGTTGGTGACGTGGATAGTGGGATTGAGTTCACCCTCAGGAATTTTGCAGTTGACATCAACCTGAGTGGTTCAGTTGACATATTGGATGGAAGAGATAGGCTGGGACCTTGACAGGCTGGAGGGTTGGGCCGAGAGGAACCTCATGCTGGAAGGTTGGGCCAAGAGGAACATCCTGAAGTTCAGCAACAGCAAGTGCAGGGTCCTGCACCTAGGGAGAAGTAACCCAAAGCACTGGTATAGGCTGGGGTGTGTCTGTCCAGTTAGAGTACAGCTCTGCAGAGAAGGACCTAGGAGTCCTGGTGGACAGCAGGCTGACCACGAGTCAGCAATGTGCCCTTGTGGCCAAGAAGGCCAACGGTATCCTGAGCTGCATTTGGAAGAGTGTTGCCAGCAGGTCAAGGGAGGTGATCCTCCCCCTCTACTCAGCCCTGGTGAGGCCACACCTGGAGTAGCGCGTCCAGTTCTGGGCTCCCCAGTACCAGAGAGACACAGAACTACTGGAGTGAGTTCAGAGGAGGGCTACAAAGATGATGAGAGGAATGGAGCTCCTGTCGTACAAGGCTGAGAGAACCAGGTCTGTATACCCTGGAAAATAGAAGACTGAGGGGAGACCTCATTAATGTATATAAATATCCAAGGGGAGGGTGTTGAGAAGGTGGAGCCAATCTCTTTTTATTTGTGCCCAGCAACAGGATGACAGGCAACAGGCACAAACTGAAGCACAGGACGTGCTGGCTGAATGTGAGAGGGCACTTCTTTCCTGCAAGGGTGGCAGAGCACTGGAACAGGTTACCCAGAGAGGCTGTGGAATCTCCTTATCTGGAGATACCATCTGACATCAACCACTCAGGTTGATGTCAACTGCAAAATTCCTGAGGGTGAACTCAAACCCATCTGGATGCCACCCTGTGCAATGTGCTCGAGGTTATCCTGCTCGGCAGGGGCATTGGACTAGATGGTCTTCAGCGGTGCCTTCAAACCCTGCCCATTGTGTGATTCCATGATGTTGTGATACCATCCAGAGGGACCTTGACAGTTTTGAGAGATTGGCCTGTGCAAACCTGAAATTCAACAAGGTCTCCTGCAAAGTCGTGTGCCTGTGTTGGGACAATCCCAAACATGAATAAAGACTGGGAGATGAGTGAATTGAGAGCAGCCTTGTGGCGAAGAGCTTGGGGATATTGGTGGGTGAAAAACTGAATGTGAGCTGGGAACATTGCCCAGGAAGCCAACCATATTTTGGGCTGCATCAAAAGAAGTGTAGGTAGCAGGTTGAGGGAGGTGATTCTCTCCCTCTCTTCCATTCCTGTGAGATCCCACCTGGGGTGCTGCATTCGGCTCTGGGGCCCCCACCATAAGAAAGGTCTAATCAATATAGATCTGTTGAAGCAGAGCCACGGGAGTGCTACAACAGTGATCAGAGGGATGGAGCTCCTCTCATATGAGGACTGGGAAAGGCTCTCATATGAAGGCTGAGAAAGTTGGGATTGTTTAGCCAAGAGAAGAGAAGGCTCCAGGGAGACCATACTGCAGTACTTAAAGGGGGTCTACAGCAAAGATGGAAAGGAACTCTTTATCACAGATTGTAGTGATAGGACACGTGTAATGGTTTTAAACTAAAGGAGGGTAGGTTTAGATTAAATATTAGGAAGCAATTCTTAATGATGAGGGTGGTAATGCACTGGAACAGGTTGCTCAGAGAAGCTGTGGATGGCCCACCCCTGGAAGTGTTCAAGGTCAGGTTGGATGGGGCTTTGAGCAAACTGATCTAGTGGCAGGTGTCTCTGCTCTTTGCAGGGGGAACTAGATGATCTTTAAGGTCCCTTATGTGATTCTAGCAATAGCATTCACATGATTCGTCATCCAAGTGCATCCATTTTAACTTTATCCTGTATTATCTACAATCAGTATAAATACGTTGAACTTAGTTCAGTCTTGAATCAATTTAGAAAGCAATTGCTCTGATGCTATTTACAAGCTATTAGGAAAAAAAATGGTCTAGTTATTTTATGTATTTCTCTGTGTGGTGTGAACAAAGTCACAGATCTAAACCCATATTTGCTCTGTTCTTCTCAACTGCCTTTCAACCCCAGTTCTGTCCTTTTCTCCTCACGTGAGCAGTATTCTAGACCAATAGCAAGAGAAAGAATTACACAGAATCACAGAGGCTTGAAGTGACTTATAGTGATCATATAGTCACACCCCTGCTCAAACAGGGTCAGATAGTGCAAGTTGTACAGAACTGTTCGGTCAGGTTTTGAACATCTCCAAGGATGAAGACTCCACAACCCATCTGGGCAAGCTGTGCAATTGTTTGAAAAGTCTTGCAGTAAAAAACTTTTATTGTGTTCAGGTGGAATTTCATGATTTAATTCGTGCTCATTGCCTCTTGCCTCATCAGTGGGCACTACTGAAAAGACATTGAGTGCCCTGCCCCATGCAGCAGTGGGCTGGAGGTTGGGCTGAAATAACCCTCCAGTTTTCTATCACTTTGCTGTTTAAGTGCACGCTGTGTACAGTTAGCTGGGAAACTTGAATAGACATACCTGTCTTCACACTGTGGGCTGTGGAATGCAGAACAACTTGCCTCTGACATTGTTCTCCTGCTGGATGTTTTCAGCAATCAGTGTTGTGAAATAAAATGTTACTGTTTAAACAAGTAAAAATATTTTTTTAACGAAAAATTGGTCATTGTATAAACACTTCTTTCAGGCAGTACAAGGCCTGTAAAAATTTAAGTTGTTTTTCAATTTGTCTTGTACTTTGTTTCCTTTCTTGCAGAATCTCAAAGTTACAAAGAATCCCTTAACCACTCTATGATAATGTCTGACAGCACCATAGGTGCTAACCCTGCTTTGCTGAGGCCCAACATGCAGATGGATCCTTCCTTTCAGCGGTGTTTAGCATCTTCATGTACTACTTCAAGTAACAGTTCTGTCCCAGTGGGAGAAAGGTAGGAAAAGATTCTCTGACCTGAGTGTTTAGTTCTCATTGTTGTGATTTCCGGCCAAGATGTTATGCTTGCTTTTTTGTTGCAGGGCATTTGTACAAGAACTGGTTGTGACATGTGATGATGTTGTTGCCCACCATCTGGAAGTTAACACATTCACAAGATGTTATTTATATGTCTGAGAGGCACTTGTGGTTTTAAAGAAAATCTAGGAATACAAAAATGAATAGGGACAATCAGTGGCAGTCATGAACAATTACTTCTATTTACTTAATAGATGGGGTGTTTCATTACAGCTGATAATGTTTCCTTTTCTATCACTCTGCAACAACATTCTTTTGTGGCTAACTGACCTTTTCATGGATAATTGGCTCCTTTTTCACAGTAAGTAAGTATTTGGAATGCTCTTGGTTGGTGTGTCAAACTCTCAGTAAGGACTTACAGTGTGTTGGTTTCTATATGTCTTCCAATCTAATTAATTTGATTTTCAGTCAGTACTTGGACTGTGAAAGAAGTTTCTTGTAATTATGACTGCGAATCATAATACTCTTGTTAGGGGATCCTGTTGTTTCCACTAGCAAAATGGGTCTCACCAGGCATCCAGAATTCACTCCAAGTGTTGATTCTTATTTAAAGCAGTGAGAATTTAATGGTACTCATATTTCAGCTCAAGCTGGGAGCCTCCAAGGATGGACTGCACTCAAGACTTCCCTTGGGTTCTTACACCCATACAATCTTAATTTTGTCCACTATGGTTCAATCAGCTCTTGACACATATACATTATGTTACTTCAGACTGGCAATTCTTTTTTGCAGAGCACAATGTCTTCTCTTAATCTCCTGGGGCATGCTTTCATTCTGCCATGTCCTTGGTCAGCACATCCCCATTCCCCATCCACACAAAATGTTGCTCAATCACCACTGCATAACAAGTTCAGGTTATGGGAGCTCATGCTGCGGCCTAAGGCTTCACCAGATTTGCCCTACTAATGTCAAACAATAGCTGTCTGAGTTCCTTACATGCCAGTGGCTTGTTTCCCTTTTGCTCTGTATAAAGTACATTAGTATTTTCTGAGGAGAAGCCAATTTGACATTTAATTATAAGTGGATATAAATTACAAGCTTATCAGGCAATGCAGTCATTATCAAGCTTGCATTCCTTCCTTAAACTTTATCTAGAAATTTTTGTTCCCTTCTTTTTAGACATTTTGTTTTTCCTGTTGCTTTTCACTTCATCTAGCTGATAACTAAAGCTTATCTTTTTTTTTTTTTTTTTTTTTTTTTTTTTTATGTTTCCTTTCTACCCTTTGCTTCCCTTCCATTTCTTTGGTCCTTCTACTTGGATCTGTTCAAATCTACCGGTATCCATTTCCACAGTTCCCTTTTAATTACAATTTTCTTTATAATTTTTTAAATAATTTTTTATTTTTATGCCAGTTCCTTTCACTTTGTATCTCAAAATGGGTTTGTTCTCTCTGTACGTATGATATTGCTGATAATGTTTTTCAGCCAAAATTGAAGGACATCTCACTTTCAGAAGAAAGGAGCCAATTCAAACTTTCATGAGATGGTTTTGTCAGAAGCGTAGTCTGTGGTGTTTAGGATACTTGTTATCCTTCACTTGGGCAGGTGGAACTCCTAGCCAGTAGAATAATCTAATGTTTTTGTTGTCTATATAAATAATAAATGTATAAATACTTAATATTGAAGTCCATCAATCAAACAGAAGCTTGGAAAAGTGTTTCTCATACTCTTTATTGTTTTATGTTTGTTGTTCCCATATGCAAAAGTTAACCACTGGACCTACTTCTCTTCTGTTTGCAATATATATTTTATTAGAAAGGGGCCTGATCTAACAATTGGGTCTTGTGGGCTGTGTTCTTACCATGCTTATTCACTTGTGTGATGGTGAACAATGCTGTCCTTAGCGCTTGTCTTGCATTCTTTCTTGTTGTCAAAGTGTACCTCAGTGAGCAAGTGATTGCTTTCAATGATGACTGTATGGACTGTATAGTGACTTTTTAGGAAAATGATTTGGCTGTTTTATTATTTTTGTGTTTGATTTTTTTTTCTCGACAGCTCTCCTGCAACAGAATGTCCTTGGCTTGAAAGCAGCCCTAAATCTTCCCCATCGCTCCAGCTTTCAATGGGAAATACCAGGCCAACAGGAAATTACCTTGTATCTTCGGAATTCTCACACCCTGTGCAAGATGGTTCTCTCTTGTCTCATTTCCAAACCCCAGGACTGCAAGTTGTCACCCGGAGCAGCCTGGAGAAATCACCAGTGGAGCAGCAACAAGAACCTACTAACAGTTGCAGTGCCCGGGCCTACCGGAACTACAGTGGGGGCAACATGGTCTGTAGCTCCCCACAAGAGGAGAAACAAGCTACTTTCATAGCCAGCACTAGCATCTCTCCTAAAACCATGAGCTCATCAGTGGCAAGTGCAGAGGACAATGGCTTTTTGGCACAAAACTTTCTTACAGTGACCTCTGGACACAATAGTCAAAACAATGCGGTTCATCAACACCTTGGAGGGAACCTACATTCTCAACCACCTCTTCCAGAGAAAAAGAGGTCCTCTGAAGAGGACCATTCCTTCACCTCTGTCTCACCTTCCTCAAGTGGCTTCTCTAGTCCCCACAGTGGAAGTACAATCAGCATCCCATTCCCAAACATCCTCCCAGATTTCTCAAAAATTTTAAGCACTTCCCTCGTGCCAGGTAGGTTCTGCATCAGAGAAATGCAAAAGACTTCTGAGTTGTATGAGTTTACCTCCCATTTAGGGGATTTTTAAAATGAGCAGGGGGAAAAACAGTGGAATAAAAATGGCAGAGAGTACTGGAATGCTTGCAATAAGAGGCACCATTTCACTGGTTTTGAATGTATTATTCTGAGGAAAATACTGCAGAACTGTTTCTGCCCTTCCTTAATTGTCAGCCAAGGGCAGCCCACCTTTTGAGCTGTGAAACCACAAACAAGGAGTATGCAGTCCAACCTCTTGTAATAAAGGCTGGCTTCTTTATGCATCTTTGCTATATTCATGTCAAGAACAGTTAAAAATGTCGATATGTATTCACTGGGTTCCACTGAAAAACTTTATATTTCGTATAGCTCTATAAATGTAAGAGTTTTTCATAATCTATAGGTTTTACAAAATTAAACTTTAAGAGGGTTTTTGGAGTCTTAGTGTATGGTTCTAAAACAGTTCAATGTTTCTCTCTGTTGTCCTTCTAATCATGAGTTTTTAGAATTGTTAATGTGGTTGGAAGTTGAAAAGCAAAAAATGTTTTTATATTTAGAAAATTTCTTAACTTCTCTTTCCTCTTTTATTTTATAGAAAACACAACAGATAAACATGTGACTGTGAAATTTGTCCAGGACACATCCAAGTTTTGGTATAAACCAGACATTTCAAGAGAACAAGGTATAACAATTGATGTATGTTCTGAGGTATATACTTACAGAAAGGCTAGTTGGGGAATGTGCCTTTTTTTTTTTTTATGACTACCAGATATCTAAAATAATTACAGAAAGAAATACAAAATCTATAAGGGCCGAAGACAACTTCAATTTATTTTGTCCAAAGGCTGAGTTTAAGAGTGGAGGGCATTTAAGTATTTCAGACAAATTATGATCCTAACTTAAATAACTACAAAGTAATTTGAGTATTCCTGTGGTAGCTCCTGCAAAAGTGCTTTACTGAGAAACTAATTTGTCTGTTGCCTTCTCACAACAATGGAAGTTGTTTTAAGGTACGCTGTAAGAAAATGTAAGCAGAATATGCTCTATTAATGCAATCTGGTATTATGGTGAGTCTTCACCAGTGTGCCTGGCAAAGCTATTTTGGCCTGCAGAGTTTGGAATAGCAAGTATGCATGATGCAATACAAAACAACTGCTGCTCTCAGAAACTTTTTGATAACAATTTGATGCTCTGGCATAATTTCAGCCATGTGTGTTTCCCTGTGTAGATAGGTTGAGAGATCCTAAATATCAGAGAGTAATTTGTTATCTAGGATTCATTATAAAGGCATCCTCATCTACCAGTTCTGTAGCCTAAAATTCATTTTCAGCTGCAAGTGACATACATTATTTCTTAAAGATCACAAAATAACACTCCTATGGAATAACATCTTTATGATGTACAATGTAGATACATCTATATATTACTGAATGAAAGGGGAAAGTTTTTATTACGTATGTGAAAATGTATACATGCAAACTTATACTCTGACCCTGCATCAAAATGTAAATAAAGTATTTTGGATGCTTTGTAAATGCAGTCAGTCTGACTGACCATCCTTGTGTCTGTACTGTAATATTGAGCTATACTGAATAGCATTTAGTAAGCTATTGAAAGCATTTTAAACTGGGATTCTTAAAATGAAGTTGTTGAAAAGGAAAATGTCAAAGCAGTTCTGTATTGGGAAGGAAGTTTACATCATCAAACTTGGAAGTAGAACGAAATAGCTTTCAGCTATTGGCAAATGATGAATTGCTGTGTCTGTCTAGTTCATATTATCTCAGACTGTGAGGATGCCACTTATAGTGTGGTGGTAAATATGAGCCTAGGAGGATAAAGGTCACAGAAAATGGATTATTTATTCACCTCTGGATGATGTTTCACTGGCTGTTTCACTTCACTCTCCTTCCCATTTTCTGCTCCCCACCCATAATGAGCACTGAGTACTCTGCAAATGGGCCGAAAAAGTTTCCTGCCTTGATGTTGGATTTAAAGAGGGGAATAGATCATAAAGGAATTTTAAACCTAGCTGCTTGAATAAATGAAAACAAGTATCTTCCCAACTTTGTAGTATGTCTCTTTTCACCTTACCAATTAAAATTCATTTTTAAAGGTGAGATTGAGATTTTTGGCTAATAGATTTCAAAGTCTGTAGCAGACTTATACCAAACAAGAGCAGTTTTCTTGCAAATGATTTCTCCTAAGAGGACTTATTACCTTGCTTCAAGCAGAGATCACAGACTATAGATGTAAAGTATTTCAGTGTTTGGACATTTGGAGAGCAAATACCCACTTTCATCCCGTTTTGCTTTAAAACACATAATAGAGTGAGAGTACTTTGCAGAGACAGAAACATTGTTTGTAGATGAGAACTGATGGCCTCTGACTATTGAAGCTACATAAGAAAAGAAATACACGCTTGTCTGTTCAGCCTGGGAACTAAAGAGCTGTGCTCTCTGTCATGATTCTAACAATTTGGCAATACGTAAACAGGAATCAACTTTCCCTTTTTTCTTAAAAAGAAACAACAGGGGGCCAGGAAGATTGGGAATAGGGCCACATTTTCTTTGCCTGGGCTGTGTGTGTGTGTGCACATGCACATACTTGAGGTGTAGTTTTTGTCAGTGTGCTCTTATTTTTCTGCATTTCCTTTATGGTCACTGAGATCAGAAAAAAAAAACAACAACAAAGGGACAAAACCCAGATTTAATCTCTTGACCTTTTAGTACCTTTTCCAAGTATATGTATTAGAAATATTTTTTTAGTTTAGTGTGTAGCATTTATTTTTTGGTTTAGTTTGGTTTTACTTTTTTAAGGGAGGGTTGTCTGCTATGAACTTAAACCTGAAATTTCATTTGGAGCTTACATCAGTACTGTCAGCTTGAAGCTGCCTTTGCATTGCCAGAAAATTCCTATGTGACTATCAATATCAGCTATGATCATCAGTATCAGATTTGATCACCTAGGTCAGTACTGCAACAGTAGGTGTTAACTAATGTTTTCACAGTATTCTTGATAAATGGAAAAACATGTAGCAAATGAAAAATCATGCACAGACCTTTGGTATTTATGCAGAGATTCCAGCTTCAATTTTGTTGTATCATTTTTGTTGTATCATTCACAGCTGCAAGTGATCCCAACTACATGTGTGCAGGCACTGACCTGAGGCACAGATTTAAGCTACTGTGTAAAAATCAACTAATTATCAGTTGTAGCCTAGTGGGTGGTAGAAATCTGTTGACCTGTCAATGTAACAGCAGTTTACTACCACTCAGCATTTTCTTCTGGAAGCACTGATTGCATGAACCCTAGTAGAACCTGCATCTGTCACAGTTAAAAAAGACACTAGGGATCTGTATTTCAGACTTCCTTTGAAATAAGTATCCATGAAATTCACATGAGATGTTTTCAGTCAGATGCCCCCAAATATGTTCAATTGTAGTCTGTTCTACAGCAATGGAGACGTATAAAGGATCTTATTTTCTTTACTCTCCTTTTAATTACAGATTTGCTCCTGTAATTTTTGTGTGTGTATTGTTCTGGAAATGTTTTTTTCTCTCTTCTCTAAAATTCTTTACAGCCATTGCTGTTCTCAAGGACAAGGAGCCTGGGTCATTTATTGTTCGAGACAGTCATTCTTTCCGGGGAGCCTATGGACTAGCAATGAAAGTTGCTACACCACCTCCTTCTGTTCTACAGTTAAATAAGAAAGGTACTGTATGCCTTCTATCTGTCCTTTAACAAGCCACACATTAGAAAGTCTGTATTACTGTGTGCTAATCTGTAGCAATCTTCCCACTTCCAGTAAGTGCAACTTGAATTACGGGCTCTGTTTACTTCCTTGCAGTAGTATCTTATTGAATGAGACTGGATAACACGTTTGTTCTTCAGTTTGACCATGGCTTGTGAATGTATGTATATTATGGCAGTACATGTATCATACCTTATCAACCTGATAGAAAAACCGTCATCTCTGTAATGGGTCCTCCCTACCAATTAGAAGTCTGTGTTTCATCCTCATACTATCATGCAGAGCTTTCACTTGGCTGGGACGTTGAATATTTTTTTACCCCAGGATTTTGTTTTGAGACAGTTCTACATTAGAGAAAAAAATCTCAGGAGGTTCCCTGAGGAAAGATGATAGTTGTTTAAAGGAAATGATGAAATATGTATACTCTCCCAGCTCCATTGCCTCCATATATAAATTGTACCTGAAAGTTATGAAAGGTAAAATGAAAAAAAAAAAAAAAACACATGGAAAGCATAAATCAATCCATGGGATCTCAGTAAGCACTATCTGTAGTGTTCTTGGCTCATTGGTGCTACTAGAAAGGGAATGGGGTGATTTTCATTGCCTGGGGAGATAAGCTATATAGATCACAGGAAAGCAGTGAATCTTAGTGTTGTGGTTTTGGAAGTGTGCTTTGCTCTCTTTTTTTTTCGTTTTGCTAAGATTTAAAGCTTACTCAGAGAGAAGTGGCAAGGTTAGCAATCCACCTGTATTACAATAACATTTTTGCATGTGTTATCGTGAGATAATTTCTCATTGAAAATTGTCATATAATATTTCTTTTTGTTGTCAAGAAGCATCAACAGAACCACTGCAGTATTTAATTTGAGGTAGACAGTAGGGGTGCACTGGTTATAGCAACTGTAAGGAGGCAAATGGAATAGCTGTAGGTGTTTTTATTAGTCTCATCAGATCAGTGAAATCCAGGAAGACATGAAAGTTCAAACTTTACTAGAGTTTAAGAGCCAGTTTATGTTAGTTGTTCTACAGGTAAGTGGTAGCAAAAAAAACTGTAATCAAGACTAGCATTCTTCCAATTCACCCTCAGTGATATTTAGCTTTGATTCCAACTACCTCATCCTGGAGGGCACGAATTTGTTCAGTCTCATAGAATCATAGGTTGGAAAAGACCTCCAAGATCAACTAGTACAATTGTCCCCCTGCCAACCAATATCACCCACTAAATCATGCCCCTAAGTACCACATCCAACCTTTTCTCAAACACCCTTAGAGATGGTGATGCCACCACCTCCCTGGGCAACCCATTCCAGTGCTTAACTACTCTTTTTGAGTAGAAATTTCTCCTAATTTCCAACTTGAATCTCCCCTGGTGCAACTTGAGGCCTTTCCCTCTAGTCCTGTCGCAAGTTATCTGTGAAAAGAGGCCGACCCCCAGCTCCCCACAGCTTCCTTTCAGGTAGTTGTAGAGAGCAATAAGGTCTCCCCTGAGCCTCCTCTTCTCCAGACTAAACAACCCCAGCTCCCTCAGCTGCTCCTCACAGGACTTGTGTTCCAGGCCCTTTACTAGCTTCATAGCCCTTCTCTGGACACATTCCAGGGCCTCAATGTCCTTCTTGTAGTGAAGGGCCCAAAACTGAACACAGTACTCGAGGTGCAGCCTCACCAGAGCAGACTTCAGGGGATGATCATCTCCCTGGTCCTTCTGGCTACACTTTTCCTGATACAAGCCAGGATGCTGTTGGCCTTCTTGCCCCCTTGGGCACACTGATGGCTCATGCTCAGGTGAGCATCGACTAACACCCCCAGATCCTTTTCCTCTACACAGCTTTCCAGCCACACTGCTCCAAGCCTGTAGCATTGCATGGATTTGTTGTGGCCAAAGTGCAGGACCCAGCACTCTCTCAGCAATTTCATAACTGCCAGCCTGAATTATAAGTAATGGATAATAATCAGAGGGGTCAGGAAGTTTCCTGGTAATGGCCCTGACTCAGGCCCCAGGTAGGCCAGCAATCTGGCCAACAAATGGGGCCCTCTGTTCCCCTCACAAGGGATTTGCCTACAACAGTTACTCTTCTTTCCTTCATGGTGGAAGAAGTTTTGAGGTGTAGAGTTGACTTCCTTTCCCTAGACAACCTCCTGTGTGGACCTTACCCCACATCCTCACCTACCCATCCCTCAAGCTCCAGGGACTCAAACCAATTGTGTAAGGGCACCTGGGGAGGCAAGGTGGGTAGGGAGGTGGCTTGCCTGTGATGCCGAGCAGGGGTCCACCACTATATGGGGTGTATCATCCCTGTGCCTTTCTCTGAGGTATGGCAGGGAGTTACTTCTCCAGTCTAACTCCTGCTCACACTCCTTGATGGTCCTTAATCTCTCCACCTCCTCCTTGAGCTCTGCCACTAGGCTGATCAGATTCTCCACCTGCTCGCACCTCACGCAGGAAGTATCTCTGCCACCCTCTGATGACAGCAACAGGCTCAGGCACTCCCTGCAGCTGGAGACCTGAACAGCTGCATTTTGGGGCAGGCAGTCGGTCTGGTTGCCACAGCCTATCTGGCGAGAGGTTTCTGCCTAGTGGAGACCATGGCTGGATTTATTGCCAGGTAGGCAGTGGATAGGTGAGCTGGTCTCCTGAGTGGGGAGGGATACTCTGCCCTCCCTGCCAGCCCTGCCTGCATGCACTGCTGTGCAAACTGCTGCGCCACACCTGACTGCTGCCCCACACCCTGTTTGCCTTCTCTGTTTGCTGCGTTCCTGGTCACTTGAATCTCCTGCAGAGTTTCTTGTTCCAAGCTTCCCCTCCCTACATACCCTTAAATTCATTTATTCTTGATATTGTATGAACATAATAATGGCAAGTGGTAAGCTGTTTGAAATGGTGAACTTTGCAGTACTTGCTTGCATCTAAGTTTCTGTTGTCCAGATTAAGGTGTTCATTTATATTAGTCTGAAAGTGAGCCTTTGAGGTTATGTGTTCACTGGACTGTGGCTGATACAATCAGATTCAAAGGCAACATTTATTCATAGCTCTTCTGTTGAGGTTTGAATGATTTGGCAGCTTTGCTCTATTGCTATAAACTAACCCTTTCATTGCTTGGAAAGAGCTCCAGTTTGTAGGCAGGTGTGAAATACCACAAACTAGGCCTTCAAGAAATAGTGAAGTTGTCTTAATTATGTGTGTGCAAATTAATGTGTATGTTTAAAAAGAATAGTAAATCTCAAGGGAATTTTTATTCTTTAAATCTCTTCATTTTGTCCCATTTACAATTTCAAGATTTGTCTTAGAGCCTTGGGACATAAAAACTGTATTTAAAATTTAATGAGATACAAAAACCTGAGTATTTAATTACCATAATTCATGTAATTGCCTTAGGAGCAAAGGCTTGGAGTAAAACTGAAAACATTTTAAAACTTAAAAATTCACTGAGAGACTTGGCATCATTATGTGTGTACAGTTAAATCTTGTGTTGTTTTGATCTGGAAAGTTCTGTGAGCAGTTTTCAGTCCTGTCACTAGAAATGTGAGTATTTTATCATACTTCTACTCCCTTGTCACATCGGATATAAGTTCTTCTAATTCACAAGTACACCAGAATTTCTAGCCATTACTTTTTCAAGTTCATGTTCCTCTCTGTAGCTGGGACACCAGTGCATATTTGGATGTCGGTCATTTATAATACTAAAAGATTTTACACTGAATATCTGAAGTGAGATATCTGCTTGTTTGATTTTTTTTTCCAGAATTCCCTTTTTACTACATTTTGTAATCTTGCAGCAGAGCAGCTCTAATGTGTTTGGCATGCTTTGTATAAAACATTTGGTGTTAATGTGGAAAAGTGCTTCATAAAGACCTGCTAATTTGTGAGGCTACTCTGTTCCTTGCTTCTCTTCATTCCCTTTCTTGTTCTTTTTTAACACAGTTGGAGATTTGTCAAATGAGCTTGTAAGGCATTTTCTGATTGAATGCACTCAGAAGGGGGTGCGCTTGAAAGGATGCCCAAATGAACCATACTTTGGTAAGTACTGTGCATCGTGCATCGCAGGGACACAGAAATTGGAAATAGTTTGCATTTGCCAGAGATGTTGTACAGACTTCAGTGGAGTGGAGATAAGAGAATGCTTTGCTCAAGTCTTGACGATTTCTGTGGGAACCTATTCTAGGGTTGTTGTAATAGCAGCCTTGTACACACTTAACTTAAGCATATGTGCAGGGCACTATAGCATTTCAAGCTTCCAGCTGTCGTGCTTATCAACCACTGCCAACATTGCTGCAGATAGCTTAGTGTGGTGGTTTTACTCAGGTGTGCAGGTGAGTAAACCACGACTGCTCCACTCCCTGTCCTCAAAGGCGAAAGGGAGAAAAGATGATGAAAAGGGCTCAAGGGCTGAGATAAGGCCAAGGAGATTACGTAACAATTATAATCACAGACAAAATGGGCTCAACATAGGGGCATTAGTAAAATTTATTCTTTATTACTAACAAGCTAGAGAACTGAGAAACAAAGTAAAGAAACCAAAAACACCTTCCCCCCCCCATCCACCCTCTTCCAGCTCCTCACCCTGAACAGCACAGGGAAACGGGAATGGGTGTTGCAGTCAGTTGCACTTTGCCTCTGCTGCTCCTTCACAGTCACTCTCTGCCCCTGCTCCAATGTGGGGTCCCTCCCATGGGATGCCATCCTCCCTGAACCAATCCTGTGGGGGCTGCCCACAAGCAGCAGCTATTCAAGAACTGCTCCAAATATGGGTCAGTACCACAGGGTCCATCCGTCAGTATCAAACTGCTCCAACATGAGTCCCCCATGAGCAGCAGTTCCTGTCAGGTCACCTGCTCCTGCATGGTCCCCTCTCCATGGGCTGCAGGTTCATCCTGGTGTCTGTTCTAGTGGGGGTCCTCCACAGGCTGCAGCCTCCTTCAGGTCAGATCCACCTGCTCCACTGTGGTTTCCTCCATGGCCTACAGTGTGGAAATCTGCTCCACTGCGGCACACCATGGGCTGCAGGGGACAGCCTGCTCCACAATGGTCCTCTCCACAGGCTGCAGGGGGACTTCTGCTGCGTGCCTGGAGCACCTCCTGCCCTCCATCTGCACTGACTTTGGGGGCTGCAGAGCTGTTTCTCACTCCTTATTATCCCAGCTGCTGTTGTGCAACAGGTTTTTTTTTTTTTCTTTTTTTTTCTTTTCTCCCTTTCTTAAATATGCTCTCACAGATACACAACCAACGTTGCTTATAGGCTCGGCTCTGTGCAACCGTGGGTCCCTTTGGAGCTGACTGAAGCTGGCCCTTATCTCACATGGGGCATCTTCTGGATTCTTCTCACAGAAGTCATGCCTACAGCCCCCTGCTACCAAAACCTTGCCACATAAACCCACTATACTTAGCTAGATGAACATTGAGGGCCTTATTTATTCAGGACTTTTGCCTTATTTTGACCTATACTATATTTATACAGTATAGCTAAAATGACAACAGAGTGGGACATTGACATAGAAAAACGTGCATTATGGCATTTCAGCCTATGTAATATAATACCATAAAAGCTCATTACACATTATAGTGAACAGGAGAATACCCATCCAGCTGCTCACTCATTCCTCCTCCTCAGTTGGACAGGTGAAGTAAGCAGGATTACAAAGCTCATGTGTCAAGATGAAGTCAGGAAGATTGCTTACCAGTTGCTACAAGGAGAAAACAGATGTGACTTGTGGAAAAATGATTTAGTTTATTGCCAGTAGATTCATGTAGTGAGAAACAAAGACAAACATTAAAATAACACCTTTCCTTCTGCCCTTTCTAAACTCAATTTCACTTTAAATCTCATTGCTCAACATACCCACGGTGGAACAGGAAGGGATGGGGTTGGAATTTGGTCAGTACCAAACAATTCCTCTTTGCTACTTCTACCATCTCCCACTTTTCACCTGTTGGATCATGGGTTCTTCTCATGGGCTGCCATCCTTCAGGAAAAAAAAAAAAAAAAACTGCTTCAATATGAGCTCTCCACAAGCTGCAGTTCCTTCACAAAATTCTTGGTCATAGTGACCATGAAATGGTAGAGTTCTCTATTCTTGGCAAAGTCAGGAGGGGGACCAGTAAAACTGCTGTCTTGGACTTCTGGAGGGCAGACTTTGATCTGTTCAGGACACTGGTTGGCAGAGTCCCTTGGGAGGCAGTCCTGAAGGGCAGAGGAGTCCAGGAAGGCCGGGCGCTCCTCAAGAAGGAAACCTTAAAGGCTCAGGAGCGGTCTGTCCCCAAGTGCCCAAAGATCAGCCAGCATGGAAGATGACTGGCCTGACTGAACAGAGAGTTGTGGCTAGAGCTTAGGAAAAAAAAGAGGGTTTATGATCTTTGGAAAAGAGGGCAGACCACTCAGAAGGATTATAAGGATGTTGTAAGGATGCGTAGGGCCAAAATTAGAAAGGCCAAAGCTCATCTGGAGCTCAATCTGGCTAGTGCTGTTAAAGATAACAGAAAATGTTTTTATAAGTATATCAACATGAAAAGGAGGACTAAGGAGAATCTCCATCCTTTACTGGATGTGGGGGAAACTTAGTGCCAAGAGATGAGGAGAAGGCTGAGGTGCTTAATGCCTTCTTTGCCCCAGCCTTTACCGGCAAGACTAGTTATCTGGATACCCAGTACCCTGAGCTCGTGGAAGGGGGTAGAGAGCAGGATGTGGCCCTCACAATCCACAAGGAAATGGCTGGCAACCTGCTACAGCACTTAGATGTATGCAAGTTGATGGGGCCGGATGGGATCCACCTGAGGGTACTGCGAGAACTGGCGGAAGAGCTGGCCAAGCTGCTTTCCATAATTTATCAGCAGTCCTGGCTATCGGGGGAGGTCCCAGTCAACTGGTGGCTAGCAAACATGATGCCCATCTACAAGAAGGGCTGGAAAGTAGACCCTGGAAACTATAGGCCAGTTAGTTTGACCTCAGTGCCAGGGAAGCTCATGGAGTAGATTATCTTGAGTGTCATCACGCGTCACTTGCAGGGCCACCAGGTGATCAGGCCCAGTCAGCATGGGTTTATGAAAGACAGGTCCTGTTTGACAAACCTCATCTCCTTCTATGCTGGGTGGATAAGGGAAAGGCTGTGGATGTGGTCTACCTTGATTTCAGTAAGGCTTTGACACTTTTCCCACAGCATTCTCCTCAGGAAACTGGCTGCTCTTGGCTTGGACTGGCGTACACTTTTTTGGGTTAGAAACTGGCTTGGTAGCCAAGCCCAAAAAGTCATGGTGAATGGAGTAAAATCCAGTTGGAGTCTGGTCACTAGTGGAGTTCCCCAGGGTTCCGTACTGGGGCCAGTTCTCTTTAATATCTTTATTGATGATCTGGATGAGGGGAGTGAGTGCACCCTCAGTTAAGTTTCCAGACGACACCAAGTTAGGTGTGTGTGTCGATCTGTTTGAGGGTAGGAAGGCTCTGCAGGAGGATCTGGATAGGCTGGACCGATGGGGTGAGGCCACCTGTATGAAGTTCAACAAGGCCAAGTGCTGGGTCCTGCATGTGGGGCTCAACAACCCCAAGCAGAGCTACAGGCTGGGAGTTGAGTGGTTAGAAAGGTGCCTGACAGAGAAGGACCTGGGAGTATTGGTTGATAGTCGGCTGAATATGATGAGCCAGTAGTGTGCTCAGGTGGCCAAGAAGGCCAACGGCATCCTGGCTTGCATGAGAAACAGTGTGGCCAGCAGGGCTAGGGAAGTAATTGTCCCCCTGTACTCGGCTCTGGTTAGGCCACATCTCATGATGTCAGATCATGATGTCAGATCAGGCATGTGGAGCAGCTCCTTCTATTCCTTCTCTGGCCTTGGTCTTCCTTCTGCTGTACTGCACTCTTCTTGCTTTCTCCTTGCCCTCTTTGCAGCTCTTTTGCCCTTTCTTAAATACATTTCTGCAGAGTTGCCACCAGCTTGGCTGAGGGACTCATCCATGCCCTGTTGTGGGGCTGTTGGAGCCATCTGGAACTGGCATGGGGCAGCTCTGGCCTCTCCTCATGCCCTCCTCTGCTACCAAACCTTACCATTTGCATCCAATATACTTGTGAAGGAATTTTCTATCATACAATGTGTAAGTGTAAAATGACTAATTCTATTTGAAGTAAAGACGGGTTGAATTTTGTCAGGGTATATGGTCTTACATGGTAATGGCGAGGCTGACTAACACAGTTATTTTAATTGAAGCCAAGTTTGAATGGTAAAAGTAAAAAACATCAGAGTTTACAGCACTAATTAAAAGAATGGATTTAATAGAGAATATTATGTACATCAGTGTTGCATTGGGTGGGGGAGCTTTTGCCTAGGCCATCTTTTATACTTTTATAAATGTACAATAGAGGCACATGTAGACAAAGCACTAGACAATGGAAGCTGGGTGGCTAAGAAGTAGAGCTCCTCACTCTTTCCCTTCTTTATTGCATAGCATTGACCCTTGTGCTCTTACTGTCTTCATAAGGTTTTGCTACATTTGCTACATTAAACTGTAGCAGAAATTAAGAGCATTGAAAGGAATTACTGACATCCATATGTTATTGTTTGTATCATCTTTGCACTTTTTCCATTTGAAGCAGACATTTAGATTAGGTTTTCAGTAATACGTCTAAGCAAAGAAGGGGACTGTATGATTGTGATTAATGACTTTAGTTAAGTACGTACAACTGGAACAGTGCTGGGGAACACAAATCCACTTAAGCTGAGCAAAAAAGATGTTGGCTTAGGTGCCAAGAAAATATTTTTAAAGGAAACTTGTGTATGTGTGTGTGAAGGGGGATGGGGGCTTGGTCAATAAAATATTTGGAATATATGTTAAGTGTTATTTTTGTCCACCAAGTTAATATTGTGTATCTTCTTAATTTCTAACCACAGGGAGTTTGACTGCTCTGGTATACCAGCATTCCATTACCCCACTGGCATTGCCCTGTAAGCTCCTCATCCCAGACAGAGGTATGCTTATTATAGTACAGAAGAGATGCTCAGCCAAGGCTTTGCTTCAAAGTTGTGAGCAGACTAGTACTGTGATGTTCCAATCATTATCATACGAGAGTCACAGAATTTAGCACAATAATCTATCATGTAGGAAGACAAATGTACTTCTCAGATATGAAATTGCACCTCTGTGAGGTTAGATGTTATCACTCATGCAGCTTGGGGTTACCCCGGGCTTCAGGGAAGTCAAGTGGGTGAAGAACAGAAAGTGCTGTGTGTATGATGCTGGCAGGAAGGAAGTAGCAGTTTACCCAGGTCCAAATATTGTTTAAGTAAATGATCAAGGAGCCTGTGTTGCATTATGGGACTGTAATTCTAATTTTGGTAATGATGATTTCATAAGCCACTCTAAGATCACAGCAGAATACACCTATGCTTTCCCCATAATTCAGTCTGCTATTTTCCCACATGAAGTTAACACCAGATGTATTATATGAAAAAATATTGTGGTTTTCTATTGAACTCTTCAAGCTTTTGTTAAAGTCCATATGTCAGTGCTCGAACACAGAATTTGACTCATGCAAATATATTAATGAAATCTTTTAGCATAAAAACATGCAATGGTACGTATGTGCACAGATCTCTCTGTAAGGCTTGTTCTTGTCCTCCTCGGCTCTTGCTGTTCTGGCAGAGGTATAGACCTGAAACTTTTTCCTTGTCCTGAATATCTTTCTTATTTGAATGTATTCAAAGTCAGTATATGTAATATTAAATACAGCACAGGGAGATATTTTACACACTTTTATATGATTGAAATAACATAGAGATGTACAGTTTTCTCACTAATTTTAACAGAAGATTTGGAGGCAAGTATTCTACTGTTGCCTTTACAATTTAGATATTTGCATTCTACATAAGAATGAAGAAAGAAGAATTATGTTGTTGTCTTCCAAATCAAAAGACAATTAATTTATTTAATCTCTGAAACAAACTGTGTACCTAAATTAGTGTGAAATATACAAATTACAGAATTAAAATTGCACTATTTTGAAAACTTCAAGGTTGTTATGAGGGAATATAGTTCTTAATGGTTTTTAATGTGGTAGCACTTCTGTATCTCTGGCATATCTATATAATTATGTCTGTGACTATTAGGAAATAAATGTTGAACATCCCTCATACAGCACTAGAGGTAAAAAATGCTGCAGAACAAAACCAAACCAAACCAAAAAAACGACAACAAAACCACATGGCATGAGTGGTTATTGGTGCAGATGCAAGATTGTTTAATGTTTCTGGCCAAGACTTACCCAGTACATGGAATCACATTTACAAAAGCTAGACTTACACTTGACCATGTGCATTGCTTTGTTTATCCAAGTACAAACGAGACATGGATAGTGTTTTCTGTTCTCAGATCCATTGGAAGAGGTAGCAGAAACTTCTCCACAGACTGCTGCAAACTCAGCAACAGAACTTCTCAAACAGGGTGCAGGTTGGTAAACTTTCTCCTTGCATTTGACTAAGTGTTATATTTTACAGGCTGGGAGAAACTGATGCTAAGACTGGATTGAAGGATGATTAAAGAAAATAGTTATATATGAATGCTGTGCAGAAGTGTAAAGGGCACTGTGAGGATATGTACAAAGTTCCTTCTCTTTTCTGCAACTAGCTTCTAAGTTGTACAACCTTGTATCTGCTTTCCCATTGTGTGTCCCATGACAATTTGAGGTACTCATGGGTTTGTTCAAGCACAGCAATTGGTAAGCAGTGACATTAATTTCATAATGATAAACTTTGAGAAGATGTTTTCATCCTGCGTTCTTGAAAAGTTGGTGAATTATGAGGTCTGAAAATGGCAACGAATGAAAGTGTTTGGTAGGGTTAAATTCTCAGCATAGAAGTAAAAAATACCACTGAAAAATGCTTATCCACCAATAAATCTGAAAAAAAAAAACCACCAAAAACATTGCCATGTGCTTGATGATGCATGCCGTTAGGAAATATCCAGTACCTTTTCCACTGGATGATGTTTTATGGATTCTTATGCATATCACAGTATCTATTCTGCAAATTAAGTTGTGTTACAATGATTTTATTGACAGAAAAACCCTGACAAGGTTACACCAAATGATGTGATGCTGGGGATATGGCACTAGGGGACATGGTTTAGTGGGTGATATTGGTAGTAGAGTGATGGTTGGACCAGATGATCTTGAAAGTCTCTTCTAACCTTAATGATTCTATGATTCTATGATTTAGTCCCATTAGAGCAGGAGACTATGTTTGACACTCTTCCTTGAGTTTAGCCTACAACTAGAGCCACAAGCAAAAGTGTTGCAGCCAGACATGCCTTTAAAAGAATGCTGCCTCAATTCCCTAACCCATTTTGGGGCTTCTGCATAGGGCACTTGCCAAGCTTAGCAGTTCTAGAGAGTGGCCATTTCCCTACCCTTCTCCACCACACCCTTTTCTCACTGCACAAGCAAAAAAGATGTTTTTCCTAGAATTATGATCTATATAGCTGTCAGAAAAACCTAATAGGCCTTTCCAATCGTTATCTAAATGCAGAAGCTAACTTAACAAATCCCAGAGAGTGACAACCGAAGATTAGAAACTATACAGTTAAGTGGCTTTTCCCTAAAATAGAGTTTGTTTTATTAACTCCTGTTTGACAGCAAAATTTTGTGCCTCAAATAAGTCTAAGTTCTTCATATCTGTTTCCATTAGTAGAGTGAAGGGATTTAGTGTTCTGGACAAAGCACATTCCCAGTATAAAAGCTTCATGGGATACTCAAACTGGCCATATTGCATAGCTATCAGTGGTAGCACAGACATGACTACAAATGCCACCTGTGAAAGATAAGAGCAGCAACTTTACAGGAAAGATACAAACATCTTCCTTTCATTCTAGCTTTGAATACAGTTTCTGTGGGATTGCTGTCATTTGATAGCCCATCAACTGTCTAGATCAGACCATACATGATGTTCTAAAGTAAGAAATATTTAGCCTTTCTCACCACCTTTCATTTTCTTTATCCTACTTTTTAATCTGTCATTTTTGCATTTTCCAGAACTTTAGAAGAAGATACAATTCACTATTTTTGTGCTATGCAAGTAAAGGAATCTACTGTATTTATTGACTGCTTTTGAACTATCACACTGATGGCAATCTAGACAGCAAGGTTGGCTAGGTCATGTAGAAGGTCTCTTGACACCAGTGAAATGGCTGTTGCAAAGGAAGGGAAACCTTTTATATGAGCCTCAAAAGGGGTGAGGAATGTGGCTGGGAAACAAGGCAAGCTTCCTTTGGTGGGAAAAGCTCAGAGCTTTAATGAAGAGCTTTTTATGTCTGTACCAAACATACACAGTAATGATGTGAGAATAAGAAAATTTATGGTTTTCAATGTTATTCACAAGTTTGGGTAGACATGGCAGTATGCAATTTAGTGAAGAAGGCCTCTCTGTATTAATTGTATAGTGATTCAAAGTTTGTGAAACTAACATGCCAATGTAAAAAAATACATTTCCAAATCCTTTCAATTACAAATCAGATAAATCAAATCTCTGGATCCCTTCTTTCACTGACAACCTCCAGAGCATGAAGTTACTGGGCTGATAGCCATGCTGGAATCAAACTTACACTTATGCAGTCTGTAAATTGATGATTGCTTAGCTGTTTTGAAAGTGTTGATGTCTAGCTGTGTATTTTATGTAGATGGTACTAAGAAAAGGCTTTAGTCAAATTACAGACTAGCCATATGAAAAGAGGAGCTTTTTCATTTAATCTTTGCTTTCATAGTAAGGTTGGCAAGACAGGCTAAACTGATAACAGCATGGTAATTTGCACACATCTGCTGCCAGAGTTGTGAATTCTTTCCTGTATACTTACACAAATGTTGTAACCAAAACACGGTCTGTTGCCATCAGTGTTCAGTTATGGATGTGTTTAATTATTTCTTGTGCTGTAGAATAAGACTAAGAGAACTTTTCAGTTTCAAAAATATATTAATCTGCTTGTAACTTTGACTTTACACAAGTTGAAAGTAATTAATCATGCAAATACTTCTTTTAATACTACACAATCTTAATACTACATAATACCGTGTCATTTTTACTGTAGAATACTATATAGTGTGATACAGTACTATACTACTATTACATAGTGCCATATAATATTAATACTTACTGTCCTATTGGTAAAGAATCAACCTAATATATTGAGTAGTTAATTCAATTTGGAAGTTGCTTTGTTTGCCCTAAAATTACTGAACATACAAAGCATTACGTAATTACGGCGATAGGAATTTTGCTGCAATCCTCAGTTCTTTGAGGGGAGAAAACTGTTACTGTCTTGCTAAATGGTTGAATAGTTTCCTTTGAAGGTAACAGTGTGAAATGTATCAATTTATACTGAAGAAAATGTGTATTTTCTCCTTGGCTGTTGTAACTGAATTCAAAACAATGGGGCAGTAAAAGGCTCCAAAACTGAACTCCAGAATTATCATCTTAATGTATGAAGCAACAGCGGGACACTGTGAGGTACAAATAGATGTGTTGTTTTTTTGTCAATATTCTGTGTTCACCTTGTGAAGGTGGAAAATTTACATTTTATTTGGTGTTGTTCAGAAGATTCCTGTCTGCTTGCTTTGATGTAATGACCTCCCAAAGTCTTTCCCATCTTTCATTACAGCATGTAATGTTTGGTATCTGAATTCGGTGGAGATGGAGTCCCTCACAGGTTATCAGGCAGTACAGAAAGCCTTGAGTTTGACGCTGATGCAAGATCCTTCTCCCATCTCAACTGTTGTCCATTTCAAAGTGTCTGCACAGGGAATCACACTGACAGATAATCAAAGAAAGTAAGTAAAAGAAGAATGGGGAGAGAGTATCTGTCCTTGTCTTTAACAAATGTCACTTGCTGCTGAGTTGTTTTTCTGGTTATGTTCCGCAGTCGCTGTTTCAGAGACAAATAATTTATTAGGAGACTATAGAGTCTCATTAGAGACTATATCATATATCAAGATTGCGTAAAGAACAACAATGTCTGCTATCCCTTGAGATTGCCAGCAGCCTGCAATACTGGAGGATTAATATTTTAAGATGCAGGCATTTCTTCCACATGGCATTTTCTGTCTCTGGAAGGTTACTTTGCCATGGCATTTTTTTCATTGTATTTTTTTTTAGAAAAAGGGAAAGTAATGCCTTTGGAGCATTTGATATTCAGTCTATTCAGTGAAGTAATTTATCTTCACAGTATCCTTCACCAGCATAACTGAACAGAGCTGGACTGAGCAGACACGGTGTATGTACTGCCAGGATTTGAAAATAGTGCTTTGGATAGCCTAGTATATGTAAACTACTATGATAAAAAATAATTTGTATTTACTCTGTACTGAATGCTATTAGGGCTACTAAAAAGTATTTAGATCTGAAAACTGATCATTATAGTGGAGGGATGACAGGAATTTATTATAGGTTAAAAAGAAAAAAAAGAAAAATAAAAAAAAGTGAGACGTCCTAGTTCCCTGGGTTCTGAAACCATTTGTAGCAGATCAAAGACAAAACCTTAAATCGTAACACATAGGAGTCCTTATATTTAGAAACTTAATATAATCAAATTATGTTCCAAGAAGCTGTTATTTCCCACTGATATAGTGTATAAGCGGTCAGTTTCTGGAAAAAAAAAATCATACTTCTAGTTCATTTCCTTTGCTTTAGGGTCAGATTTCTTATGGTCCCAAACTTAAAGTTACTCTTTTAAATGTGGATTTATTTGGTTGGAGCAGTTCATGGAGAGGGACTCTTTATCAGGGAATGTAGTGATAGGGAAAGGGATAACAGCTTTAAACTAAAAAAGGGTAGATTTAGATAAGATATTAGGGAGAAATTCTTCCTAATGAGGCACTGGAACAGGTTGCCAAGAGAAGCTGTGGATGCCCCGTCCCTGGAATTGTTCAAGGCCAGGTTGGATGGGGCTTTGGTCAACCTGATCTGGTGGGAGGTGTTCCTTCCCATGGCAGTGAGGTTGGAACTAGATGATCTTTAAGGTCCCTTCCAACGGAAACCATTCTGTGATTCATATAGTCCATATGGCTTTAAAACTGAGACTCAGAGATAATAAAAGCTATATATATTGCCATTATTAAATTTAGATTAAATATGGTTGATTTCTCAGATTTGTTTAGTGTTTCAAATTTTAATCATCTTAACTATTACTAAAATACTTTATTTTCTCCCATCCAGACTCTTCTTTCGGCGACATTATCCAGCCAACACTGTTATTTTCTGTGCCTTGGATCCACAAGACAGAAAGTAAGCAAGACAAGTACTAATTCTAATATGTTATTTGTATTATTGATCTACAAAAGAAAACAAGCAAAAAAACTAACAGAAGTGTCATTTTATTTTTCTGTTCCTTTATTTTATTTTATTTTATTTTATTTTATTTTATTTTATTTTATTTTATTTTATTTTATTTTATTTT
>CM021732.1:54247365-54258524 GCA_011075105.1 Heteronetta atricapilla
TTATTTTATTTTATTTTATTTTATTTTATTTTATTTTATTTTATTTTTTCTCATTTGTTTCTTATGGATGTCAAGATGGATGAAAGATGGCCTTTCTGCAAAGTAAGTTGAACTGTCTGAGTCTCTTGTAACTGAATGTTTTAGGAATATCATTAGATCAGATTGTAAGTTTTCTAGTTAAGTTTGTCACAGGTGGAGAAAGGACAGCAGAAAGTTAAAACTCTCTGTCCATTGCAGTTAGACTCAATTCACTTCATCCGAACTTCTGCAAGTAATGGCCTAATTAAGTGATGGTTGGATGGCTGGAACCAGAGTTAATATGGTTTGTTTACATTGCAAGTCTGTGATTTGCGCAAAGTTTCAGAAATGAAAACAGCTATTTGCTACTCAGTTCAGTGTCACTTAGCCACTAAAACTAACTGAAGGTAACTTGTTTCACATAAACTGTTGGCTTTAAAAACAACAAAAAAATTCCTCTCCCCTTCCTCCCCCCGAAAGCACATACATGAAAACAGTCCTAATAATACTAGTATCAGACATAAATATAATTACCAGTGGACTGCAAAGTGTTTTCGTTTCAATACCAACATCATTATCTCCTTCCTGATACCCTTCTACCCGCACCAACACACATCTCTCACCACACCAGATTCCCCAACTCAAAGATAGGTAAGAGAACAGCAGTACCGAGTCAGCTTAAATATATCGCCAGAGATGGTAGCATGACACTGACAGCAGACAAGGCAGGATGCAAAACAGAAAGAGTAGAAGAAAGGGGATAGTATGCTTACCTGATTCTGGCCATCCTGAGCCACTGAGGGAGGAGCTTCTGATTTGGCTGGTGCAGTCCATGGGTTTTAAAAGGAGTATTAAAGGGAGGGTAGGGACAGGTGACATTATAGGCTGGAAGGAAGGGATGCCATCCAGCAGGACCTTGACAGGCTTGAGAGGAGGGCCTGTGCGAACCTCGTGAAGTTGAACAAAGCTAAGTGCAAGGTCCTGCATGTGGGCTGGGGCAATCCCAAACAGAAATACAGGCTGGCCAGAGAATGCATATGGGGGTGTTAGTTGATGAGAAGCTCAACGTGAGCTATCAATGTGGGCTTGAAGCCCAGAAAGCCAACCATATCCTGGACTGCATCAAAAGTATGGCCACCAGGTTGAGGGAGGTCGTTCTCCCCCTCTACTCTGCTCCTGTGAGACCCCACGTGAAGGACTCTGTTCAGCTCTGGGGCCCCCAGCACAAGAAGGACATGGAATTATTAGAATGAGTCCAAGGGAGGGCCATGAGGATGATCAGAGTGCTGGAGCACCTCTCCTATGAAGAGAGGCTGAGAGAGTTGGTATTCAGCCCGGAGAAGAGAAGGCTCCAGGGAGACCTTATAGCACCCTTCTGGTACCTAAAAGGGGCCTACAGGAAAGCAGGAGAGGGATTCTTTGTCAGGGTGTGTAGTGATATGATAAGGAGTAGTGTCTTTAAACTAAAAGTGGGTAGATTTAGATTAGATATTTGGAAAAAAATCTTCACTCCGAGAGTGGTGAGGCACTGGAACAGGTTGCCCAGGAGAAGCTGTGGATGCCCTATCCCTCAAAGTGTTTAAGGCCAGGTTGAATGGGGCTTTGAGCAAGCTGGTGTAGTGTAAAGTGTCCCTGCCTGTGACAGGGAGGTTGGAATTAGGTGATCTTTAAGTTCTCTTGCAACCCAAACCATTCTGTGAGTTGGACCACTGTTTTTAGCCATCACACAGTACTTTGTTTTTTACATCAGATAAAATATGATTTGTGCATTTGTCCTTGTCCTTTTGATTTCTGCAGTATCTTTTTTGCTTTATGAAATGAGACAATGTCTGTCTGTTCTCTGATAGTGTGATTGTTGCCCTTGCAGAGTATTTGGGTTTGTTGCCAGGAAGCAAGGCAGTGCCACAGACAATGTGTGCCACCTGTTTGCAGAGCACGATCCAGAGCAACCTGCCAGTGCCATTGTGAACTTTGTATCAAAGGTCATGATCGGATCGCAGAAGAAGATGTGACACCTTTCCAGTGCTGACTCAGAGCTCTTCACTGACTTCATTGAAGGAAAGTGCTGAGAGGAAGTCTGTTCAGCAGCAATGTTATTCCCAAGAAGGAAAGCAGAGGACAGTCTCTCTGCATTATGTTTGCAAGAGTTCAGTCTTTTCTTTGAAGATGACTCTTACTTAGCAAAGCATTATTTGTTTCTTTTTATTTCAAAGGACAGAGCAGAAGAAGCTGTTTGCCACCCAAACCCATGTAGCCCATACCTGAATGAAGCATAAATGAAAAGCTTTTCTCCTGAAGGATTTCTAATATATGTTCACATGCGATTTCTCATCACCTATGGGAGCAGAAATATTCACTCACTAGACTGTGCTACATTTTAGTGCAGCAGATGTTTCATATAACCTCCACAAAGAAACTTGCCATAGTTGCATCAATGGTAGCTATACGCCTTGCAAGCGTGTTCTTGAGAGAATGGTGGTCTGAGGAGACCATTTGCTATTCTCTTCATCTTTATGTGAACCAGTGATGGGAACTGAATGGAGGAAGGGGAATATGTATGTGAAAAGAAGGCTTGTGCAAGTTGATTTCTGCTTAGAAAGGAATGGCAATGTGGAGTATTCAGGGAGATTGCTTTGTATTTAGTGTAAGCAAGGCTGGGCAGTTCTAACTTGAATCATTTTAAATAGGGAAAAGCAGGCAGGAAAAAACATCAGTTGCATGGAAATGTATTCTGTGATTGTTTTTTTTCTGTATTTTTTTATACTAAGAGCTAAGGGAAGATACTGAGTTTTAATAACTGCAGGATAAAAATGAGGGAAAAACAAATAAATTTTTATAATTTATATATTTTTGCTGGTACCAAATTATTTATAGTAAATCTCAGATCTTGATATATCGTGTAGATATCCTTAAACAAGAATGTTGTGCTTTGCCCTTTAGCAGTATTTTGCATAAGTAAAAGTGTGTATAGCATGTGCCTTACTGTAGACAACAGAGTTTCATATTTTGACTTTTGTCTTACTGTGTGACAAGCTACTACCCATTTCCATGTCTCTTTGCAATACTGTTTCGGTAGTAACATTTGTTCCCTCTTTTAATACTATGTAAATGGTTTTAGTCCCCTTTTTACTGAACTTTTGGGGCTATGTTTTTAAATTTTTATTAATCTGTAGGTATTACTTTTATGCTTTATAGAGACAAGAGATCCAAAAGGAATTTATTTTGTTACTCTGTCCCATTTCTTGAGATAATTTGTTTCATGATTTGTACAGCTGTCACACCTGTACATATCTCTGTATATTTTTCTAAGCAAATCTGTATTTTCAATGCACAACAAAATGTTAATTAGCTTTGCAGCAATGATAAATTACAGGAAATGGATAAAGTAGGTTAGAGTGGAAATCTTCACAAGGAAGGTAAGCTTTCACAAGGAGGTCTACTTTATAATTCCCATTCACAAAAGAACAGTTCTAGACCTCCATATCAGAACTGAGGGTAATAAAGCAACTGCAGAGTAACAGTACTGAAAGTTTCATTGCCTCTGTTTCTTTCATGTGTGGTTGTCAACATTACATTAATAACCTAAGGTTTAAAGTGACATGCTGAATTCAGCATACTGGATGCATGAGGCACTGGGTTTAATTAGTAACTGCATCCACTTTGCATGTTTAATACTGTCATCCTCTTTTCCTAAATAATGGCTAAACCAAGTGGAAAACACTGGGCTGTATGGTAAGAATGTTCCACCAATCTGAACTACATTTGTCCTATATTTATATAAAGTACACTATAAATGATGATCTGTTTTTCATTAATAGCTTTCTTCCCAATTTCCCTGATTTATTAGGACCATGGAAACATTATTCAGTGACCACAGCAAAAAATACTACCAAATCGTTTAGTTAACATTTTTGTATAAATAACTTTATATTGGAGGTAGGGTGGGGGTGGAGGATGGGACGGAAAAGACAGAATAAGGATTTACAGTTCAATGTATTTGGACCCGGAAGTGGCGTATTAGTAACAGTGGGCATTGGATGTTGCAGAAGGATGAAGCAATCCAAAGCATTGTAGCTACCATTGAAGCAACAAAGGCAAGTGCCACTGATTTTTACCAAATAATTCTGTTCTTCTGACACAAAGGTATTAAATGGTGTTAATGTACTTTCCGAAAATGCAGTTCTCATTTCTAGGAACTTTGATTCTTTTGAAACATGAGAAGTTTCCTTTTAGTATTCTTTTGGTGTACCAAGAACCCAATTGCCTAATCTAGTCAGCCAGCTGGAGCCCAGTGAATTTAATCAGCTGGCATCTCAATTAGATTGTCAGTTTTCCTAGTAGAAAAATGTCATGCAATAAATTGATATGCTGTGAGCATTCAAATGAGAAGGAAATTTTTATATTTTTTCACTTTTGTAGGTGACATTTAAATTTCAGTGTGTCTTATTAGACACCAAGTGTTGGCCTTTGGGCTGAAAATATAGCATACGTTTTCACCATATATTGTCATTTCCATTTGAGGCTTTATTTTTTATTCCTAATATGTTCTTAAGGCTTGCTGAATTCAGGAACATAAAGAAATGAATGCTGCCACTCTTGGTGGTGTTTTCTGGGAGTTCAGATCTATTTGGTAAGTAGGAAAAAGAAGTTGCCCTGTTTCTAAGGGAGTTTTTCTGTTATGCATTCCTTTGGATGGTAAATTGTCACATGCTTTTGCTTTTTAATGAATTAAAAATTGCAGAAAGCAAAACAGTTCTGTATGTACCATTGTGTAGTGTATGTAGAAGGATATTCATGAAACTTATGTTCATGGCAAATACAAGATTAAATAGTTAATACAGCACTTGCTTTCCAAGGTTTTTGGTAGATGTGTATATGCAGTTTCATAACTAATGCCAGCAAGTTGACACATGTATTTAGTCAGGCTCCTATTAACCTGCTTATTAAATATACTATTATCTTACAGTGTTATACTACAAAAATGCTCAGTGTCATGTTTTTAATTACATGGTTCTCATGTATCCAATGTTATCATTAAAATTTTAATGTTTCCTTCTTGTATTTACCTTCTAAAATAGTGATTTTTTGGGGTCTTTTTCTTCAAACTGTAAAGCAGTGAAAGGTCTCCAGTATGTAAATGAATGTTCTATAAATTCTTTGTATAGTCATTTTCTCTTTTCTTCAGATATTCAGATTATAATAAAATTATGAAAGTGAAATTGCACAATACAATGTTACAGGACAATCTGTTCTGAAAGAAAGTTACTTTCTTGCACTCAAAACCGGGGGAAATCTTGGTGAAGTGAGAACAGGTTGCATGCAGAAGTAAGGGTTTAACTTCATTTTTTAAAGATTTCTTTCAGGAATCTGACTCCACAAAATTCTGCGGAGTCTGAGCTGCTCAAGTCTAGTCAGAGCATGTGATTTTCCTAGGTCTTTTGCTTTTAAAATAATATAAAAGTGCCTTTTGCCTGCATTGAATATTACATTACTCAATGAAGGAAGAATGTATGATGTCACCTTCTGAGATGTCTGTACCCATTTAAATGGCTCCAATGTAGCCACTGTTCCTCTACTGTGACTACACTGGAAAAACTTCCAGAGAAGTGGAGGTTGGGAGGTGTGGGTGGATGGAGTGTGGGTAGCAATATCTAAGCCTTGACTGAAATAGTTCTCTGAGTAAAAAATCTGCACATCAGCCACACATTGAAGGTGTTGAATTATATACATGTTTTATTGGGATTATTTCTGAGAGTGATAAACTCTGGTATATCATGCTAATACATTTTCTATGAGGTGTTGGCTGGCAGGAATTTTTGATTAAGTATGCTTGGCTGTCATTCATTGCTACAGACCATTATGAGGTTTATGCATAGGCATAATGTTAAAGAATTAATTGCAATACTATTAATCTTTATCAGAATGAATTATAATGTGGAACAGATGACAAGTACACAATAGTACAGTGGATCTTCTGTGTCAGAGTCCAGTTTTCTATTGAAATTCCATTCTTGAATTCAGATACATTTGTGCACACATGTATAGATACTGCTCCACTTTGAAGGCTGGTCTGGGGTCTCTTTGCTCCAGTGTATGCAAATATTTTAATATTCATCCTAACTGTATTCATGACCAGTTTACAGAATCAGAGAAATACAGAATGGGTGGGGTTGGAAGGGACCAACCCTCCTGCCAAGGAGGATCACCTAGAGAAGATTGTGCAGGATGGCATCCAGGTGGGTTTTGAATATCTCCAGAGAAGGAGACTCCACAGCCTCTCTGGGCAACCTGTTCCAGTGCCTCACCACCCTTCTAAAGTGTCTGGCTCCATCTTCTCCACACCCTCCCCTCAAATACACATTAGTGAGGTCTACCTTCAGTCTTCTGCCTCTCTGGGTAACCTGTTCCAGTGCTCTGCCACCCTCGCAGGAAAGAAGTGCCCTCTCAAATTCAGCCAGCACGTCCTGTGCTTCAGTTTGTGCCTGTTGCCTGTCATCCTGTTGCTGGGCACAAATGAAAAGAGATCGGCTCCATTTTCTCAACACCCTCCCCTTGGATGTTTATATACATTAATGAGGTCTCTCCTCAGTCTTCTATTTTCCAGGGTATACAGACCTGGTTCTCTCAGCCTGTCCTCATACAACAGCAGCTCCATTCCTCTCATCATCTTTGTAGCCCTCCTCTGAACTCACTCCAGTAGTTCTATGTCTCTCTGGTATTCTGGTACGTGGTACTCCAGGTGTGGCCTCACCAGGGCTGAGTAGAGGGGGAGGATCACCTCCCTTGACCTGCTGGCAACACTCTTCCAAATGCAGCCCAGGATACCGTTGGCTTTCGTGGCCACAAGGGCACATTGCTGACTCGTGGTCAGCCTGCTGTCCACCAGGACTCCCATGTCCTTCTCTGCAGAGCTGCTCTCCAGCAGGCCAGCCCCCAGCCTGTTCTGGTGCTTGGGGTTATTCTTCCCTGGGTGCAAGACCCTGCACTTGCCATTGTTGAACTTCATGAGGTTCCTCTCGGCCCAGCCCTCCAGCCTGTCGAGGTCCCTCTGAATGGTAGCACAGCCCTCTGGGGTATCAGCCACTCCTCTGAGCTTTGTGTCATCAGCAAATTTGCCGAGGGTGTACTCCATTCCGTCATCTAGGTTGTTGATGATGGGCGGCCCAGGGCTGGATGCACTCCCTGCAGGAGTGCCTGCAGGTGGCCAGCTGAGCTGTGTCAGCCAGCAGACCCAGGCAAATGGTGCAGATCTCTTGTATCTTCCAAATGCAATCTTCTGAATTCTGTGTACATGCAGTTGTTCCTATTCCAGTACTGTTTCTTAGCATGAATAGCTGTTTTCTCCCTGAGATATTTAGAGCAAAATGTCTTACCCTCCTTGCTTCTCATAGTCTTTCTTTGGTGTGGCTAAATTAGTCAGCACTAAGCCTTTATATTTTTGTATTTGAAAGCATGCAGAGGCCTCTTTTGTGTTACTTTCAGTTAAGTAATTTCTTTGGAGAGAACCTGAAGTGTCCAGACAGATTTTTTAAAAGGGTCATAAGCTACTGCACTGAGTTTCCAAATACTTAGATAAGAAACTCTTGAAACAAGAAAAAATGGCCCACTAAATAGTAAGGGTGAACTCCTCCTCTGCTTCTTCTGTTAACACCTAGTGTAAATGTTACCCTAGCATAAAGTACATCAGGCAGTGTGCACAAAGGAAATGATGAGGGCAAATAGCTAAAAAAGTTCAAAAAACAAACAAACAAACAAAACAAACTAACAACAACAGCAAAAAAAAAACAGAAACAAGGATCTTGCAGGAGACTTAGTAAGTCTAGCAGACTACTAAATGGCAAAGGAGAGCTGTTAAGGGCTTTAATCATCTTGCTGAAGAACTGAGAAGGCATTCCCATTACACGTCACCACAAGGGATATCAAGCCCAGTACTATGGGTACATGCTGCCCCATCATCCGAGTCATTAATGAAGATATGAAATGGGATTAGACCCTGTAGTGACCCCTGGGGTGTACTTCTAGTTCCTGGCCTCCAGCTAGCTTTTGCACCATGGGATCACTACCCTCTGAGCTAGTCCATTCAGTCAGATTTTGATTCATCTCACTGCTTGCCCATCCAGTCTGTGCATTAGCAGCTTCTCTGTGAGGATCTGGTGAGGCACAATATTAAAGGCTTTACTGAAGTCCAGGAGGACAATATCCACTTCTTTCCCCTCAGCCATCAGGCCAGTCATTTCATTGTAGAATGTTATCACAGTGGTCAAGCATGAATTCCCCTTGCTGAATGCGTGCTGCCTATTCTTGATTATTTTTTTGTCATTCTTGTACCTGGAAATGGCTTCCAGGACTATCTGCTCCATTAATTCCCAGGGATCCAGGTGAGGATGGATAATCTGTAGTTCCCTGGATCTGCCTTCTTACCTGTTTTTGAAGATAGGAGTGACATTTGATTTCCTCCAGTTCTCAGGCATCTCTGCCAGTCACCAGGGTTATTCAGAGGTTGCAAGTGGCCTCACAGTGACATTTGCCAGCTCCCTCAGCACTTGTTGGGTGCATTTCATCAGGATCCAGGCCCAGTTTGCTTAACTATTCCCTGACGGGAACCTCTTCGACCAAGGGTACATCTTCCTTGCTCCAGCCTTTCACCATGGTCTTTAGGATTCCTAAGCCAGTTGTACTAGTAAAAAATAAGGCAAAGAAGGTGTTCAGTACCTCTGTTTTTTCAAGAGGTTTTGGAAAAACAAAATTATATTTTTGCATATTAAGGACTTTTAACTGTACATACTGTCCTCAAAATACATATTTTTATTCTACACCTATTGAAATCCTGCCTAATTAAATTTGAATTTTGGGCTTTCTTTTGTTGCTACCTGTATTATGTGCAAGTGGTGATTTGTTTGTAACACAGTTGGTAGGTCTGAAAGAAAATGCAGGAAAACAAATTTAGATGAAATGCAGTATGAATGGGAAACCAGAACATGGGATGGAATTGGTGCAGCAGATTGATGCACTCATGTTTACTGCAGTAGAATAATCCAGCTGTAAAAATAAATTGAAGTGTACTGTTCTTTATATTGAAGTACTATTTTCCATCCTTTTCATTTACAAGGTAATGGGATTCTCCTGTTTGAGTGGGTGACAGGTGTTTATACCTAGGATATACAGGTGAAAAGAGCAGGCCCAGCACTGAAACATAGAAAAATACTTAAAAAAGCAGTCACATAGCTGACCCCTATTGCCATGCTCTCACATACACCTATGCTTTGCTCCACATGACAAAGGTCAGCTTCCTTCTTCCCTCAGAAAGTAGCTGTTAGATGAAATCATTGTCCTTGTGATCTGGTGAGAGCTCTCCAATAACTTTTGACCTCTTTAGTCTCTTTTCATGGCAAGTGCCAGGCATTTGAATTAACAGTTAGAAGTCTGTGAAGAATTTCTGTGAGGAAATTCACTCAACATGTGTCAGTCTTTCCTTAGAATGAAGCTACCTAAACAATTCCAAAAGGTGATATTGATAATGCAGCAACAAACCAGCAGTATATGGTACATACATGCACTGAGACTTGAGGATACAAATTTGTTCATGTTAAATATATCTTTGATCTTGCATTATCTTGTTAATTTGAAAACATATTTGGTTTTATTTGTTCTGGTTTGTTTCTTGGATCCACTCATAACTTCCTCAGAAGCAGCAGAATAAACATGGTTTGTATCTCTGCAACTGGTAACATTTAGTTATGTTTTATGATAACATAGGACTCCTGTGACTCATTTTGTTTGAATAACTTCTTGAAGATCTTAGAATTTGCTTGCCACTTCCTCTGATAGCTTTGTTAGTTTTGAGGTTTGTCTTTATTCTGGAACCTCAGTCCAGTTCACTGAGAGACATACAGCCTCTGTATACATTTTCCTGTGCATGTTGTCTCACAAAGTCCTTTTGTAAGAGCTGCATTCTTGGTAAGATTATGCAAGCATGTCTTTTCTGACTTATGCAATGTGTTGCTAAGCTGTAATAGCTAAGATTTTTAGAAAGTGATGGAGATAAAATGTTTGAAATGTCTGGAATCACCACAGAAGAGAAACAACACGAAGTGCCTCACAGTGTTTTGTTTAGCAATGTGTTTTTTTTTTTTTTTTGTTTGTTTGTTTGTTTGTTTGTTTTTTTTTAAGGGGAGATGATTAATCAGGTATAAAAATATAGGCTCCTGCATCAAAAATACAGTCTCAAATTCATGTCAATAAACTAAACATGCCAGTTGTTGGCAAATGCCTTGAGCACAAGGTCTGTAAACATTAATACCATGTTAAATATATGAATTGCTCCCATGATTTCTGAGGGGGTAGTAAAGTTGTAGGGATATGTATCTGAATAATCAAGACCTTTATCTACCTTTACTCATTCCTCCCGTGTTTAATGGCAGTAGCTGAGACTGACTGTCTCTGGAGTTGTTTGCACTCTGTTTGTACATGTCGGTTAGATTCCAGAGATATTTAGAGTGATGGATTTTAACCAGTTTTTAACCAATCATAGTTTTAACACGTTCCAATTTCACTCATATAGTCTGAATGTATTTGTATGTGAGTGTGTGTATGCTACTTGGCCCAAGAATAGGAGAAATATTTGTCAAAACTTTCTGAAAATTATCCAACTTGTCCAGTATTCCCAGATATATCTCCAGGATATGCTCTGGAAAAACAGATTTTTCATTTTTTTTGCCCTTTCTGAGGACTAGCAGGTTTCACTGGCAGCTGAAGCTCACTAGGGAGGGTTGTGCTGCAATAGCCATTGGGCATGACCACATGGGTTCTCTGACCCATTGAAGGAGGACATTAAAATAAAGGATGTTTTATATTAAAAATAAATAAATAAAATAAGGAGGAGAGTGGAGAAACTTGGCCTTCCTGTTGTATTCATGTCAGACTAGAGAACACGAGACATTAATAAGGTTGTAGCCCAGTATTATGGTTTAACCCGGCCGGCAGCTAAACACCACACAGCCGTTCACTCACCCTCCCCCTTCCCTCTCTGGGATGGGGGAGAGAAACGGGAAAGTGAAGCCTGTGGGTTGAGATAAAGACAGTTTATTAAGATAGATAATAATAATAATAATAATATGTACAAACAAGTGATGCACAATGCA
>CM021732.1:54258534-54277892 GCA_011075105.1 Heteronetta atricapilla
ATTAGGAGGAAAAACAACTCTGTCCCAACTGAAACCAGGACACACATGCTGAAATATTGGTTGGTGCTGCTATTTTAGGATTTGTTTTATTATATAGCAGAACATGGAAACTCCCTGATGGATCAGTCTGGAGTTTCTTGGGATGAGGTGATGGGGAAATAGCATGGTTTGAAGAGGATGAGACTAAATCTATAAATTTATTAGAGTTGTTTGTACCTTTTCCCCCATCAAAAATTAATAATGTAAGGCAGTACTTTCTGCTTGCAGCTATACATTTGGGCATTGACAGAGTGTTATCAGACTTGGAAAAAGAAGTATTATCAGCCACACACATTCCCCTTACAACTCTCCTATCTGGCCAGTAAAAGTCAAATGGACTATGTTGACTTATGATTGATTATAAGTAACTGATTGACAATAGCTCACATTTAACTGCCATTGTGCCAAAGAGAACAGAGTATGGTTGTTTGGGGTCCTTTTAATCTCCTAGATATAGTGTGCAAGGGTACGGTACCACCTGCATATAATGCCCAGAAATCCACAGTCCACAAGTGGTTTGCCTATCTGGAAGGTAGCAATGAAATTATGCCTGTTATGGAAGGCAATGTTAAGGTATATAAATTGGAGAAAGATATAAACAACACTTTACTGTTGCAAATCCCATCAAGCAAACCATCTCTGATTCAGTAGGTGTCTCCTCTGAAGGAAGGTAGTGACCTTAAGGGGGTATGGCTCATTGATACATGATTAATAGGCAAAATAATGAGTGGAAATATAAGGCCGTGGCTTTAGAAGTAGCCACAGGACAAAGTTTAGATGAGACATGTAAAGGTGGTGTTCAAGTTGGAGAACTTAGAACAGTCCTACTTGCTGCACAACATGATGTCAAGCCATATCTATACCAATTCATATGCAGTTTGTAAAGGAGCCACAGAGTGGACAGGCCAATGGGCAGCCAACGGCTGGCAAGTTGAGTCTCCATCTGGCAAATTGACAGCTGAAAGCAATTTCTAGAGATAGGAGACATGATAGATCAGCCACTATCACTGTGTGGTTCAATCAGCAAGTTGATAACTTTACACAACTATGCAGGCCAGCCCATGCTGGTTAAAATGCTTCAGACTGGGACAGTGGCAATGATGCTGAGAATCGCAAAGAACCTTTATGCTTGGGAAGCAAAAGTTGCTCTGGAAAACTCCATCAAATTAGTACTAGTTGGATAGTACCCACCTTTTAACTTAACATCTGTCAGTTTTGAGTATGCTTTTATGCGGCTTTTTTTTTTTTTTTTTTTTTATTTTTAATCACTATTTCTACTAAGTTTGTGGTGCTGGCATTTTAATATGCTGATTATAGAAATCTGTGGGAAATTTGAAAAGCTGGTATTTAGAGAAACCTAAGGCTTTTATAGCTGGAAATCTCATTTCTAATGTTTGTAGTTGCTATGCACATGGGTCACAGTAAGTCTTCTGATATCATGAGCTGCCATATAGTAGCTATGGTGCTTGCAAATCTATTTGAAAAAAATTATATGTGGTTACTGTAAACACTTTTCTTCCCTATGAAAACTCCAACATCTGCCTTACTTTTGTTTCTTTTCTCAAAATATATAGGAAGAGAGTAACTTAGCGGTGAGTTACAAAATTGTAATTACTGTAATTACTGTCAGTGACTACTCTCACCCATGAAGATGGATTTAGAATGTAAATGTAGATGCACAAGTGCAGATTTTCCAGCTTTATCACATGAAAAGGCCAAACATGAAAAAGATGTGTTTCAGATATGCCTTTATCAAAAAAACTACCAAAGTTTCTGATTGCAGGTTATAATTCAAAGAACTTTTATTTGGCCTGTGTTCATACGCTGCAGACTGGAGTATGGTTGTGGGTTCCTCTTCACCCAAATAACAGTAGTACAGAAGGGAAATCATGCTGGAAAAGAATTTACTTGATGAAAATATAGCTACAGAGTGAACATCAAAATCAAGTCTTTGTTGCAGCTGTACAACAGTGCCTCATAAGCTGGATTTCATTTTAGTATATTTGCGCTGCCATACATATGTTTTAGGTTAAAATAACTTAGCTTCAATTATTCAATGAATTAGACACTTTTTCAGAGCCACTTCAAGGCTTCTTCCTCTTTTTCTCCTTTTCTATTAAATGCGGGGAAATTATTTTAGTGCACATTTTCCTAATCCTCTCCTGGATTTGAACTTTGCATTGTTTGCACTGTACTGACCTCCCCGTTGGAGAACTGCTGTTGCTTCCTTGATGAGCTGCTCTTCTGCCAGGACACTCCCTGAAGCCAAATGACTTTCCTCTATAGTTACTCACTTGGCTATACCTTTAGCTGAGCCTTAACATCATGTCATCAGCTACAAGGAGTTAAAAATAGTATTTTGGATAAATTTTAAAATGGTTTAATAAATAATTTGCAAAAACTTGACAGGGACAAGCAGTATTACTAGAAGTTTTTATGCCAATAAAACTTCATAAAAAGACCATATATGGCTGAAATCCCTAGCCAGAAATTTGAGTGTTTAAGTGAGATGTAACAGCTGGTTTCCCCACCAGGGAACCTTGGCTGAATTGGATTTGTTCTAGAATGAAGGTCAATAATGTTTAAAACCAGTTAATGCAGACCTTCAGCTTGCAGCAACTCAAATGATTAATACAACTTTGCTGGCACTGGATCCAACCTTTTTCCTGAAATATTTTGGCCCTTTGGGAGAATCAGACCCTTCACCAGGCATTAGTTTTCTCCATCCATTCTTGCTTATGCTACTTGCAGTTCAGCCTTACAGACTAGAAAAGGGCATTTTACCTTACCAACTTTGGTAATGTTTGTGTTTTATATATATATATATATATATATATATGTATTTTCTGAGGATGAAATGCACAATTCTACTGCTTGCTGTAGACAGTGAAACCAAAGATCTTCACATTCTACAAATGGTCATCTCCAAACACGTTGCTCTTTCCTCAAGTAGAAGCATAGAAACAAATGTTAGGATCCATAATTCAAGCTACCACTTCAGAGATTTTATCCCTTTTCACTTACATATTTCTGCATGTAATTCCTGCTATTGCTTCTACCAGAGTAATCTTGCTTGGTGGTGGTAAAAATCAGTGGATATTTCTTTAGTGAGAAGGCTGCACATATTGTAAGGCTGAAGTTGTACCATCTTTTCCCATTCCGTGTGGCTGAGGATGCTTTTCCCAAACTGTGCTTTCCAGGTAGGACTGCAGTAGAAATATTTCCATTCATTTCAGGGGACTGTGGGTCAGTCCTTAACAGATAACGAACAGGCTACAGCATCAGATATGTACACTGGAAGGAAAATTTCCATGTAAAAGATTCCTGATTTCTAATATTTTTATTGATCCTCTCTGTTATGTCCTTTCAGGTACATTGACTACTCTTTCTTTCTTTCTTTCTTTCTTTCTTTCTTTCTTTCTTTCTTGCCCTCTCTCTCTCTCTTTCTCTCTCCCTTCCCTCCTTCTTTCTTTACTTCTTTCCTTCCTTCCTTCTTTCCTTCCTTCCTTCCTTCCTTCCTTCCTTCCTTCCTTCCTTCCTTCCTTCCTTCCTTCCTTCCTTCCTTCCTTCTTTCCTTCTTTCCTTCCTTCCTTCTTTCCTTTTATATATAGCTTTCTCATCTATAAGCTAGTAGTGTGACACCTATTTGTTTATTTTTAAGAGGTCTGTATATGTAGACTGTTTTGAAGATGAAGAAAACTAATTTAATAGTTTTTTTTTTTTTCCTGAGAGCTGAGGTTGATCACCTTTCTTGAACACGTCTTCAAAGATACTTATTAGATAATTAATTTTACATAAATATGCCCATTTCTACGTGAAGGCTTGAAATAAGAAATAAATCAAAAGCTTCATCAAGCAGCCTGAACTGGTCCTTAAAAGTAATAAAGTACTATTTTATCCTATTTTCTTAAAAGTTAAGATTTAATAATCTTAAAATCAGCTTTCCATTTCAGCTTAGTAGTATGAACATTTACTAAAACGTCATTTTTACTAAATCCTTTCTCTAAAAAGTGAATTGAAGGCAAGCATCGTTGGGAGTATAAAATGCATGAAAATGTCTTTATTTATATATCCTTTTTGGAAAATATTAATGGTTTAGAAAAATACCATTCACTTGGTGAAATGAGCTACAATGTGCCAAAAAAGGAAATCACAGAAAATGATATTTACTTTTCATATTGAATTTTCACTTAAATGTGCCAAATACAGGGCATGTTCCAGCCATTAGACTATGTGGTTTTCTCCAGTCATACATTAAATCACAATAGAAAGTTAAATTCAATGTTGAAATAAAGTTGTTAAGACCACCAGAAGAAAGTTTCAGCTAATTTGTTTTGGATAAGCTGTAAATGTTGTCTGAGTGCTCACAGTTGTAGCATGTTGTAGGAAGGTCCGTAGAAATACACATTCAGTATATGGCAGGAATAAGAAATGGCAGTTTGTAAAGCAGTTCAATGAAAGAATTATAGATACTAATGGACTGGAGAGTTGGTTATTCCATCTTGAAGACAGAGTTGGAAATCTAATTTTAAAATGGATTTAGCAGAAATGGCAGAGTTGCAAATAAAAAGGCAGTGAGATGATGCTATTCAGAGTTGATTATGCTGCATCTGGAGTATTGTGTTCAGTTCTGGGCTCACCGGTGCAAGAGAGATGTGAACTGAACACACTAGAAAAAGTCCAATGTAGGGACACAAAACTGATGAAAGCACAGGAGCATCTCACCTATGAACAAAGTTGGACTGAGCTGGGACTGTTCAGACTAGAGAAGAGGAGGGTTGGGGGTGATCTTATCTTTCTATAAATGCCTAAAGTGAGGTTGCAAAGAGGTCAGAGACAAGCTCTTTTTAGTGGTGCCCAGTGACAGGACAAGAGGCAATGGGCACAACCTGAAACACAGAAGGCTCCCTCTGAACATCAGGTGGCCCTGCTTTAGCAGGTGGACTGGACATGAAGACCTCTCAAGGTCCCTTCTTGTAACAATTCTGTGATTTAGTTTGTAAAACATTTTGTATTTTGGTATTTTGTAAAACCTTGCACAACTATTACTTTTTAATTTTATTTTATTTTTTGAATAACCTCTTCTTGAATGAAAGAGAAAGAACACTAACAAATAAAAGCGAAGCACCTAGTGGACTCGCACAAATGTGAGTTGATGTTAAAGTGAGAAGGTTCTACAGTTATACAATGGCAAGTAGAGTACAAATTTGAGAGATATCAGCTTTCATCTTTCAGTATAAACTGAAGCCTATGTCAGTATTATTGATGGCAATTCATATTATTATTTTAAAACGTCTCGCTAGTTACTTGAAAAAAGGTGTGGTGCATCTTAAAATTAATTCGTTCAGTGAACTCTCTTTTTTAAAAAAAATACTGTTTTATTACATAAATGATTCTTCTTTGCAAATGTGCTTTGCATTGGGGTAAGAACACTGACTATAGTATTAATTAAACTTTTAGTTGGTTCAAGTATTAGGCTGAATACAAACTGGCTGGTGTCCACTGAAGCTCTGATTTGGCACAGAACATGATGCAACTAAAGAAATGCTGAATGTATTCTTCAAATGGTGGCTTTCTCCAGGATTATGTAGTGGGTGGATTTCATCATAGACCAGAACAGATCAACTGCTTATAATAATAGCAAAGTTCAGACAAACAAAGAAATGAACAAACATGCACCCTGCAACCACATCATGTCTTTTCCTGTTACATTTTCAATGATAATCTCCTCTATTGCTCCAATAGTTTCCACTGATTAGATTGGCTGTAATAACAAACATTTTCTATAATGATTTCTTTAAAAGAAATTATTATATTTTACTACTTAACAATGACTTATATTTTACTAGTTATTTTATTTTACTATTTTAACATTTACTATAATAATTTCTTTAAATGTTGTTTTTTTGCATGTCCCCCAGAAACTACCTAGTATCACTAGGGTTCTATCTCCTTCCAAGATCACTATCAGGCTCCAAATAACCTTGATTTCAGATACAAACTCTTCAGCTGATCTGGTATGTGGCAGGCACAAGGCTATGACATGGCTCTTTTCCTAATGTAATGATTTAAATTGAAGAATGGTAACAGATCTCAGTGTTGGCTGCAGTCAGGGTGTGAATGTCAGGTTTACTTTTACACACAAATGATAAACAAGAGCTTTGCAGGTGCTCAGTTGATGTAGTCAGGGTTGTATTTTAGATTTTCAAAGAGCCTTAGTCTCAGATGATGCTGTGTTTTTGCTTCAAATTACGGAATCTATCCATGTACCATTTTTATGCACCAGTTTCTTTATGTCTGCCTTTGTCCTCAATGCAGCTCTCTAGCTTTCACTTTCATATTTATCACTCTTTTGTAAAGTATTGTTGCAGAGATTTTCAGATGCACAGTTATTGATGAAGCAGAATTAAATCCTTAGGGCCACTGCAGGACAACTTCAACAGAAATAACAGCTTTGCAGTTGGAGACACCCATATAGTGAGATTATTTTTTTTTTTCATCTCATCTTTGTTGGCCTTTCTGTGCTTTTATCTATACACAGAAATGCTAAACAAGACACACTGATGTTTCAGAAGATATGTTGTCGAGCTCAGACAAAATGGCATAGACTTCCCTCTGCAGCTTCTTTAAGGTTTTATTTCCTCTTGCTATGTGTGCTGAAAGCAGAAATAAACTTCCATGATATGATGCCAAGAGAGTCTCATTCATGTTCTGGCTTCTTACTCTATAAACAGGTCCACGTTATTTCTCTTTTGCAGTGGAGAATGCTGTCTCTGTCCTTAATGACCATGCCTTCAGCCCAGTCCCACTAGCCTTACCCTTCCTCATGTTGAGTGAATGTGGCAGAGCAGATACCTGATCTTATGTTTCTTTTTTCTTTTTTCTTTTTTTTTTTTTCCCCAGTTTGATAACCAAAATCTCATGCATCTGCTTGCATCTACCAGTCTGGTACAAGAACCCCATCAAAACCAAAACAACAAAACCTACTTCACCATGGGATCTTTCTCCACAGTAAAACACTAAAATAATTTTCCCTTAACTATCCTTCTTGAAATGTGCACAAACTGAGTTTGTGGTAAGTTTGATTAATTTTGCCCTTCTAGGAATTGAAAAATCCTTTTTGTCAGTAATGCACCTTTTGTCAGTAATGTTTTCCTTCCTGAGAATGAAAGCAACCATGGGAAAGGGGTGTGCATGAACCATTCACTCATTTTCTATGACAACCCGAGGAGTAAGGGAAGGTTGAGCTCTCTGTATATGCACCAGTGCTACTACCTTGCAGGAACTAGAAAAATAAAAAAAAGGATTGATTTCACTGTCCCAGAGGGTGGTATAATGTTCCTTTGCATTATTAACATAATATGAGTCACAATTTCATCTCAGAGGACATTTATAATATCAAAAAATTACAATATTTTATTTAAATTCTGTTATCACTTAAGTAAAATCCAGAGATGTAAAAATCCACATGTAAACTTGTGATATTGGATCAAAAAAATGCCTTTATGTTTGCAGTCTATCTAAATGTACTCCTCATGCCTGACTAAAACCTGATGCTCCAGTGAAAGATGGGAGATATCATTTGGAAGGTACTAAGAGACATTTTCTTTCTACCATCTGAGTTTAAGCTTTTTACAATCTATTAAAGAAACTTATTTCTATGGTAAATGTATCTTATAACAGCCTCTTATAACAGCCCATTCCATTGATCTTCTCTTTCTTCATAGAAAATTCACAAGGCAAGTCTCTGCAGGACACGTATTCCTACTGCATTGCTCCACATTTGGCTGTGCCTTATAATAATTGTTGATTTAAACAGCTTACACTCACCATAGCTTGAGGACTGTCTGCAGGCCCAGGCAAAGGCAGCTTCTGCCTTGGGTAGCCAGTAGCTATGCCAGGGAAGGGTGAGTAAATAGATTTTTCTGTCTGCTCAGTCCTTGCCAGAAGTCTAGGGTTAGAAAGGTGCAGTACTGGGAAACTGGTGGTGATTGCTCATGCTTCCCTTTCCAGCCCAGTTGTCCTAGCAGTGCTCTGCCCCATGCCCCACCATGTGGAGTCTTAGTCAACAGAGAGTTCTCACCTGAAACACTCAAAACTCTTTTCCCAACCTGTCCCAGTAATTGTATTCCTTATGCAAATACACAGAGTGTTTTGCTTGCACCATCAAAAGCAGTAATATGTGTCTCAGCTCAGGTTTCAGTGTAGAAAATATTCTGCCATTCACCAGAGTGAAAAACAACTTTAAGTTTATTATAGGACTGTGCATGGAAAAGCAAAAGAGAGCTGCACTGTGCAAAGTGCTGTCCCTGATTAGAAATGTATGCTCATAGTTGGCCTATAAACTCATAATAACTTGAACAAACTGGAGAATGCATTTTGTCCTTTTCTTTTTATAGTACAGAAAAAGGCATTCACATATTCAGTCACAAACAGATGTGGCATAGTCTGTAATGCTGCAGGAGTAACACTGGGTTGTGTATATAGAGTGAACCAGTTCTTGGCAGGAAATATTACAACAATATCTGAAGGACTGGGGATTCTGACTGGATTTTTTTTCTTAAAAAAGGAGGGTTAATCTTCTACAGAGAAAGGTGAGGGAGAAGTAGAAAGGTCATGGGAGATCAGGTGAGAACAGAAATGCGGTGAAATAATTTTGTGCAGGAAATAAGATTCAAACTCACAGGTAGGCTGCAGCTGGAGAAGATTAGATGCAACAACATGAAAAGCCCTTATGTATTTTTGTGCTACATGTGCAGTGACCACATTTTCTATGGTTTCCATGAATCTTCCCTCTGTTGCCATCACTCAGATGTCTCTAAAGATACAGAAACCGTGTATAACAGCCACAAAAGTAACCTTTTTTGTTGTATTATATATATTTATTTGGCAATACACAAAAGGCAAATATGAATGGGAGTATGGGATATGAAAGGGAGAAAAGGAATGTTAAGAACATACTTAGAACCAGGAACAAATTTGGAACATTATTTAGTTTTTTTTGTTTGTTTGTTTTGTTTTGTTTTTCCTTTTCCCCTTTCCCTTTTTCCACTTTCATTAAATTATTTAATTTTAATTTTTCCTTAATAGTTTTTTTCCTATAATTAAATTATCCTTATCTTAACCCATGAGTTGTTTCTTTCCTTTTCTTCTTCCCCTTCTCTTCTGAGGATGGGGAGTGAGAGAGTGGTTGTGATGGAATTCAGCTGCCCAGCTGGGTAAAACCACCACATCCAGACATTGTATTCTGCAAAATATTTGTCCAACAGATTAAGAGAACAAAAGTAAAGGAATTGGCAGAAATGGCAGTGAAAAAATGGAAGAAGATTGCAGAATAGACTGTTGGTTCAGAATTTACATTGAAGATTGGTTCTAGGTTATCTTTGGAGGCCTTATGGAAGAGAAGATGTTTAAAATTGGCTTTTTGTGTGTATATGCAGCTTCTTTGTCCAGACCAAACATGAAGGTTCAGAGTAAGCTATAAAGGCTTCATTGGCCTCTCCAAGGGGAGAATTTGCCCTCTGTAACGGAATAAGAAATGGTGTGATTAGTGAAGGGTAGCTTCTTTTTGACATAACAGGGAAAGATTAAAAAAGTGATGGCCAGGGAGGAATTGTGGAATAGGGAAGTCATTGTCTAAATGGTTTTAAACTGTATGTAAGGAGACAGCAGAGACTAAGATTGGTTTTAGCTGAGTGTAAATGATAGAAGGCAAAGTAAGAGAAGTACACAAATTAACTTGGAAAATAGCATTAGTATATGTATTCTTTCTGTAAATTTAGGAATGAGTAAGATGAGCTTTTTATTTTAAATTTTTTAAATTTATTTTTATATTTTATTATATTTTATTTTATTTTTATTTTTTATTTGAGGGAAGTCACATTAAATGTGAGTTTCTTTGGGAGAGGAGAGGCTATATTATACTAGATATGATTATATTGCTAAAGAGAAAGACAGAGCAAGAAAATAGAAGTGACCCAATTTCAGGTATATCAGAGATGGAATAGTCATGATGGTGAGGATTAAAGCAAGTAAGAATTAGATGAAACTTGTGTTTTTAGATAATATAGAGGAGGTGACAGGAGAGGTGATCTGCTCAGGATAAGCACTGTTTTCCTTTTTTTATCCTACAAACATCATAAACTGGGCTTAAAGTATAAAAAGAAATGGAAAGATATTCAAGGTTTTCTAGAAGTTTTTTGGATGACAGCCATATTAGTTCAGATGGGACAGCAGCATTAAAAACCTTTCCACCAATAATACAAATCCATCATTGTCACAGAAGCAAGAACGTATTTGTTAATTAAAAAAATCTCCTGAGAATTACTGAAAAGGTAGTGATTTAATCATCAGAAATACAGCCTGATGTTCATGGCTGGGTCAGGAGGAGCTATGAAGTTTAAGGGTAGAACATAATATCTTGGCCATGTAGATCACGTATGAACATGAACTCCAGTACAATTAAATTTTGTCCAACAGTTTGATCCAATGTCTCCAAATAGGACTTTAATTTTGATTTTGTATAGTTAAAGTTAATTTAGAGTCATAAGATATTATTTCAGTGTCACAAGTGTAAGTGAGTATAATTTAGTCTGCTTATAGTATTGCAAACCATAAAAATATCAAAGGGTTTTGAGATACTACAAGGTGATGCATTTATTGCATATATTTTAGGCTCCCTCTGCCCCAGTTAAGAAATTCTCATTAAAGTTTTAAGTATGTAAAGAAAACAAGAACTTTATTATGACGAGTGAAATATAAAATATTTCTATAATTGGAAGAATATCATAGACAAAGTTGGATGCAGTTTTTATACTTTCCCATCCAGAGAAACAAAATATTGTCATTTAAGTACTAATTTCACAACATAAAACAGATAAATGGTTATTTGTGGAGATCTTGAACTGTCTGGCTGATAAATGTAACATGAAGAACTTATCTATTTCAGATCTATCTCTGGCCAACAACCAGTTAAAGAATTGTTAAAAGAGTGTTCGGTGAAAGAGTAACGTTGTCTCCTGAAAAACATATAGTTGGGTATTTCTAAAAACTGAAATATTGATCTATATAGGACATTGTTTCAGAATACAATGAAATGAACTCCATGTTTCATCACTGGCTGTGGCTTTAGAGAGTATAGCATGACGCAGAGTAAGTCATGCAAAAGAAATAGCCTAGAGCTAGCTCAAGAAAAGACAGTACATTCAATATGGGAGACCTGATGAATTTTTTTTCTGTTCTTAAACAAAGGTAGGGGAGTGGAGAAAGGGAGGAGAGGAAGGAAATAACTTATCTGAAACTTACATATTAAAAAGTTAGCTTTTAATAGCTCTATATACAGAATCACTTAATAAAATTTTAACTATTTAGGGTGTTTTGATGAGATGTCAATCTGTATTGTCGGAAATCTAAATAAAAACCTGAATCTTTTCATCCTGAATTACACATGCAAAATCACATCTATATTACTCACACAGATTCTTCTCCTCCACAGCTACTCATATTTTATTTTTTTTTTTCTCCCAGAAACTTTATATAAAAGAAAACTATCAATAACCACAGGAAAAGTTTTGCAGCCTAGCTAGTCCTAATATAAATGTCAAATAACACAGAAGCTGCCAAACATATTATTCACAAGAACTATTAATTAAGGAAGGAAATAAACCTCTAATATGTCAACAAAAAAAATTACTGGAAACAGCAGAATGAATATAAATCCAATGCATGATGCTACTTTAAAATAGATACTATTTCAAACAGCAAGCCAAAAAGAAGTTACTTGGCATAAGCCAAGTAATTGGAATTTCTTTGCAATGAGACCGTATTGGGTATTTTTGAAAATTTTGATTACAAAGAGAAGGCAATTTGGAAATAAGAGTTTTCCTCCCTCCTTTCACAAAGCTTTCTCATAGTTTACCCTTCACTTTCAAATTCACTCCAAAGTGAGTGGAATGAATTTGGGGGGGGGGGGGGCGGCCCCCAAGCTCTTGATTTCAAAGAGAGAAGAGACAGGTTCTTTTCTTTTAGATATGGATTACGTTTGATTTCCTTCAGGAAGATAATCTGAATTGCAAAAAGGTAGAAATCTTCAGTAATTTGTCAGGTTTAGGTAGTCCTGATTTTCTGCATGGCAATGCATACTCCCAGATGGCTACACAGTATGCTGTGATTACTGCAGTACCTTCCTTTGGTTGTATAAATTCAAGTCCTGACACACTTGCCTTTTTTGCCTTGTTTTCTTCAATAAAAACATTCCATCTTTTTTCTTATTCAAATTCAGGTAGCTAAACAGAACAGGTGTATGCTACTTTAAATTACTATATAACGTATGCATTACTATTGGAGTCATCTACATTTCTGTGTGCATAAATTAGTAGGACAGGAAAAAATCGTGGCCTCTTTTCTAGAAATTTTGAATTCCACAACAAGGCATTAGAGCAAATGAACATCAGATAGGCATATGTCATATTTTCCTTCTTCAAAATAGATGATGGTAGGTGAGATGTTCATATGCCAAAGCAAATTAGGGTGGATATTGTTTCGCCTTTCCATCCGGAGACAGTCTATTCAAGCAAGTCAAAAGCACAGTCATTTATGCCTGTTTGTGTGTTCCTTAATTTGGCTTCATATAATGGAAATATTTTGTCCCTGTTTGTGCAGTCATGGCAGCAAAGGGTGGGGGTGGGAAGATATGTGGCTGTGATCAACCTCAAACATTATAAAAGCTAACTATGTAAATAGACTATCCTGTTAATTATAAATGGGAAGCTGAAAGGATGCCTATGAAATTCAGGTGCATAATAGAGGCTTGGCAGAAAGCCAGCTTTAAGTTCTGTCACAAACATCATGTGTAAAACAGTGATTTCTTTGGGTTTCTTTTCCCTGCTTGCATACATAAGAAGTAATCAATTTTTCTTTTTTTTGGAAAGAGTATTATGAAAATAAGAGCATTGCATATTCAAATTAATCTGTTTGCCATTGATATCATGGAATCATAGAACATCTTAGGTTGGAAATGACCCAAAGATCATGTAGTTCCAACTTCCCTGTCATGGGCAGGGATGCCACCCACTAGATCAGGTTGCCCAGGGCCATGTCCAGCCTGGTCTTGAACACTTCCAGGGATGGTGCACCAACAACTTCCCTGGACAACCTGTTCCAGTGCCTCATCATCCTTTGAGTGAAGAATTTCCTCATAACATATAATCTAAATCTCCCCTCATTCACTTTACACAGAATCACAGAATCACAGAATCATCTAGGTTGGAAGAGACCTCCAAGATCACCGAGTCCAACCTCTGACGTAGCATGAACAAGTCCTCCACTAAACCATACCACTAAGTTCTACATCTAAACGTCTTTTAAAGACCTCCAGGGATGGTGACTCCACCACTTCCTGGGCAGCCTATTCCAATGCCTAACAACCCTTTCAGTAAAGAAGTTCTTCCTAATATCCAACCTAAACCTCCCCTGATGCAACTTTAGCCCATCCCCCATTGTCCTGTCACCAGGCACGTGGGAGAATAGACCAGCCCCCTCCTCTCTACAGCCTCCTTTAAGGTACTTGTAGAGTGAGATAAGGTCACCCCTGAGCCTCTTCTTCTCCAGGCTGAACAATCCCAGCTCCCTCAGCCACTCCTCGTAAGACTTGCTCTCCAGACCCCTCACCAGCTTTGTTGCCCTTCCCTGGATTCGCCTGAGCACCTCGCTGTCCTTCTTGTAGCGAAGGGCCAAAAACTGAACACAGTACTCAAGGTGCGGCCTCACCAGAGCTGAGAACAGGTTTAAAACCATTCCTTGTCCTGTCAATGTCTGCCTGAGCAAAAAATTGCTCTCCATCTTTTTTATAAACCTTCTCTAAGTACTGAAAAACTGCAATAAGTTCTCCTGGAGCCTTCTCTTCTTCAGGGTGAACATCTCCAGATCTCTCAGCCTTTCTTCATAGGAGAGGTTCTCCAGCCCTCTGATCAACTTTGTGGCCCTCCTCTGGACCCATTCTAATAGCTCCACATCCTTCTTGTGCTTTGGGCCCCAAACCCAGATGCAGCACTCCAAGTGGGCCTCACAAGGGCAGAGTAGAGGGGGACAATCACATTGCTCAGCCTGTTCGTCACTCCTCTGTTGATGCCTCCCAGGATGCAGTTGGCCTTCTGGGCTACAAGAGCACACTACTGGCTCATGTTGAGCTTTTTGTCCACCAGAACCCCCAAGTCTTTCTCTTAAGGGCTGCTCTCAATGAGTTATTCACCCAGTCTATACTCATGTCCAGGATTGCCCTGACCCAGATACAAAACCTTGTACTTGGACTTGTTGAACCTTGATAGGTACACATGGGCCCACTTCTCAAGCATGTCCAGGTCTCTTTGGATGACATCTCTTCCTTCTGCACTATCAACTTGCCCTGTCAACTGCACTACTCATTTTGGTGTCATCTGCAAATTTGCTGAGAGTACACTTGATCCCATTGTCTATGTCATTGATAAAGATATTAAACAGCACCGAACCCAAGACAGACCCTTGAGGGACACCACTTTTCACCAGCCTCCAGCTGGATGTAGAGCCATTGACCACAACTCTCTAGGTGCAGCCTAATTCCTTATCCACTGACTAGTCCACCCTTCAAATCTATCTCTCCAATTTGGAGATCAGGATGTCATGTGGGGTTGTGTCAAAGACCTTACAGAAGTTCAGATAGATGACCTAGGCTGGTCTACCCTTGTCAACAGATGTAGTCACTCTATTACAGAAGGCCACCAGATTGGTCAGGCAAAATTTGCCCTTGGTGAAGCCATGCTGGCTATCTCAGATCACCTCCTTTTCTTGCATGTGCCTTGACACTAGTTCCAAGAGGAACTGTTCCATGATCTTGCTAGGCAGAGAGGTGAGGCTCACCAGTCTGTAGTTCCCCAAGTCCTACTTCTGAACCTCTTTAAAAATGGGAGTGTCATTTCTCTTTTTCTCCAGTTACAAGGGACTTCACATGACTGCCAGATCTTTTCAAATATTACGGAGAAAGTCTTGTCCAGTTCCCTCAGGACCCTGGGCTGTCATCAAGGCCCAAATACTTGTACATGAAACAGCTTGTAGCTGCAACAGGCGTGGTTCAAGTTGGGTATCAGGAAAAGTTTCTTCATGGAGAGGATGGTCAGGCACAGACTCCCCAGGGAACTGATCAAGGCACCAAGCCTGCCAGAGTTCAGGAAGTGTTTGGACAATGCTTTCAGACACATGGTCTGATTTTTTGGGTGGTCTTTTGGGGACCCAGGAGTTGGACTTGATAGATGCTTGTGGGTTCCTTCCAACTTGGGGTATTCTAATATTCAGTTTCATCAGATGGTCTCAAACCTGCTCTTTGTTTACAATGGACGGGACTTTACTCCCCCAGCCCTCATGTTCAGGGACTCATGGACTGGGAAGCCTGACTGGCAGTAAAAATGGATGCAAAGAAGTTGGTGCCTCAACCTCAGCCTTCTCCATGTCTATTGTTATGAATTTTTCCTTCTTGTTTATCAGAGGGGGGCACGCTCTCCTTGGCCTTTCTTTTCTGGCAAATGTACCTATAGAATCCCTTGTTATTTTTTGCATCCCTTACCAAGCTCAGTTCCATCCCTGCGCATCCAGACAACATCTCTGAATGTTTCCCAGGCTACATGTCCCTGCTTCCACTGCCTGTGCATTTCCTTCTTGTGCCTCAGTTTGACCAGCAGATCCTTGCACAACCATCCTGGTTTTCTGCCCTCTCTGGTCACTTTCTTACACAAAGGGAAGGAGAGCTCTTGTGCTCTATGAAAAACATCCTTAAAGAGTTTCTTGCTCTGTTCAGCTCCTTTGTCTGTAAGGATAGTGTTCCAGGGGATTTTGTCCATGAGGTCTTTAAATAGCTGCAATGTACACTTAGAAAGTTCAGGGTCCTGACTTTGCTCTTTGCCAAGCCCATATTCTTTGAGATCACAACCTCAACCAGGTCTTGCAGCCCAGACTGCCTCCACTCTTAACCTCTTTAATGAGTTCATTTGCATTGGTAAGCAGTAGGTCCAGTAATGCTTCTCCTCTGATTGGTTTGTCTAATACTTCAAGCAAGAAGTTTTTTTCAATGCACTCTGTGAGTCTCCTGGAATTGCTTACTGCCTGCTGTGTAGCTTTTCCAGCAGACATTCAGATGGTTGAAGTCCCCCATCAGGATGAATTCCCCATCAGATACAGTAGCCAGACTTCATAGGTTTGAAATGGTTAACCTCAGGGATCAACATAAGGGAGATAAAACCGACAGCAAACTACCATTTCTGAAAACACAGTTATATTGTACAGATGCTCCCGGAGTATATTATGTAGTTGGGAAGAAAGGAGAACAATGAATAAGTAGATTCTAGCCTTCCCTGTCTCTGGGATCAGATTCAGTTTTAATTAATCCATCACACAAGTGTGTCTTGCATGCTGATACTGTTGACTCATTAAGAATTTTTTTAAAATTTTCTACTACTGTTTTTGTAACATTAAACAAATCTGATTTTGTTTATTTATGTTTTTTTTTTTTTTAATTATTATTATTGTTATGTTGTTGTCATCACTGTACTGCCATTCCTTTTTCCCTGTAGAAACTCAGAGAAATATCTTAAAAGTTTTTTAGTAAGTTCTGGTTGGCATAATGAAGTGTCATGGACACAGGGCTGCCTTCAAGTCTGACTGATTTGGGGCCTGAAACAAATGTGGGACAATGGCCGTTCAAGGTGTGGTTATGCCAGACACAAATCATAGAAAATCACTTAGTAAGTGGACAAACTGATTGGATCTAATAATGTACAATTTGTGGAACTGCTGTCCATGCTGTGAGCACATGTCAACAAATGTAGCACTCAGCAGTCACAGCTTCAGTGTGGTGTACACCACGAATATTATTCCTGGAATAAGTGACTGAAATTCTTAGAAATCTGTGGTTCTGGGCATTATTTTTCCCTGTGCTACACATAATGTGATATCCTACATCTGGCAGTAGACAGGTCACTGCTTGAATTTTCTGTCCCGAAACACAATGATCTGGGAAAGAACAGATGATGACTGCTTCAGAAGCCTCTGTAGGAAAACAGATTTCCAGAAAAACATAAACAACATGAAGGCAAAGTTTGCAGACATCCAAGAAGCATTTGGGAAGCAAAGAGAAAAACAAACAAATCTTCAGCAGCTGATAAATGAGTCAGAAGTCAGTGATCTCTTATAGCAAAAATAAGGGTGATACTAGGTCAACAGTGGCTTGGTTTTGATACATGAGTCTGAGACACAACATCACTTTGAAGGGTCAGTAGACGCATATATAAAAGCTAATGTTCTCTGGGATAGGACTGTATAAACTTCACTTACAATGATTAAAACACCAACAGTCAGCAATCTCTAGAAGAAGTCATGGCCAAATCATGTAGAGTGACTTAAAGAACTAACTGAAAAAATTTCTGCTGTTTTGAAAAGGACGATGAAAACTTATTAGACTGTACATAGACTAATGTCTTTTCCATCTTTAATTTATAGTATCTCTGGTAAAAAGAGTAAACCAAACACCAATAGTGGAAGACAGTAAATATGATTTCCACTCTAAAAAAGTGAAAATACACAATACAGTGTAATAAGCCGCTATGTGACTTCCAATCTACTCTGTTGCCAGTATAGAATGAACACTATATATATATATTTTTAATATTTTTAATACTGTATACAGTGTCTTGCTATAAATTTCATCCAAGGGGACATCTATCATTTACTACCAAACATGAACAAATGAAATAATTTCGTTTTTTTTTTTTTTTTTTTTTTTTTTTTTTTTTTTCCTTCCTTTCCAATTATTCAACTAATGATTTTTTTCAGTTGAGATGTACAGTGAGACTCTGCCTTCCAGCTCTGTGACCTGAAGTACAGTGGGCCTCTCCAAAATGGACGGTTTGTTTATTGTTGATGCTTCACATCTCCCTCACTAAAAATATCTAGTACAAATATAGATGATTTTATGCTGAGCTCTTGTTTCAATCTTACCTTGCTCTCCCAATTCACTTGCAGTCATCTTTGACTAGACACTTAGGAAATTCTATTAACATAATTCAGCTCCATGTTCTTTTTTTTTTTTTTTTTTTTTTTCTTTCTTTTTCTTTTTTGTCACTTCCCCTTCTAGGTTTCTTCATCTGGCCTGTAGTAAACATCAGCCATGGTTTCCTTTTTTTTACTTGTTCTCTAACTTTCATCTATAATATCTTGAGCTGTTCATTGATGTTTTCAATCAATCTCCTTTTTTTTTTCTTCCTTTTTTTTTTTTTAAACATGAAGAGTAATCCCAGACCTTTCCTTTCTTGTCCCTTCTGAACAGTTTACAGCCATAAATTGCTGTGCTCCAGTCATGTGATTCATTCCACCAAGTGTCAGTGGCAGCAAACAGATCACAGCTTTCCAGATGGGCAGTGGCTTCTCCTGTTTGTTACCCATGGAGCATGCACGTTTTGAAAAGGACGTTTTGAATAGGGACACCTCACTTGGGCTCTTGACTGTCTCATATTTTTGGCAGAAGCTTTTTGAATGAAAGGAGACTTTTTATTCTTGTTTCAGCAAGTTTGAGAAAGAAGAGTGTATGTTGCTGTTACAGTTGATTGTAGCATGCTCCTGCAAGATAGAGTGAGGAGATGAACTGGACACAGCTATTGAGCTCTCTCATTAAAATTATTTTATCTAATTGAGGAGAGAGATTAGAAATGATTGCCCTGTCTTCTGGTGTTCTCCTCTCTGGATAGAGCTAAACTCCCTGTGCCAGATACAGTTGATTCCTAGGGGTTCATAAAATACTTATGAATATTTCTTCTTGTTCCCTTTGGAATGACCTGGGACAAACTAGCAAGCATTTAAAAAATATATTTATTTTAAAAGGTATGTTCCAGGAAGATATTTAAAAAATATATTTATTTTAAAAGGTATGTTCCAGGAAGATATTTAAAAAATATATTTATTTTAAAAGGTATGTTCCAGGAAGATATCCTGGGTATCCTCATAAGATCTTATTTTTTTTCTCTATCCAAAGTATAGTGGTTGTTAAGAGTACTCTGCTGATTTTATACACAACTCTGTTTTCCAGGAGTGTAATATCTAAAAGCATTGGCAAAAGGTCATACTTAATTTAAGTTAAATTTTCAGAGGATTTTTTTTAGTGAATAGAGCTGTATCACAGATAAATTCTGGGACCAATTGACCTTGGAGAAATGGGCCTTTACTGACAGAAGTTCACATGGTGGTGGAATGCTATGAAATAGAGGACTTGCTATTCCTTTAAAAGATAAACTATATATATGGGG
>CM021732.1:54287293-54307024 GCA_011075105.1 Heteronetta atricapilla
TTTTTTTTTTTTTTTTTTTTTTTTTTTTTTTGTTGGTTGGTTGGTTGTTTTTGTTGCTGTTGTCATGTGAACACCAAGGAGGAAAATCCTATGTGTATTAAGAGTGAATACAGGGTTCTACGGGTGGGAGCAAAGGGGCCCAGGTGGTATTCTTCTGAGTCCTGCTGGTAATGGATGAAGGCTCACTGTGGATGTATGCATCAAATGGGTTAACTGCTGCCTGGTGTTGTAGGCCTAGCTGTAGCATCTAGGATTAAAGGATCTTCTTTTAGGAATGAGGGCTGCTGAACAGGGACAGGATTTCCATAACAATATGGGGCAAGAATGCCCCTGACAAAGGCACTTGTTAGCTTTGTGAAGAGGGCTTTAAATTAGGTATGTGTGGTGGTTTGACCGTGTTAGGCAACTGAACACCACAACCACTCTCTCACTCCCCCTCCTCAGATGAGGAAGGGAAGAAGTAAAGGAAAAAAAAAACAACTCACGGGTTGAGATAAAGATAATTTTAATAAAGAGAAAAATATATTATCAAGGAAATATTATTATTAATTAAACAATTATTAACAATATTATTATTATTAACAATATTATTATTAATTAAACAATTCAACTAAAGGGAAAAAAGGGAAAAGGGGAAGAGGAAGGGGGAAACGGAATAACAAAACAAGTAAAGGCTATGTGGAAATGCAGAGGAAAAAAAAATTACTCTCTACTTCCCACAAATAAGCGATGCTTCACCACGTCCTTGAAGCAGGGCCTCAATGCACGTAGCCGGTGTTCGGAGAGGAGGACAGACGTTTTCACAACGAGAGCCCACCCCTCCCCTCTTCCTCCTTTTTCCACCTTTTATTGCTGAGTGTGACATCATATGGTATGGAATATCCCTTTGGTTGGTTTGGGTCAGCTGCCCTGGTGATATTTCTCACTTTTTTGCCCACCCCCTAGGAGGGCTAGAGAAAGTCCTGATGCTGTGCCAGCACTTCTCAGCAGCAGACACAACACCAGTGTGATATCACTGCTGTTTTAGCTACAAGTGCAGAGCATAGCACTGTATGGGCTGCTTCAGGGAAAGTTAACATCCCAGCTAGACCCAGTACAAAAAAGGGAAAGGGTTGTCCTGACCTAAAGAGAAGTGAGTGCATGGGGCAAGTGAGGAAGTGTCTCAGGCCAGCAAACTGGGGGAGGCTTTTGCACTCCCTCTCTGATATTAGAATGACAATTGACCCATCTCAAATGCCTGTGCAAAAAAGTCTGCAATATGGAAAAACAAACAAACAACAACAACAAAACCAGAAAGATTTGGATGAGTAGGCCCTGTTGCAGATTAATGGCATATCTGAGATTTTGGAGGAGTGGTGGAATAGTTTACTCAACTGGCATGATGTAGAGAATAGATAACAACCCTAACAGCCTATCCCCTAGCAAAAGTACCCCAACCCAGCTAGCCACCCAATACTAATTTTTCAGCATGACGCCATATGGTATAGAATATTACTTTGGCCAGTTCGAGTCAGCTGTCCTGGTTCTGTCCCCTCCAAGCTCCTTGTGCACCTGCAGCCTGCTCACTGGCAGGACAGTGTGAGAAGCTGAAAACTCTTTGGCTTAATGTAAACACTGCTCTGCAACAGTTAAAGCATCAGTGTGTTATCAACATTATTCTCATCTTAAATCCAAAACAGCACCACACCAGCTACTAGGAGGAAAATTAACTCTATCCTAGCTTAAACCAAGACACCATCCTTGGGGGTGTTTAAGAAAAGGTTGGATGTGATACTTTAGGATATAGTTTAGTGGGTAATACTGGTGGTACAGGGACAATTGGACCAGATGATCTTGGAGATCTATTCCAATCTTAATGACTCTATGATTCTATGACTACAAGAATGTCGAACTTATTCCTGGGAGAAGTGAACAAGACACATAGTGGAGTTCCAGTGCTGGACTTCAGAACAGCAGATTTCAGCTTGTTCCATTGTAATGGGTCTAGCAGGGATGGAGTTAATGTTTCTCACAACAACCCATGTAAGTACCGTTCTTACCACTTGAGGCTACAGTGGTGTCGATAGCACACAAATGTGTTCACTATTGCTGTGCAATGCTTGCCTGGCATCAAGGCTGTCTCTCCAAACACCCACCCCGAAAGACCGGTAAGCTGAGGTGGTAAGGTGGGCAAGAGTTTGGGAGGGGACATGGCTGGCACAGCTGATCCAAACTGACCAAATTGTACACTGTATTGTATAATGTCTGGTATCATTCTAGTTTTCAAATCACACTATGAGCCAAAATGACTGGACATATATATCAGATCAGACAGTAAAAAAAGTATAATTATCATATTTACATGTAAGGGTTTAATAGATTTTTAACAGAAAAATGTTGAGTAATCACAGGTAGATAATTAAATATTTTTTTCTTCAGACCTTTATGCCCCAGTTTGCTGACAGTATGTGCCCAGGTAAGAATACAAATGCAGTCATAAAATATCAGGGTATTGTTCCACACAAGCTCAATCTCTTTTCTTTGGACATTCTGGGAGAGGATGATCCTGTAAAGATTAGATTCTGAATGATAAAATACCTGACTTGTGATCTGATACATATGTCCAGACACTATAGCACATACAGTGTGATTTAGAAACATTTTTCAAATACATATATGTATTTCTCCTGGGCTGTTGGAGGAATGATTATTGAAGTATTATTAGTTGCTTCACATTAGGGCTCTGAGAGTACAAAGAAGCCTCCATGGCCCTGACCAGCCTGGTCTAGGGCCCCTGTGTATTGCCTGCATGGGGTCCCCATTTTGGCTCAAGTGTAGGTGCCCTTAGCTGTGCTGTAGGTGAGCTTTGCCTGACCCTACAGATGGCACTGTCTTCTGCCTCTCCTGGCAGGAGCCTGGACCTGGGTCAACCTCTGCCATGCTGGGGCTGTTGACAGAACCTGTTACCTGCCTGTAGCTTCATTTGCCCAGCTCACGCCTGCAGGGTGGTCCCCTGTTGGCAAGGGTAGCCACCTGAGTGCTCAGCCCCTCTTGCTACTCCCTCGCACTTCTGGTGACACAAGTTTGAAGAGGAAACAAGTCCATACTCCCCAACCTCTCTGAAAACCTGGTTACTTACTACACTTGCATGTACTTAGTCTCTAGAAGGAGGTTAGGTGTATTCTTCTGCCTCCACTAATCTCTGCTAGTAGAGATACATCTCTCGTGCTGTATTTGACAGAACCCTCACCAGCCTGTTTTCTCCCAAAAGCAGTGTTTGTTTTTTGGGTGTGCCTGTACTAGTTCATCATAGTTATTCTCTAAGAATATGGCCTTTTCTTCTCTTTTCCAAGAAAAGCTAATTCAATATGAATAAAATATCTGCTACTAAGAGCTGGGCATGATGTTACTATCTAAGATTAATACAAGATATGTCTTTACTTCTTAAACAACAATATTAAAAACAAACAAACAAAGGAAAAACAAAACCAAAAATCAAATGTGAGTAGCTGCTATTCCAAAACTCTTTTCAATTATGACACTACAAATATGTGTTTAATCGAAGAGTAGAGCCATTTATTGTATTTATAGAAATTGAGATACAAGAGCTATCACGTAGGGAAAGTTTCTATTGAGACCTAGTTAAACTATTCTAGTTCCAAACCTGAAAAATAGTGTTTTTCCTCCCTTCCTTCCTTTTCTCTCTCTCTCTTTTTTTCCTCCTCCCTACAATACCATTTAACTTTTTTTTTTTTTTTTTTTTTTTTTTTTTTTTTTAATAGAAGTTGGTGAAGATATTTTCTTGGATGTTACATTTTAAACTTGAGTTGCTTGATCCAGAGGTAAAATCTCAGTCATTTAACACAACCTGCAGGTGGACAAGTAAGCCTTAGTGGCTAGAGGAATCTCACTGTTACTATGTTGAAAGTGAACTACTTAGAAGAACAGTTTTCCTTCCCTGCCTTGTGATGTGCAATAACTATCTTCTCCCTAGTACTATTTGTGAAATTATCAACAGCAGAGCAGATGTTCTCATTGTGCTTTGCAGAGTACTGCTGTTTTTTTTTTTGTGAAACAGTGGCTGAGAGGTCATGGTTGGTCAGTAAAGCACAGTGGAGGCCTAGGCAGGCGTGAACTGTAATGCATGGTACTTGTAATACTATGCCTGTTGCTTCTGAAACAATAGGAGAAAAGAAAATGTAAGAATCCTTGCCGTAGAAGCATGCAAAGAATAATGTCTTGAAAAGACAGTTGTTTTTTTTTTTTTAACTTTGTGAGGAAAAAATATTTTATTTTTTAAATTTTATTTATTTATATCATAGAATCATAGAATCATAGAATATCCTGAGTTGGAAGGGACCCTTAAGGATCATCAAGTCCAACTCTTGACACCGCACAGGTCTACCCAAAAGTTCAGACCATGTGACTAAGTGCACAGTCCAATCTCTTCTTAAATTCAGTCAGGCTCGGTGCAGTGACCACTTCCCTGGGGAGCCTGTTCCAGTGTGCAACCACCCTCTCTGTGAAGAATCCCCTCCTGATGTCAAGCCTAAATTTCCCCTGCCTCAGCTTAACCCTGTTCCCATGGGTCCTGTCACTGGTGTTAATGGAGAAAAGGTCTCCTGCCTCTCGACACCCCCTAATATTTATTTTTTACAACTGTTTTCTATGACTCTAACTTTTGCCATGGACACTCCTAGGGTAATTTAGTCTTGATTTTTTTTGTCTCAGAACTTACCTGGGCAGCCTATTCCAATGCCTAACCACTTCTTCCTTTAATAAACTCTTCCTTATATCGAGTTTAATCCTCCTGTGATGCAATTTGAGACCATTTACTCCTGTCCTATCATTTGTCACATGAGAAAACAGAACAACACCCTTCTCAATGCAACCTTCTTTCAGGTTGTTATGGAGAGTAATGATGTCTGCACTCAACCTCTTTTTCTCCAGACTAAACAGGCCCAGTTCTCTCAGATGCTCTACCTGTATCTAAATGACGGCCTTCACCAACTTTGTTGCTCTTCTCAGCACACAATATCCTTCTTAGAATCATAGAATGGTCTGAGTTGGAAGGGACCTTACAGATAATCTAGGCTCTTCCAACTCCCATGCCATGATTCAGGGACATCTCCCACTAAATCAGATTGTTCAAAGCCCCATCCAACCTGGCCTTGAACACTTCCAGGAATGGGGCATCCACAGCTTCTCTCAGCAACCTATTCCAGTGCTTCACAACCCTCATTATGAAGAATTTCTCCCTAATATTTCATCTAAATAGTCCCTCTTTTAGTGTAAAATCATCAGTCCCTTTCCTGTCACTACACTGCCTGACAACGAGTCCCTCCTCAGCTTTCTTGTAGGCTCCCTTTAGGTATTGGAAGGCCTCTATAAGGTCTCCCTGGAGCCTTCTCTTCTCCAGGCTGAACAACCCCAACTCCCTCAGTTTGTCTTCCAAAGGTAGGTGTTCCAGCCCCTCGATCATTTCTGTGGCCCTCTTCTGGACAGGTTCTAATACTTCCATGTCCTTCTTGACTAGGGGCACCAGAGCTGAACCCAGTCTAGGTGGGGGTCTCAAGAGAACAGAATAGAGGGGGAAAATCACCTCCTTTGACCTTCTGGCCACACTTCTTTTGATGCAACCCAGGATACGGTTGGCTTTCTGGGCTGCAAGCACACATTGCTGGTTAATGTCAAGCATCTTGTCAACCAGCGATCCCAGGTCCTTCTCCTCAAGGTTACTCTCAATCCATTCTCCAGCCAGCCTGTATTTCTCAATGGGATTCCCCCAGCCCACATGCAGGACCTTGTACTTGGCCTTGTTCAACTTCATGAGGTTCACACAGGTCCACCTCTCAAACCTGTCAAGGTCCCTCTGGATGGCATCCCTTCCCTCCAGCATGTTGCCCATAACACACAGCTTGGTGTCCTTGGCAGACTTGCTGAGGGTGCACTTGATTTCACTGTTCATGTCACCACAAAGATGTTTTGTGGTCCTAATACTGATCGCTGAGAAACACCACTCATCACTAATCTCCACCTGGACATTGAGCTGTTGACCACAACTCTTTGAGTGGGAACATCGAGCCATTTCCTTACCCACTGAGTGGTCCATCCATCAAATCCATATCTCTCCAGTCCAGAGTCAAGGATATCATGGGGGACAGTGTCAAATGCTTTGCATAAGCCCAGGTAGATGACATCAGTTGCAATTTCCCTATACACCAATGCTGTAACCTTACTGCAGAAGGCCACCAAATTTGACAGGCACACAACTTTCCTTAGTGAAGCCATTTTGGCTGTCACCAATCACATCCTTATTTTCCATGTGCCTTAGCATAGTGTCCAGGAGGTTCTGTTACATCATCTTGCCAGGCAGAAAGATGAGATTGACTGGCCTGTAGTTCCTTGGATCCTCATTATTTTTTTTTTTTGGAATTAAAGTTTTATTAAATACATAATTATTGTTAACAGGGCACTGTTTTAATGGATGACTTTCTTTCATTTTTGTAGTTATAATACTCAAGTCATGAGATCATCTCTATAGAACTGATATTACTACAAACTATTGACTTGCCTTTAAAAGCCCATAATGTTCCAGGCTTCACATATATGGTAAAGATTCAGGAAAATGAACTTTATCATCTCTTGCAGAGTTTTGGTTAAAACAATGGATTTTTATACTAATAAAAAGCAATGTTGATAAAATAATATCTAATGTGCATAACAGAATACATTCATAATGGATTGTTAGATTTGCTTTGCTACATAAGAACACTTGCTTTTACAGCACCTACTGAACAGTAATCATAAACTGTATGATATACATGAATTTTCTGAGCTTCATTCAAAGAGCTTTAGACAAAATAAAATCAACTCTATACGCTTAATGACTGGGTTAACTTGTTTTATTATTGTTATTCCTAGTCCAATACAGTTTTCTTACAAAAATTTTCATGTCTTTCAGGGAATAAAATACTTGAAACCTATGATTTACTTGTGACTTTCTTAGGAAGAACTGTATAAGTGGTACAAAGTCATGATGCACTCAAAGGAACATTAAGAGTCTCTGTATAAAATAGCCATTAGTCTTTTGGTTTATTCCCATTGGACCTCTTGGAGGATTCATATAGAGAAAGATGTAAATATATGCATTACTTGCCTAAAAAAATATAGAGCAGGTAGATCCTAGGTAAGGTCATTTGCATTTCCATGCATTATCCTTAGGCATGGTATCAGTATGCTACGTATCTTTCTGGGAGACTGCATTTTATCACAGCATTCTGCAGCATGTTCTAATCAATCTCTACCAGCCAAAGACTTCGCCTTTATATAGCTGGCAATCTAGCTGCTCCTTGAGGATGGTTCAACATTAAGGTCCTAATTCTTGGCATCAGCCATTTGAGGCCAACTGTTTCTTCTGAGTTATTTTGGCAACTAAGGTGAAATAAAGAGGAAGTTTTTTTTTTTTTTTTTTTTTTTTTTTTAAGACTTTACTTAAGATTTTTTTTGGAGAACAACTTTGTTAATTACCAATTATGGTGTCACTACTAGTGCCTACTAATGTGAGCTGAGAAAAGGCTATATTTACTGCTTTGAGTAGTGCTTTTGAGTGTTTTACAGCCATTGGAACACCTTAATTCTGTAAGCTACATCCAGAGCTCTGTTTAGACTGGTTTGAGGGGGTGTTCCAAAGGAACCTGGCAGAGTTTGGGAGTTTGGGAGGATCTTCCTGATTTCATACCACCTCTGCCACTTAGGTGCCATACCTGTCTGGCAGTTTCTTTGCAGAATTGGACTGCTACATTCTTCTTTCTTCCTCTTTTTGCTTTGTGGAATAGTAATATATATATATTTTTCTAGTTGGATATGTAGATTTAAAGCAGATTTAAATGTGTAGATTCAGGGTAAAAGCCTTTAGTGAAGACTACAGAGATGTTTATGTTCCTTTCTTCCATAGCATCCCACCAGGCAACCTACTCTGGAAATGAAGAAACTTTCTCTTTCCAAGAGAAATTAAAAATTGATTTTAAAATGAAATTAATCTATATTTGAAAAGTTTAAACTCCTTCATGAAATGTAACTCCTGTCTTTGCTTACTTCTCTGTAGAATACTCTTACGAGACAGAACCACTGGGAGATTAATGTAGTGACAGCTCAATTGTTTTCAGTACAAACTTCATTTTATTTGAGTGAGGAATTTTAAGAAAGACACAGTTCTCTCGTTCTCTCTTTCTCTCTTTCTCTCTCTCTCTTTCTCTTTCTCTCTCTCTCTCTTTCTCTCTCTTTCTCTCTCTTTCTTTGTCTTTCTCTCTCTCTTTCTCTCTTTCTCTCTCTTTCTTTCCTTTTCTCTGCCTTTCTCTCCCTTTCTCTCCCTTTCTCTCCCTTTCTCTCTCTTTCTCTCCCTTTCTCTCTCTCTCTCCCTTTCTCTCTCTCTCCCTTTCTCTCTCTCTGTCTCTCTCTCTCTTTCTTTCTTTCATTTTCCCACTTTCTTTCTTTCCCTCTCCCCTATCCCCTCTCTCTTTCTCTCAGTTCTCTTCCTCTCTCTTCTGCTCCCCCCCCTTCATTACTCCTTTTTCTCTTCCCTCCTTTCCCTCTTTCTTTCTTTTTTTCTTAATTAAGTTTTCTTGAGTAGTAACATTGTGGAATTCCAGGGGATATATATTTTTAAAGCCTATTTTTTCCAGTAGGTGTCACCCTTTCATAGAGAATCTTACATGGTTTTTCCAGCGCCAAATCTCAAGTGACTACAAAGCCTTCTGAAACAACTGCCTCTCTTGTCAGGTATATTCCCTTATATAAGAGAATGTACAAATTATTAAATCATATATTAGTGAAACGAGAAATTAAAGAAACTTCAAAAGAAGCAGGTCCCATTACTGCTAGTTCACTCTGAACAAAACAATGGAAAACATTGTAGTAAGGAAAGGCAGTTCTTACTCTGGAACTGGCATTGTGATGAGAAAAGCATAGGAATTAGTTGCAAATTATAGTGTCTAGTAAGGCTCTGGGAAGCACAGGCCTCCTACTTGCATCCTTCTTGTCCTTGTTCTTCCACCTTGTGTTACTTAAGCTAGTGAGAGTGATTTCCTTTGCCTTTGTGTGACTGTCCATGCTGCTCCATAGAAGAGAGACTGAAAGGTGTGCATGAATTTTATTTCCTTATTTAGCTTTTACAAGCAGTAAGAAAGCTCTGACTGATCACTTCAGCCAATCACCCTATTCAAAGTAATATTTTAGTTCACTTCCAATTCTATGTTTGAATGCTTCAGGGAGGTATATATGTATGTATTTGAATTGCATCATAAAATACTGGAAGAAGTTCATGTATTCTCCATGGTTTTCTTTTTTCAAGTCCTGCTCTTTGAAAATTTGGGCAAGTAAGAGCAAAAACAATTGCTAAGTGTCCTCAACAGAGAGTATGAAAATTGCTTTGCTATGAGCCTTTCCAAATTTGGTCTCTAGGTATAAAGAAGAAAGTTTTTCCTCACTATCAGCCAGGAGAAATTTGGAGTTCTTATGTTAGCAGCTACATGAACCTGGACTTTTTTATAATTGGCCCTTCTATATTAAGTTGTTTCAAATTGCCTCCTAAAGTGAAATAATTTGTCACATACATGATTTGAGCCATGGTCTTGATTTTGAATGACTAATAAAGAATGACAAGATGTCCTCATAATTTTTGGAAGCCTTTCTGAATCATGTCCTGTGTTAGAATTAAAGTTAGAATAGTTCAGTTGGAAAGTACCAACAAATATCAAGTTCAACTGGCTGACTACTTCAGGGCTAATCAATCAAAAGTTAAAGCATGCCAATGGCATTATCCAAATCTCTCTTGTACACTGACAATTGTGGGTCATGAACCACCTTGCTAGGAGGCCTGTTCCAGTGTTTGAATGCCCTTACAGCACAGAATTTTTTCTTGATATCAGGTCTGAAGCCCCCAAGTGCAGCTTTGTGCCACTCCCATGCATCCTGTCATGGATTACCAGGGGGCAGAAGTTGGCACCTTCCTCTCCATTTCCACTCCTCAGAAAGTTGTAGAGGGCAATGAGGTCATATTGTTTTTTTGGCTCTGCCATTCATTCATGCTTTTAGACAAGTTTCCCTAGTCAAGTTTTAAAAGGTGCTTTGTGGTTTCATGTTTTATATTCCTTAGGTGGGATAAAGCCCTTATTCTTCAGAAATCTTTATATCCTATGATTAATACTAGTGCATGGGTGCTCAGGGAGGTGTGTGTGCATGGCTGCCACCTTTGTCTGCTTGGAATTGGATTGCCAGAGAAATAGCACTAGCTTGTTCAGGGTGAGCTCTTTAGCAGGAATTGTGTCTACATCATTCCCCTGTGCAACTGAGGCATGTAGGGTTTGTAATGCACTTACTGCACTCAGATTCTAACACTTTGAAAGTCTGCAGTTTCCTAACCATGTGTCAATCAACTTTGCCAACAGCAATACATTTTATTTATTTATTATTATTATCATTATTATTATTATTTGTTCAGGTGGATCAGTCACATATTCATATGTTTTATTTTAAAGGAATCATACAGTCTCCCTCTAAACAAATGTACGTGTGGTATCACTGCCTTAGTGACTTACCTTATACCTCAAATTCTGCTCAAATACTGGGGAGTAGATGCAAGGTGGGGGCTGGAGAAAAGGTTTCTCCATTCTCCCCTTCTTTCTTCTCCCACCAACTCCTTAAGAGGGTATGTTAGAAAATTTTTCTTAGATTTTTTTTTTTTTTTTTTTTTTTTCCCAACGTGATGCTATTTTTGTCTACTTGTATTTATGTCCTACAGTTGCCAGGTTAGCTGACCCAGGAGCACATGTCTGCTCTACTCCCTGGACAGATCACATTGCCATCTCTGCCAGGCAGGAAGTGGTAAATACATACGAGGATTAGGGTAGGACCACTAGTAAACATTAGTAGCATATTTGTTAATCGATGGGAAATTACCAGAATGATATATAGCTGGAATGAAATATGACATCTCTGAGTTTTGAGCTGTAAGAGGTTAAGAAAGCAGAGCAAGTAAAATGAAAAGGACATTGATTTGGTGCCATCAGTTCTAACAGAGAACTACCTAATCGTAGCCAAAAAGAGTCCATGGAGAGCAGATCCCAGGAATGTAGCCTGAAGCCTCAGGCTTTGGAGAAGGGCCAACCATAAGGCTCCCCTCCTTAACTTGAGTCCATTCACTAGGACACAGAGACCATTTACAGATGCTAAATTTTACTTAGTGGCTATGTTGCAAAAGCCAAAAATAAATTGATTTGTTATTTAAACTTCACAAATGTAGTTCACATTTGTTTAGAGCTAAGGTTTCCAGACCTGTCAGTGACTGCAAGATAAGATGTTTTGGGAAATAGACTAAGTACCTTTGCAGCCCTTTGTGTAACATGATTGTTGATATTTGCCTATCATGGATACTATAGTGTATTTTTGTGTATACTGGCTATACTAATGTACTTTAAGCAACAAAGTGGTAAATTTTATGAAAGAAGAAACAGCTGTGCTCCTAAGTGTCCCCTGTACCATGAGTACAGGATGTCCATTATTCAAGTTTGCTGCATAATACAGGTATTTATTTTTAATTTGCCTGAATGACTGTGGTTGGAAAATATTTGGTGAAATTAGTAATACCAGGTTATAGGAGGAATAAACCATCTAGGAAGGAACTCTAAGACAAATTTTATATATATATATATATATATATATATATATATATATATATAAAAGAATATATCATATTATGTAAATATTTGTTACTTTTTTTTTTTCTTCTTAATTTCCTATCACAGAAGATAGTTATTTTCACACATCATGTAACTTAAGTACTTATTTACCTGTTTTAATAGGGAACTGGGAAGTGTCAGGAAATAGAAGGAATGAAAACTACAGAATACACTGGAATTTTTGACCTTAGGATCAAGAATAATGTAGCATATTTGGTACAGGATGAAAGAGAAAGGATTTATCAATGTACCTTATATATTTCATGAAGCTAATTTTGCTGGAATTGCATATAAAGAAATAGAAAATAAGTGGCATTCCTGTTTTGCTGCAGGTTTTTGTTTTTTCTTGGAATTCCTTTTCGTTTTCCTTGAATGACTGACAGCCATAGTAGTGTTTAAGAATGCATCAGGAATACACTTTATGTTCCAGTTGCTATCTCACTTTGAAATATTTGGTTCACATCCTGACATATTTAGTGTAACATCCTGGACTGTATAAACTACTTTTTGTGTGTGTCTATGTGTGTCCCATCTCCAGTTAAAGCTAAATAAGATGAGGTGCTCCAGAGGTACACCTAAAGCAGTTTAACCACTAGTGGTTGCTTAGTCTAGGCAGACAGACTAAAGCTACTCCACAATGAAATCCTTCTTTTCTTTCCCCTTTCTCTTATGAGAACTGAGAGGGCTGAAAGTGTTCCCCTCCCCCCCCCCCCTTTTTTTTTCCCTCTCTCTTTTTTTTTTTTTTTTTTAATTTCTTATTTTATAGATTTCAGATTACTATTGGTTATAGATTACATCTGTGTAGTATCGTGTTCATACAGAGGAGCATCATGTTCAGGCTGGCTAGACCTACCTTCTTGTTTTTTATTATTTAGATATTTTTAATTTATTTCAATGGTGTAACTATAATGCTGACTAAGGATGGAAGTTTTTTGTGTACAGATTAGCCCAGTATGGCACTCTTTTACTAGTAAGAGAAGATTATGATTTGTAAACATAGCAGTGAAACTAAACATGTTTATGACTTCATGTTGTGGGTTAGTCTTGGGTAAAAGCCAAATTTCCACCTAGTTGCATGCTCCCCATTCACCCTCCTTTCACTCTCTTCTCCCTTCCCCCATTGGGACTGAGGGAAGAAAAGAGAAAGAAAATGACTGAGAAAGCTTGTGGGCTGAGATAAAGACAGGGAGATTGTTTACCTGTTACTTCTGCAGGCAAAACAGACTTGTCTTGGGGAAAATGAATTTAATTGACTGCCAATTAGAATAAAAATATAATTACTGATTTGTGAAGTGAAAAACAAAGACAAGGATTAAAACAACACCTTCTCTTCCCCTTTTCCCAAACTCGATTTCAGTCCTTCGCTCCAGACTCCTGAGGTGCACAGGAAGACTGGGAATGGAAGCTGCTCAGTCCATAACAGCTCCTTTCTACTGCTCCTTCATCCTCACTTTTCCCTTGCTCCAGCTGGGTCCTTTTCATGGGCTGCATTTGCTGACAAGAAAATCTGCTCTGCTATAAGCTCTGCATGGTATACCAGGCTCTAGTATAGGCTGTTGTTCCTTCAAGCATATCCATCTGCTCCAGTGTAGGGTTGTCTCTGAGCTGCAGTGAATGTCTGCACTGGTGCAGGTCATCCATGGGATGTATGGAATCTTTGCTCTGGCACATGGAGAACCACTATTTTTTTCCTCCTCCTTCTCCTCTTCCTTCTCTGTCCTTGGTGTTCCCTTTATATTTCACTTGCATTAATTAATTAATTAATTCATTCATTTATTCTCTTCTTCTCCTTTCTCTTTGTGATGTATTGTGTCTTATACATGTTTTCACAGAGGCACCACAAGTGCTGGCGGACTAAGGTTTGCCTCTCTGGTGGGTCTGGCTTGAACTGGCAGTCCCTGGCCTCTTTCCACAGATGCCGCCCCTACAGTCTCCCTTGCCAAGAGCTTGTCAACCCCACACATTACACTTCTGTAAGTTTGAAAGCCTGTGTGGTGATCTGCAGGGCGAAAGGGGTAAATGTTGACTGACTTTTTATGCTGTCCCACAGTAACAGTGTGGTAGTTCTCACCCAGCAAGCAGGAAGGAAGTTAAAAGGGATATGTTTTATTGTACGCAGGTTTATTTAACAACTATAGAAGATACAGTTAGAGTAAATGACAACTTATTCAATATTTTTAGTAGTCCCTGTTTCCACTTTGCATAATTTAGACATCTAATTTATACTAGTTTTAGGTGAGTTGGTAGGGTTTGTTAAGTTGCATGTGACTGGAAGAAGCTTAGAGTGCATGAGATTTCCTAGAAAGAGAGCACAAATTTTTGGTCAGAAAACAAGAATGTTGCTTTAGCCCAAAATATTTTTAGAATACAAATTGTAGTCTACAGAACTTAGTATGGGCAAACATGCATTAAATTAGGATCCATGAATAGCATAAAATGAACAAAAGAAGTAATTCACAAGTGATGCCTTAGGCTATACATGGAAAGCATCATTCTTTGTTGTAATTTCACTGAATGTCATTACTGCCAGAGGACCTCTCACTCAAACCATGTCTACTGTATATTTCTGAGGGTAACCATTTATTGTGAGAATATCCAAATGTGCAGTATCTGGTAGGAATTAGGACTGTGCACTCTTGCAGAATAACTAACAGAATGGGTGGAAAGAATGGATCCATGAATTTTTCATTAACAGTTACTCTCTCTATTAGGTAGTTATTAATGTTTGTATATTAGTTTGTATAGAAGTTTGGACTTCTCTGCTTCAAATATTTGAGAATAAAAGATTTTTTTCATTTTTTTTTTTAGGGAAATCAATGATCATGACAGCTGATTCATAGCCCTGAAGTCAGTCTCTACTTCCACACAGTAAAATAAATGGTGTAAATTTTGTTATTTTTTTTTCAACGTACCTCAGTGACCACTGGTCACTGTTAGTAGTTCATGATCATCTAGGCCTAGTATTCTACAAAGGATTTGTAACTTCCAGTGAGAGGTAAACAAGAGAATTAAGTATCAGAATGAGAGTTAGGCATGTGAGACTTAGCAAATCTGCATCTTCATCTTATTTTTTCAACTCTTTAAATACACCTATACTTATGCAAACCAGTGTAGTCCTGGAACATGCAAACTAGAGACATTATAAATAGTTCCAAGTCTGTATGTAATGTACTTATTACGTACATGCTTGAAAGATGATACTTATTAGTTTAAGAGCACCACATTGCTAGTTCAGCTTTGGTCCTTGAGTTCCCCTAACTGATCCATGTACATGTTCTGAGCTGGATCTGCTGAGACTTTTCATACTTCATTGTTATTTTGCTTTCAGACACCACACTACATCTGCTAAGTTGTTGCAATGATAGATTTAGATGTATAGGAAACAGACTGAAATGAACCTGTTCCAAAAAAAAAAAAAAAAAAAAAAAAAGTCACTGCTCTACATTTGAAATTATTTTCTAGATTATGTTTCTCATATCTTAGCAGTTTCCTGCACTATCAAGTAGTGCTATAAGTGTTTCTAAACATATAGATAAATGTTTATATTTCTAAATGTATATGAATTCTTAAATGAATATTGCTTTTTAAGAGAATATCTCTCTATTGTGTTCTTGTGGAGGAAGACTTTTCATCAGTCTTTTTTTTTTTTTTTTTTTTTTTTTTTTTTTTTTGACAACTAAAGCTTAGAAGTAAAAACACCGAAGAAAATATTCAGGTTTTCATGCTTTAAAATGTTGAGAGAACTTGGATTGCTACATAGAATAATATACTTTAATTGGTCAAAATGGTGATGGAAAAATGTTGTTTTTCATTTGTGTCCTGAAATATATAAAGTGACCTTTCATTAGGCTTCATATGATAGGGTTTTGACTGCTAGGCTGTGCTGCAAATGATGCATAAATAAAAAAAATTAAATGGTTTTCATTGTGTGCCATCTGATAACTGGGAAGGTATTCTGATTTCCTCCTGAAGGGTGAATTCTTGTAGCTGCACATCTGCACTCAAACTGGTAGCATCCAGATTTTGCCATTCACTTTATGAAACAAGTTACTCCTGACATAAGAAAACAGTGCAGAAATACCAGTGCTTATTCCACTCCCATGAATTCAAGAGTGGTAACACATTTCTCTATGAGGTAAATGTTACACTTCAAAAACAGTGTCACAACATATTAAATACTGTATATCAGTTAGTGCAATTTGTTAATGTCACATATCTGATGCAGAAGTTCAACAGTCTTTACGCAGACATGATTGCCAAATTCACCATTGGAAGAGCTATTGGCCTCCTTTCAGGAGGACATTACCAATTGATGTTTTGCTGGAAGCCTTGCTTCCACATAGTTTGAAGTACATGCTACTTTTCTCCTATTTGTCCACCTACAAAACTGAAGGCATAGTTGAATTGACTTGGTTTACTTAATTAAGTAGCTATGAGAGAGATAATTTCAGCTTTAAGAGGTACAGCAAAATACACTTGATTGTGGTCCTTGTTTGTTTCTTTTTCTGCTTATTGAGCCTGCTTATTTTTAATCTTCTTATCTGCTCTGGTGGCTATGATACATCACCACTACAACTGATATGTAGATAAAGAAAATGTCCTGCCCCACCCCTGATAAAGAAAACAGGAGAACAAGTTACAACTGACATGGAAAAGGCTGAGGTACTCAAATTTTTGCTTCTGTTTTCAATGGTAATCAGTCTTCTCACATCGCTGAAGCCCCTGAATCTCAAGGCAGGAACTTTTGGAACAAAATCCCTCTCATTGTAAGAGGACATCAGGTTCAAGACCACCTGATGAATATGAGCATATACAAGACCTTGGAATATGATGAGATGCAATTCAGGGTCCTGAGGAAATTGGGTAATATAATCACTAACCACTGTCCATCATATCTGAAAATTCATAACCGTCAGGTAAAGTCCCTGGGGACTGGAGAAAAGGGAAACATCTCACCTAAAAATGAGTGCATTTTAAAAAAGGGTAATAAGGAAGACCCTGGAAACTACTGACAAGTCTGCCATACTTCTATGCCCAAGAAGATTGTGGAACAAATCCTCCTAGAAGCTATGTTGGGCATATGGAAGAAAAGGAGTTCATTAGATACAGCAAACATGGCTTCATCAAGGGCAATTTGCGCCTCTCTAATTAGATGGCCTTCTACAATAGAGTGACCATGACTTCTGTAATGCTTTTGACATGGTTGCACACAACAGCTGCTGATGTTTGACATCCCTGAATGTATACATTCCTGGAAGTGTAGAAGGTCAGGCTGAATAAATTGGCCTAGAGGAAGGTGTTCCTATCCATGCTACAGTGTTGGACTAGATGATTAAAGGTTCCTTCCAACACAAACCGTTAGCTAATTTAATATTTAGCTACTTTAGCTACCGTTTAGCTACTTTAAGATTTATGTATGTGCTTTTAAGTTCCATTTCACTTGCAGTGGTATCCTATATCAGTTTGTAATTACATAAATACTTCAGTTTTATCGTGATTTGCAGGCATACCTAAAGAATCAACCCATCACCTTTTTCCTCTTTCTCCTGTGTCCTGGTTTTGGCCAGGATAGAGATAATTTTCCTTCTACTAGCTGGTATGGTGCTGTGTTTTGGGTTTGTGTGTTGAGAATAATGTTGATTACATGCTGACATTTTAATTGTTGCAGAGCAGTGTGTACACTAAGTTGCGGAATTTTCAGCTGCTCATGCTGCCCTGCCATTGAGGAGGGTGGGAGTGAACAAGATGCTTGGAGGGGATAGAACCAGGACAGCTAACCCAAACTGGCCAAAGTGATATTCCACGTCAACAGGTGGTGAGCAATTGCATTGTGCATCACTTGCTTCGTACATATTATTATTATTACTATTTTCATTGTTATTATTATATTTTCTCTTCCTTTTCCATCCTATTAAACTGCCTTTATCTGAACCAACAAGCTTTTTTTTTTTTTTTTTTTTTTTTTTTTTTTTTTTTTTTTCCTCTGATTCTCTCCCAGAGTGAATGCCTTTGTGATGCTTAGCTTAGCTGCTTGCTGGGTTAAACCACAACATCCTGTTTGGCAAATAGCAGTTGTTTTGTTCTTTTTAAAAATCAACTGCATGATAAATCTCGTTCATTAACCATAGTTCTTTCTAATGGTTTGTGCTGTAGCAGAGGCAGCAGTTCTGAATATATTCTAGATACATACAGCAAAAAGCTACACTTACATAATAATAGTTATACTGCTTGAAAGACATGGCACCATCTTTCATTTTCTTTCTGTATCTTGAAATTTGCCAAACTGGTGCAAGTGTGAAATAGCCTCTACCCTTAAAAACAACAACAAAGAAACAATAAAACTAAACTAAAAAAAAAAATAAATCAAAGAAAAAACCTTCAAGAATCTCTGTGCTTTCTTGTAAGTGTATTTAACCATTCCTGATCAGTAATTCAAGAATCTTGAATTCAGAAATGATGGTCAAACTAAATTACTTTCTAATGTAATCAGTAATGTATGTGTTAGTTCACCCTAAAAGCATTAGCTATCCTGTACAATACAGTGCAGTCTGAAGTTATAATAAGACATAATGCCAGTAGATGGACCCAAATTTATGATATCCATGATGTACCTATACAATTTCCACAAAAGTTCTCAGTATGTTGACCATGTTCTACTTATTTCTTTGTATTGAATTGTATTTCCTATTTGTTTTCATTGCCCTACTTCTACATGGCCTCTGCTAGATTTTCTTTCTGGTTCTGTACTTACAGTTTTGTTAGATTTCTAAAAGTATTTCTTATTCCAACAAAATAAATGAAAATCTGAGGTTTTAAACTATAGGGTACCTTAAAACAAGAGCATGGAGTTATTGGGAAAGCCACCCAACCAACCAATTCACCAATATTTACTTCAATGCTCCATCTAGCCAGTTCATTCTGGTAAATTTCATTTACCAAAATCAATGGGATTTGTGTGCATTTTAAAACATTTCTACTTTACTGTACTGAAGTCCTGATACAGCAAAGCAGAGAGCTACTTACTTTATTAAAGTTAAGCCCTGGGATTAATATTTGTGGATAGTTTCAAAGCATCTGATTGAAGCAGTATGGAACAGAAACTAACTAACTTCATACCTCATTTTACAGTTTTTATTACTTCTGTTTTACATTGAAAAACGAGAAAATTTGAATTATCATTTGGTTATCCTTAAGAATCATAGAAGTGTGGGAATCTATTCTGTACATCTAAAACTTAAGTCGGTAAATAACTTCATCTTAATTATCGTCAACATTACATTAATATGCAGAAATCTCTTTTTTACAAAGTTAAAATTCTGAGAATTCACTTATATACAAGCTTCAATATTTTAGATGTTTCCTTGATAGAAAAATACCTCTCATACCAAGAATTATTCCGAAGGGATGTTATCCAGGATTTTGCCAAAAATTATGGCTTAGTCTTCCTTATCCTTTTCACAGTTTTCTTTTTATGTGGACACTGCTTGCATCCACATAAATACTAGCTTGTTAGTATCTGGATGTGCACATTTACATAGCCTTTCACTTGTGTCCCAGATGTATAACCATGTGTTGTTTTATCTCTGTTAGTTCCTAGAGTGCCGTGTCATTGCATAACTGTTATGTGCAAGACTTGAAGAATTCTAGGAAATATAAACCTGAATTCCTGAATGCCGATACTACATTGTTTTCATGCTAGAAATATTCTGATTATCACGTTCAAGACTTTACTTCATAGACAAGCTCAAGGATATTTTAATGACTAATAGAAGCTGCTGTATGTTCTATTTTGGATGTGAAAACATTTATTTATTTATTTATTTTAATCTAGCAAGGCCAAAACATACCATCCTTACCTAGGTATCAATACATTATCATGGGCCCATATTTCAGAGCATTTCCTTTAACGATGCACAAGAGGTCATTTGAGCAATCCTGGTATTTTCTCCAGTTTCCCTTCATAGAAAAAGGGAAGGGAAGGGAAGGGAAGGGAAGGGAAGGGAAGGGAAGGGAA
>CM021732.1:54307034-54350383 GCA_011075105.1 Heteronetta atricapilla
AAGGGAAGGGAAGGGAAGGGAAGGGAAGGGAAGGGAAGGGAAGGGAAAAAATGCAGCAACACATTGTTTTCCACACTGCTGTGATTTAGATTATATTGATGTTAATAGTGTTGAATGTCTGTCTTTATATTACTACCAATTCTTTAAGAATATCTTTAAAGAAATTCTATTTACTGAAGGCCTACCTGTTACTCCTTTTATAATTCTTGTCTTTGTTGTATGCAATTCTCTAGACAATGAAAATTATTTTATCCCATGTTCATTGTGAAACTGGAAATGTGGCCTTCTTCAGCATTTCAATTACAGATTCATCAGAAAGAACTAGCTGGTCAAGTACTATACTAAGACTGTCAAGTTTTTGACCCAATATATTTCCAAACAAATCAGACTAGACTTTGAACTGTTCAAATGCAAAAATTGTATCCCTTGTCTGGGTTTTTGTAGTTTGTTAGGTCAAACCTCTTTTGACTGGAACTAATTACTTCAGATTTTTCAATTTGTTGGGCTACAAATCAAGCAAATTGGTAGAATTGTGTGATAATTTTCTATAAAATCTTTAAGACTTTTCAAAGACTTGTGAACTGCTTAGTAAATTCAGGATGCAACTCTTTTCAACTCTTTTTTTTTTTTTTTTTTTTTTCCCTCCCCAGTGTCACCAGTGTCAGAAGACAACAAGAAGGCAGAGATATAGCCTGTGCTTTTTGAAATTTATTTAAACTTAAGTCCAAAAAAAGTTTCTTTGTAATTTCTGTTAAAGAACTTCAGCATCTCTATTTGTTTGTAAAAGTAATCAGCAAAAAAAAAAATATATAGTGAACTAAGATATGCCAGCATTCTATCTGCTTTACCATGGTAAGGAAGGAGATAAAGTTTCTAACATTGCATGTCATACAGACACTAAGGATATTTTAGTTTGATAATCCAGAATGCCTCTGGACACTACCTGTTCCAGCAGGCAGCAATGCCTTAAATTTAACCATTGCTGATCTCTACAGAAATAGGACAGACTACAACCATCTTCTTAGTGTATTGGAACCACTTTTGACACTAGACAACTCTGATTTCTGTTATAATTTATATTTCATTACACATACATTATTGCTATCCAATATTAACACATAAATACTTAACAAAAAAACCTTAACAGGGGAAATTTGATCCTTCTAGTATGCTTCCCAACATGTGCATACATACAGGACAAATGAGGCTATAGGCCTTAATCTAGAAAAACAGTGCTCAGTCATTCTCCTTCTGTTCCAGGATATTTTGTTACTTTTTTCACTCTATCCAGGCCTATAGGTATTTTCCCACATAAAATTATTTCCCATTTCTCATGCCAATATTTTTATTATGGTAGGTTGTTTTTTGGGGGCTCTCCCACAGCTGCTTAAAGAGTAGTTGAATTCTGAGAGGTGACTCCCTGAAGAATGTTAATGTAATTCTGTGATTTTTTCTATAGAAAGAAAGGATCTTATTTTTAATTAATTTATTTTTTACCTAATGATCTTTCCTGTACAACAAACCTTGGGATCTAGGCAGCAAACGTTCAGTTTTGTGCTTTGTCATAAATAGCATAGATTTCACAACAGGAGTTTAGCGAGTAATTTGGTCAGTCATTGGCAAGGCAGAATAACAACCCATATACAACAACACTGAGGAGAAAAAATGTATATTTTCATGCCTATGTAGGAACATTTTACTTAAACTTGGCCTGAAAGGCTAGGAGCTAAGGGATATTTTCACACAGACTGTTCTCAAGAATTTTGATTTTGATGGGCATCTTGATTACTCTCACACAGGCATGTACTATGATCAGGAGTGCTTTTTCAAAGTCAGAGGCTATATTTGCACATTTACTACCATTGTAAAGGTTGGACAGAGGACTGTGTGATAGCAAACAGTAATGTATGCCTGAAGATAACCTCAGTGAAGTACAACAAGCAGAACTAGCAGAAAATGAATTCTTCAGGCAATGTACTTTGTTCTGCTTTTATTCTCTAGTATTCTATGTGATTTCTTTGGATGTTACAGTGAGCAGCTGAGGCAGAACAGGGAATCTACCACAGTATTGAATGTTACCCTAAGTAGTTTGCATCCGAAGATCATTACATGGTTCACCCATTAATTTTCCTCCTGTGTTTAGTGGGCGTAGAATACAAATATTGTATGAACATAACTTATAAGTATTTTTTTATTACAGAAATAAGAAGATATGCTTTCATATGAAGATAGAGCAGCTCCAATTTCTTGCCAAGAAAGTGTCATTGTTTACAAATGACAGAACTTTTCAAAACAGAACTGTTCTGCTAGTTGTGAGTTTCCCGTTGTTCTAGTTTGCTTTAACTTTTAGTCAAAGCTTTACTGTGCTGTGTTTCTCTCTTACCGTGAATGAAAACGCTGCACACACAATGTTCAAAGCGTTAATTGAACATATTTCCAGCTTAATTGCTGCACTGGGCCATTAAGTGTGTTACGTCACCTGACTGCTTGTATTGCTATATGAAGTGTGAGTAGTTAAGGCAAATGTCTCAACAGCATGGAGCTATTTGTGTATTGAGTGTGTGGGGCGGTGGTCAGGGAACAGAGGTTACAGAGTTTCTATATTATCTGTGTATTCGGTTTTCTGTTTAATTAATTTTCACAGAAAAAAAATCAATATAATGTTGGAACAGAGATGCTGGTCTTGCAACTGTGTTATCTGTGTTTCAGTGGAATGGCTAAGAATTGGTCACAGCAGAACTGGATTGCCTCAAATGTGCTACCACTCAACATTTGACAAGTGTTGCACTATGTATGTAGATAAAGCTTCATTTTTTCCCTCTGTTACAGCTTTTTAATATCCTGGCTTTCATGTAAATACTAGGTCTGTTGAAATTTTGGAGAAAGTAAAAGACAGGGAAAATAATTTTTTAGCCAACTTAAACTTCCTTTGTTTTTATAAAACCAGTATAATTCTTAATTTTAAGAAAGTCCTGTTGATCTATTGATCTATACTTTAAACTGCTAAACTAAGAAAACAGTTTTTTATTCATTTATTTATTTTTTTTAATGAGATACTTTTGTGGGATTTGTGAGGAATTACAGCTTGCATTCTTTACAAAAGCATGAATCAAAACTAAATTAAGTACCACTACAGTCCTGCACACCCCTCCCCCCCCCAATATTCCTTTTTACCCAATAAGATGCCAAAGTCAGATACAGAACATTTAAATTCTACTCTACCATCTTCTAGACTCTATTGCTGTTTTTCTGTCTGGCAATAACATATTTTGAATTGGCTTAATTTGTCAATAGTACTTACTATATGGCATGAAAACCAAGCTATTGAGCATTTTGTACAAAACCTGAGTATCACCAGAAGGGAAGCTACTTTCTATAGGATGCTTTCATCACATTATTCAATAAATAGTTTCTAAATAATGGTAATAAAGCTCATACTAACCACAACGGAATTCTGAATAAGTTTAAAACAACCTCAGACATTGTTATGCACTCCTACAGTTCCAAAACCAGCTAGAAAAAACAGTCCCTATCCCCGTCCCTCTCCCCCCACTCCTCTCTTCCTTCAGTATCCACTCATTTAAAACTGCCTTGGCTGAATGGCTTCTAACTAATCAACTCTAACTTATCTCTCATTTATGTTGTTACACTGAGATAACACTATCATAAATGAGAAGCAGATGAGATCCCCCTGCCCTCCAACATACATGCTGATTGAACTAGGAGGAGAAAAAAATTGAGCATTTATTGCAAAAATATTTCTATTATTGTAACAAAAGTGCGCTTAATGGCACTGGAAAAATAATAAAGAAATGCTTGGTCTTAATTGCATGTCTTTCAGAACCATATATTTAGTAAAGAAAATAAAAAGTATATCTTGTTCAAGAGTAGTATGACTTGTTTGAGAGTCTATCATGCGTTAGAATATTGTTGGCCTGAAAAGTTTTCTTCTAGGAAAAGAAAAAAAAAGTAAAAAAAGCTTGTATCCTAAAAAAAAATATCATGTGAAGTAAGTGCTATAATCTTTGCAAGTGTGCCAGAAATTTGTTAAGTAAGCTTTTCTTTTTATGGCTACATTCTTCCAATTTCTAGTTGGAAATGTAGAATACCAAAGATACTAGGATTTGTTGTACTGCATCATAGAAAGGTCTAAGTAGAGGATTAATTAATGGCATAGCTGTTGATTTAAGGAGCCAAAAGGGAATTAAAAAAAATCCCTATGCTCATATTTTCAAAAGTGGTAAGTACCTACTATTCATGCATGGGATTCAGAATTACTAAACAAGGTTAGGATCTAATTCACTTTGATTTCAGTGGAAATTATATGCTTAATCTGTTGAAGGAAATTTGAAATTCCCCTTACACAAACAAATACATTTTCATGTTGTTGTATCAATTTAAATATCTCACCCAATGTAATTTACAAACACAAATCCTTTAAGTGACACCAGATTAGAGCCTGAATTTATATATTTTCCTATAAATCCAGCTGTACACCCTGTGCCTTCAATTATGTCACTGCATTCTTATATTTAGCTGTAGAAATAACTACGCTGTAGAAATTTAAGATTTCATTAGAGATTTAATACAACCATGTTACTCATCTGCAAACACTTTCCATCAAAAATAACCATATATCACTGTTCATAGTTTTGCTTTGTTTGTTAGTACTTTCTCTCTCTCTCTCTTTCTCTCTTTTTTTTCTTTTTGTTTTCTGAATAATCTTTATCATTCTTTAGGACTGATGGGCTTTGTATTTGTTTTCTCCCAGTTTAAGACAGCAGTAGACAGATGGTACTGATTTGCATGGAGTATACTTACTTGTAGTAGATTGAGGCTTTCTGTGTAATGCAGACTAAATCATGAAGTTTCCTGTGTCAGGAAAAGAGGAAGTTGAGGACAACAGGAAAACATTAATACTTTTTCACTTCTCATGAAGTTCCATTTCCAAGGCATAGTTGGTAGGGACTCCCCCGATGAGGAACAAGCAGCAGCCAGGATAGGGCATGGGGAGTGCAAGGCATCATGATTAAGATGCAGCAGTAACTGCTAAAGAGACCAGGAAGCAGATCCCCTGTGTGAACCTCATTCTACTCAGAACACTTGAAATATTCTTTAGCAATTAAACTTATCATGCTTTATTCAGTATTTAGTTTATTTGAAAGTATCAGCAGAAGAGAAACTCCTGATTTATTTTCCACTTGCTTATGTGTAGACTATGCATGTCCTGCCACAGAAGCAGTACAATACCTTGTACTATCTGGCTATGAATAGAAAAAATGATGACTGAAAATTTCTTCTACATAGGAAGTGTGGGAATCTGATTTATAAAGAGAATGATTAGGTACAAAAGAATTGTAAAGTTTGTGCACTAAAATATGTTACTATCCAAGTTATTAAATAGCTTTAAGGGGAAAAAATGCAGTTTGCTCAGGAATCTGTTGAATAACTTGCAAATCTTTGTTACTTTTTAGCAGGAAGGCATAACATTTTTTTTTTCCCAATTTAATTTAGTACAAAATAACTTTATAAATAGTAGAACACTTGAGTTCATTTTTCCTTATTTGTTTGTAAATTTTACTAAGTCATGAAGTAATGTATTTTCCTAAATAATTTGGTAGTTCTCACACATCTTTTCCTTTTTCAGATGATCTATCTGTCTTTCCTTTAATGTAAATTGAAATAAATGAACAATCATTCAATGTAATTCTATTTTATAAAAACATTCAGAAGTTTCAATATTCTTCTGTTTCATTGGAGAGCACAACTCAAAACTTCAAAGGGTGTTGCAAAATATTAGAGCCAGCTGTGCAGTTTCTGCTTTTGTGCAATCTGCTTGTCATTTTTCCTGGCCTATTCATTGGTTTCCTGTTCAGGATTGCAGATAGATGGAGAGAAAGTAAAGCTTATTCTACAGATATATAAAAGGTGCCCTTCTGGTGCTTCATCCTACGGCACTGAGTGCTGATTGCAGAAGTGTAGCTTCCAGAGAAAGAGATTTTTTTTCCTTGCCTAATATTGGTTTAGAAAAATCTGAGGGAGAAGTAAGTTGGCTTAAGTGCAAGAGGCCGAAAGAACTAGTCTCAGGGTCTTGACATTCCTCCAGGATTTAAAAAATGTTTAATGAAAACTATGTCTAGCACATAGTAGGGCCCATTTTCTTATCTGGAAAAGAAGTTTGGAAGAAATCATATTGGAGTTATCTTTTTGTTAGGCTGTTGGAAATCATGATTTAGTCTGTAGTATCAATAAAGTCTGTGGGAGAATCTTAGAATGATATATTGAACCATAATATAGTAGAACCCAGAGTTCTGTATGGAGTTTTTTCCCAAAACTTTTTTTTTTTTTTTTTTTAATAGAACAATACTTTTGTATTTTGAGGCCTAAATGTAACCCAGTGGTCTTAAAAACTGTCACCTAACCTTCCCATTTCTCTCAGCCTTTCTGAACTTTTCTATGACCCTATACTCTCCGATTATAGATAATCTCAAATCCTTGGATGCAAACTGCAAAATTTAAAATTGAGGTCTAAAGTCTATGATTTAGAGCTATATCTATATTTTTACATCTATATCTATATTTTTACAGTATGTATGTTTCATAACTGACCCCGCTAAAAGGTAAGTTTATAACAGCATATGAAGAAAGATGTGAGGTATGTATAAAACAGTGCAAAACTCTTAAAGACATTACTAGTTCCTTCTTTTTGTAAGCTCTATGTTCCTCTGTATATAATCTTCTAAAAGGTCTTTCAAATTAAGAGCAAGAAAGATGCAGCAAGACTTTTCACCAATTTCTTTTTATCTTGTATTAGCATGACCATGGAGATAAGCATTTGCTGCAGGGAAGACTAAGCTCAATTCTAGTTGTGTATCAGACAACAAAACTGCCCTTGATTTAAGATATGCTTGTTCAGCTAATGATTTTTCAGAAAAATTTTGGTACCTTTACAGTTAGCTTCAGAAACTTGATATAGGCTCAGTAAGGCTAAGGGATTTTCTAGTTTGATTCAGATCAGGTTCTTTTTCAGGTGGGGCAGAATTTACAAGGGAGATAAGATGGTGTTTAGATTTATGTTTATGTTGGAAAAGATTCCAATGAGTAAAAAGTATTTTCAGCCTATTACGTTAATTGCAAGGTAGCTGTACTATGTTCATTTGACAGAGAACTGTTTTTGCAGTACTTAGATGATATTGTTTTATCCTGTTGTAGTATATTTTTGGCATATATGAGACAAAATTTCAATACATTAACTCCATAAGAAAGGCATGACAATTAGAAGCACTTTATAGTAGCAAATGGGAGTTATGATGGCACAAGTTCCAGCAAAAAAAAGAATAGAATATGCAGGCTTTGGAAGGTTTTAGCAAATATCACTGCTGTGGTGGGAATGAAAGGCAACAGAGGAAGTGAGCAAGATTTTGGGTCAATGCAATAATTCACTGGATAATGCAGAATTGATATTGCTTGCCCAGTGAGAGGCAGAATTGAGCTTGTTTTTCCTCCTGAACAACAGTCTAAGAGACAAAGTCACATTGGTTTAAATTAATATTTTTCAGTTTTATAGGCATTTAAGACAAAAAGATAACTATGTAATTATTCAGCACCTCTGTATGCTGGACAAAAAGTCTTTTTCCATTTCCCCCACCCCAAACTTGTACTTTGAACTTTTCTATGTGGAGATTACAGACAGCAGGTTACATTTTCATTTGTTTCTTGGCCTTTTGATTTTAATTTGTTTTATGAATTAAAATGTTGCCATGCCTGATTAATGAGAAACTTCATTATCTTTGAATTTAATTGGTTCTGTGTCACTAGAGAGCATTCTCATATTCTGAGGTATTCTTTTTGGAAACTGTCCAGGGCAGTTATTAGAACTTAAAATATGCTGTTTTGTCTCCTGCAAAATCTCCCTGACTTACAAAAAAGTCATTCAGGCTTACTGAGTTTTTGCCAGTCAGATTTGGCCACAGCACCAACTACAAACTAATTTCTTTTATTTCAGATGTGATACCTGCCTTGTACAAGACTCCTGAAATGTTGTCATGAGTATGTCTTTCAGGGGGAGTATGTGAGGTTTGCACTTCTGGCAGCTGAAAAAAATAATGGAATTGATTTCATATTTGCAGAGCACAGGAGAAGAGATCTTTTTCTTCAAGTGGGCAGATGTTTTTAAAGGGTAACCTTAGTAACTCTTACTGAATTGAACTGCTGCAAATTCTTCACATTGAGAATGAAGCTTCAAGATGTTATGTATTTCCATTTCTGTTCCCAGGAGCCCTATCTTTTCCATCCCCAAAATGTGTGCAAAAGGGATGTAGTATTTACATGGCAATTTAACTTTAATAGAAAAACCAACACAAAAACCATAGAAAGCATACTGACAAACACAAGACAGTGACCTGGAAATTCTGAGATTAATCATGGGTCTGACACTGTTTAAACAGTCTGTTTCGATATAATTTTTGAAAGCACAACTTTAATCATTGATAAGATCAACTCACATGGACTTAGCCAGATGACAAATTTCATCCTGGTGAATCCAATAATTCTCTCACCTCTGTTAATAAACTGTTTTGAATTTGTGCTCTTCCTTCATGGCAGGTGTGAAACTCTACTAATTAGCTAGGTCTTTCCCAATCTCTGGCTACTATTTGGTAAGCTCACTACAGTGGATATTTCTTTGGACATCTTGCTACTTCAGTTGACATTGCAGAATTCATGTTCTGGTGGAAGGACATAACATTGAGTATCCTCCCTACAGATACGTTTTGCAAGAACAAATGAGGCAACAGCTCTGTAGACAGAAAATATTAGACAACACAAAGTGCAGCAAGAATATTTCCCTCCCCATCTGATGTTCTGAATCTAGGAGCAGGGTTATGTGATAAATCTGTTTTGCTTTTCTAGTAAATGCCAATCCTTCATGGCTAACTGGCTGGTTTCTCGTTGCAATGTATTATTGTTCTGTCCCACATGAAAACATGCTAGATTGAATTGGGAATGTGTGTGTAAGTGCCAAGGAAAACATTTCTCTGGCATAAAAACTTTCCACCACTCAGCACCTGTCTGGGCATGAATTGAACATTGTAGAAGTTGATCCACTACAGACTGACTGATGTGTGAAATTTTTAGCTGTATGTTCTCAGTATTTGAGCACTGCCCTGGGGAAGACAAACAAACAAACATGATGCACATTGGTTTAACCCCTTTTGTAGAGAGTCTAGGGTGAAAACTTGCTTCCTTTCTTTTCCTGCTCTTGTTTATGGAAAATGGGGAGAAGTAAAACACTTGCAAGTTGATGCAAATTCCTGTTAGGTTAGATGTACTGGATGATGGTGGCATACAGGGAAATTGGGAAAAAATGGTGGAGAGAGACGAACCCAACCTAAAAATGCATAGTATATTTAGTTTGGGAAAAGAGCTTGGTTATCATTTTCTTCTCTGTATTTATGCTTTCTCAGTTTCTCAGCACTGAAAGCAAAATAAACAATAAATAGTATGCAGCAAAATTCTGGAGGCTTACAAGGTACAGGCATTGTACTTTCACCAGCCCAGTCCTACTTTAAGACTCCTGATGGACTTGAAATGGTCTACAGTTGTCAACCATTTTCCATGGAAATCTGTATGAGAACTGCTTTAAAGAAAATAATAAAGTAAAACAGAATGTAAGTTAAGGGGAAGATTTAGTGATGTTTGCATTGCACAAGAGCTCCCATCCTCATTTTCTCACCCAGACATGATCTGAATTGTGGAACTTTAAAACTCAATTTGAATAATCGATACACATTCCTTTATATCTTTTATTTTCTCTTTTTGAATTATTCTGAAAGTATAAAGAAATACAGAACAAAAGAGTTTTCTATTTCTTAAGTAGCATGAGGCAGGATAGAAAAGAAATACACCTAAAACCTCATAAATATTGAGATGAAACTGTACCTTCACAGTAGATCTGTTCAGTTGTGCCACTTCAAAATTCAAGTCTGAATTTTAAAAAATAGACCTCTCTAAAGTTTTTAGTGAACTGTATGAGCTGATCATTGTGGCTGAACCTTGGCCAAACAACCAAGCTTTCCAGCTGTCTCAAGTGAGACATAAGCTCTTACTTGCCTTCTGACAGAGCCTTTGCTGTTTAGCTGTCCATAGATGTAACATAATTAGCACCCACAAGATAAAAGTAGCCTATATGAAATCATCTTGCCCTGTCTTTTTTTGTGTATAATTTCTTTTGTTTGGAAAAAAAAACTTTTTAGTTATCTGTATGGTTCTATATTTACTGAAGTGAAGAATAGTTACAAGATGGAAATACCAGAAAAGTAGAAAAACAGAAATTGTCTATATGTATTCCATTTGCCCATATATTAACATCATGCAGGATTAATTTTATGTTTACATGTATGTTATACATCATGTGAGATATTAGTGCATCTAAAAGTTATACTTTATTGGCAGTTCACCTCAGTTACAATAACTCAAAAAAAACCTGCAAGGAAATAATTTCAACACAGGTGAGAAATCTGCCCTGTGATATCCAGAACCTTTGCATTGAAACTCCATAATGGTAGGAACAAGCTGCTGACACAGCTGATGCTTAGAGTGCAGTATATTGTGCTCTTATTAATCCTTTAAGCAAAGGATCTGTCTTAAAATTTTGTCTGGGATAGTCATATACTAAATTATTGAATTTTCTGCATGTTTGTATAAAATCAAGCATAGGGACTTTCTCATTCTTTTATATGCAGACATATGTTGAGAGGATAAGTTATTTGAATATTGAAGACTGGAGAGTAATAGAAAGAATGGAATTCTTATAAAATTAAAAATATAGATGAATTGAAACTGTGCAAGCTACAGTTTCGGGAAACATGCTTCTCAATGAAGCTATTTCACTGATGTGGTCTCCTTTCCTTTTATCTTCTGAAACTAAAATACTTTGGTTTTGGGATCTTAGTCTACCTCTTCTTCTGAAATACATTTTGGCCTTAGACATTGTGCTGTCCAGCCACAGGAATGTTATTTGGTCTAAAAAGGGAATTAGACTGTACTCTAAACCTGCCCAGGGAGAAAATGGGTGGAGAGATTATCCTGTATGTATCATCCATTCCTATAAATTGTTAACTTATAGAAAAGAGCTTACCATTCTGTGAGAGTGAATACAAAAGGCAGATGGGTTAACAGAGTTGTCCCATGGTAATTCTACATAACAGGAGAAAGGATGGTAGATTTTGCTTTGAAAAATGATGTTCCTGTCTACTTGAATTTCAAATAACTGACGTTTTCTGTCAATGCACTATATATATTTATAATGCACTATATGTATGGATAATGTACTGTTGATACAGGTAGCATGTGCTACGCAATGCATACTCTGAGAAGTACAGAAGTGGATGTATAATGTCCAAGACCATTTAAGGAACTGGAATGTGCACAAGTCCATGGGACCTGGTCAGACACATACGCAGGTCCTGAGGGAACTGGTGGATGAATTTGCTAAGCCTCTATCAATCATATTTGAGAAGTTGTGGCAGCCCAGTGAAGTTCCCAGTTACTGGAAAAGGGGAAACAGAACCCCCATTTCTAAAAAAGGAAAAAAAGGAAGACTTGGAAAATGACAGGCCTGCCAATCTCACCTCTATACCTGGCAAGATCATGGAGCAGATCCTTCTGGAAACTCTGCTAAAGCATGTGGAAAACAGAGAGCTGACTGGTGACAGCCAACATGTCCTGATTAAGGGCTTGACATGGTCTTATACAAAGCATGTATACAAAACTGTCCCTCATGACATCCTTGTCTCTAAATTAGAGAGACATATTTGATGGATGCATTGCTGGGTGGATAAAGAATTAGCTGAATGGTCACACTCAAAGAGGTCCAGTCAATAGCTTGATGCCTAAGTGGAGACTAGTGGTGAGTGCTGTCCCTCAGATGTCTCTGTATTGGGATGGGTATTACTTAACATATTTTTTGGCAACATGGACAGTGGTATTGAATGCACCCTAGGCAAGTTTGCAGATGACACCAAGCTGAGGGGTACAGTTGATATGTGGGAGGGCAGAGACATTAACCAGAGGGACATTGACAAGCTTGAGGAGTGGGACTGTGTGAACCTCATCTAATCCAAGTCCAAGTGCAAGGTCCTGCACCTGGGCTGGGTCAATCCCAAACATGAATACAAGGTGGTCAATGAGCATATTGAGAGCAGCCCTGCAGAGAAGGACTAGGAGGTTTTGGTAGACAAAAAATTGAATGTGAGCCAGCAATGTGTGCTTTTAGCCTAGAAAACCAATCAAATCTTGGGATGCATCAAAAGAAGTGTAGCTAGCAGGTCAAGGGAGGTAATTCTCTCATTTTTCTCTCCTGAGACTACTGGTCTACTGTGTTCCAACTCCGGGGCCCCCAGCATGAGAAAGACCTGTTAGAGTGGGTCCAGAGGAGGGCCATGATCATGATTAGAGAACAGGAACATCTTTCCTATGGATAACGGAAAAGAGAGTTTAGGTTGTTTAGCCTAGAGAAGAGAAGGCTCTGGGGAGACCTCATAGTGAGTGGCTTTCCAGCACCTAGAGGGGGCCTACAATAAGGATGGGGAGTGATTCTTCACCTGTAAGTGTAGTGATGGGACAAGGGGTAGTGTAGTGGTTGTAAAATAAAAGAGAGTAGACTTAGATTATATATAAGGAATACATTCTTTACTTGGAGGGTGGTGAGGCACTGGAACAAGTTGCCCAGAGAAGTTGTGGATGTCTCAACCCTGGAAGTGTTCATGGCCAGGTTGGATGTGGCTTTGAGCAATGTGGTCTAGGGAAAGTTGTCCCTTCCCATGTATTGTTCTAGGGATATATAGTCAAGGGAGGTGCTCGCATTGAGTCATGAGGTTCAGAAAGGAACCCCTTGCTTTCTAAACTCCTTCTCAGAGAGAAGCATAGGTGAGGCTGGATCCATTCCTAGTCCCAGACTTTGTCAACAGTTCATATCTAAAGGATTATGTGTATAGCCACTTATTAGAGTTAATGTTTGCCATCTCAGAGGCCTGCAAATGTAGGAGACAGTTTCACTGAGACAACGTTGAAAAACTGAAAAGATAGGTAATTTGTCAAGGCAACAAACAGATTTAGAATTACCATTGATAAATTCGCTTAATGCAATAATTGAGCTCAAGTTAGTAGTTCAGTGTTTTAGTTATCAATAATTTCCTGCATAACATCTGATAGAGGCAGGAGCCATACCAATGAGGTGTCCCTGCTTGGGAAGGAGAGAGGTCTAGGCCTGCCGATCTGTCTGATAACTGGAGTTCTAATCACCTAAACAGAGGTTTCTGAATACCAGAATTTTACTATTGGTGAGGTGGAACTAAGTCATTTATCATGTGCCAATTTGCTCTCAACAAGACTTGTGTTGTTTGGTCAAGAATATTACAAAAAAGTTCTTCACTGTGAATGTTTTTGGGCACAGGAACAGGCTCCCCAGGGAAGTGGTCACAACACTGAGCCTGTGGAAGTTCAAGAAGCATTTGGATAATACTCTCAGGCATATTGTCTGATTTTTGGGTGGTTCTGTGCAGATCTAGGAGTTGTACTTGATGATCTTTGTGGGTCCCTTACAACTTGGAATATTTTATAAATGTATGTGATCTTAATTCTCAAGCTTCTCCAGGTCTCTTTGGATGATTGCAGAAAAGTACGTTTCAAGTTGATAGCAGTACTTGATCTAGTTTTTATGAATACCATGTTTTTCAAGGCTCACAGATGTAAGGCTGAAATAGGAGCAGTCCCATGATGAAGTGTTATGACAGAACTTCCTGGTACAGAACCACGTTTTTGTGTGAAGTTGTAGTTTGCAGTAATAGTGACAGATGATAACAATACTAAGCAGTAAGCAGAAAATTCAGAATACTTCCCAAGACAAATTTCAAAACAAAATGTTTTATTTGCAGAAATGATTATTGTATTGTAGAGTTTGCTGAAAAATACAAATTGTTTGCTTTGGAAATAATATACAGAGAAACTTACCACAATCCAGATTTCCATGTGCTTAAATCATCCTCTGGAAGGACTAAGACTAAACAGTTAATACAGCAGCTAATTTTAGCCATTGATTGGCAACTGTGTGAAATCTGCCCTGGACTGAAGTTAGATCTAAGCTTGATCATGAGAACTGGAATACTCAATTGAAGAGGAAGTATGGATTTATGGAAGAGGAACTACAGGATTTATGTGCCAGAGCAGCCATAAATCCTGTAGAAATTGTGGTCCTATTTCTAGCCAGGATCGGACGCTGGTGGAGACAGAAACTCTGACTTTTAAGAGCATGAGAATATCCAGGTAAGACATTTAACTTCAGTTTGTGGCCTCATCATATCCAAATGATGCATCTTAATGCATCGTTGTAATCAAAGCCACATTTGGGTGGTTCTTTGACAGAAGAAGCTCAGGTTGGGACTGGGAATTGGCACAGAAGAAGCTCAGGTTGGGACTGGAATTTATTTGGTGGCATTTGGGAGCTGCAAATGTTCTGCCTTCCATGATAAGGTATTTTTTATACGGTTCAGCTAGAACCTCAGAAATGTTCTTCATTTAGGTGTTCAATCTCTAGAAAAACTGACACTTGCATATCATTCTGTGTGGTGATTTCTCCTCTGATGAATATCAATATGAATCTGAGTTTCTGTTGTTGTTTTGGTAGGGTATATTTAATGGTAATTGGCAGGTTTGGAGTTGATGGATGATCCTGCAATATCAAAGTGCTATAAACTACGCACATGGCAAGTATATGAAGTAAGTACATAACAAGGATATGGCTCAGATACACAGCTGGTTAAAAGGACCATTTATTACGAGGTCCCTGTTTTAATTTCAGCTGGAAGTTGGACCCTTAGTTTTCCCAAGAGATTCCTCAGACTGTTTCATTTTGTCATTACCTGAAGCTGTCTGCAGTGGAGAATACTGGTCTCTCTCTGCTCTTTGACATTCCCATCTATAATAATGATGATTATTAATATTATTATTTTGTTCTACTGCTCTTTTTCCCCCCCCCGGGCCCCCCCCCCCCCCGCCCCTTACTTTTCCCCAAGATAAATTTTACAATGTGTGAAGTAGCCTGGACTCAGAAATTGGAGAGGGATGTATTGTTTCCAAAGACATTACCTCTTTCTTTCCTCCCTTTTCATATGTTGGACTGTCTTAAGACATTACTCTTCTATTCTATAGCATGGTCAACCGAAAATTTTCCATAGGAATTTGGGCTGATTTATGAAGCTTTCTGAGAGGTGGGGGTAGGGATTTTACTTAAACACAGATGGTCATGGAAACAATCCCTTAAGGAACATCATATGAAATATGCAGATAAACATGATCATCAAGGCGATCAGCTCTGGGGCAGGCGCATTCTGCAGTGGAGCAGTGGATCGTGGTCTGTAGAGGGGTTCCTACACTGAGGCAACCCTAGGGAGAGGATGGAGCCACCAGCCCCCAGCAGCCCTCACAAAACTGGCTGACAAGGCTTGGTCAAGGCAGGGCCAGTAGCAACAGCAGCACCAGATACCCCCACATATAAAAGCTGCCGCTAGAGTGCGTGAGTGACCAAGAGCGAGCAATCTAGGTGTGGTGCAGCAGTTTGTGTGGCAGTTCATGCCAGCACACCCTGTGGCGTGGCGTAGTGTGGCTTGGCAGTTCGAGTGGCTGTTCACGTGGGAGGGCACACACAATGCGCAGAAGGCAGGTTCCTCTCATCAGGGAGCAACAGAGGAAGGTACCCTGTACTGAAACAGAAATGGTGTTTACCTGCTGGGCTGAGGCTGAAACCCAGACAGAGGGGTCACAGCTCCCCCAGGTAGATGCCTACACCCAAACAGACCTGAGGACCAAAGAGCTGCCTAGACCCTCATTTCCAGGGCACTCCAGAATCTGAAGTCCCCTTAGGTCCAGAAGGAAGAGGTGGGTGTCATGGATGCAAGTGTGCCCAGCTGGATGAACTTTTCAAGCAGGTTGCTGTGTTAGAAGAGGAGCTTACCAGGCAATGTAGCATCCAGGAATCTGAATGGCAGATTGATAAATACTATTATGTGCTGACTTGGGCCAAGCAACAGCCCTGCCTTAAGTCCTGGCAAGTAAGCTAGCTCCAGCTCTGAACCAACAAACTTGACTGACTCCCAAGACAAGGGAGACTTCATCTCTTCTTGGAGTAGGAGTAGGAATCTTCCCCCTTGCCCTGAAGTGCCTCTACACAACAGATACAGTGCTCTAGGACTAGAAGAAGGAGACTGTGTGGGTAATGGTAAAGACCCAGGAAAGGGCAACTGTACAATGTTGGGCCACTCAACCATCTGCATCACAACCAGTGCCACAAAAGAAGGAACAAAGAGTGTCAGCAACTTAACAACTACAAGTCTATGGGACCTGATGGCATGCATCCCAGGATTCTGAGAGAATTGGCTGGTGTAGTTGGCAAGCCTCTCTCCATCATATTTGAAAAGTCCTGACAAGCAGGCGAAGGCCCTGGTGACTGGAAAAAGAGAAACATCATTCCAATTTTTAAAAAGGGTAGAAAGGATGACTCAGGGAACTACAGACTGGTGAGTCTCACCTCTGGGTTGGAAAGCTCATGGATCAGATCTTCTGGGAAGCAATGTCAGGGTGCATGCAGGGCAATGAGGTAATCTGAAGCAGCTAGCATGGCTTCACCAAGGGTAAATCATGCCTGACCAATCTAGTGGCTTTCTATGATGGAGTGATTGCATCAGTTGACAAAGGAAGACCAATTGATGTCATCCACCAGGACTTCTGTAAAGCCTTTGATGATACCACATGAAATCCTGGTCTCTAAATTGGAGAGATATGGATTTAAAGGTTGACCATTCAGTGGGTAAGGAACTGGCTTGAAGGTCACATACAGAGAGTGGTGGTCAATGGTTCTATGTCCAGATGGAAACTGGTGATGAGTAGTGTTCCTCAGGGGCCTCTTCTTGGACCAGTATTGTTTAATGTCTTTATCAACAACATAGACAATGGGACTCAGTGCACCCTCAGTAAGTTTGCAAATGACACTAAGCTGAATGGTACAGTCATAGCATCATATCATGGATTCATAGAATGGCTAGGTTTGGAAGGGACCTTAAAGGTCAAATAGTTTCACTCCCCTGCCATTTCAGGGATGCCACCCACTTGATCTGGTTGGCCAGGGCCTCAACCATCCTGGTCTTGAACACCTCCAGGGATGGGACATCCACAACTTTTCTTGGCAACCTATTCCAGTGGCTCATTACCCTCTGAGTGAAGATTTTTCTACTAGCCTCTAATCTAAATCTCCCCTCTTTTAGTTTAAAACTATTCCGCCCTGTCCTATCATTAACTGATTAAACAAAAAGTTGCTCTCCATCTTTTTTATAAGCCCTCTTTATGTATTGAAAAACTGCAGTGAGGTCACCCCTGGGCCTTCTCTTCTTCAGGCTGAGCAACCCATATCTGTTCTCAGGAGAAGTGTTTTTCCTTCTAGTTTTGTGATCCTGTCTTTCATAATGAATTAATATGTCTATAATGTTTTTGGACCAATTGTATTTTAGAGTTTCAAAGCACAAATTAAAGTTAACTCTACAGAACCCAAACTTGTAAGTATACCAGTTTGGATCAAAACACATGAAGAGGTACATAATTCTTTCTAAAATGGGAGACAACTACATCTATATATGCAGGTGAAAAGCACATTCCTTTTTATTTTCTTGTTTTATATTTTCTGTGCATGTGTACATGGTAATTTTAACGGGCAAATATATTTGCAACTATTATGCCAGCATTTCCCAGAATACTGTAACACTGTTGTGTTTTAGTATATAAAACATCATACAGAAAATATACTTAACAGTATCCTGGCTACCAGCTTCAGGATGAGTAGGTTTCATACCAGGACTATTGTGTAATGCCTATTCTTATCACCTTTCATGAATTGTTTCTGATCAAAGAACTGAATTAAGAAAAAAAGAAAAAAAAAATGTCCTCACACATTCTGTCTCTAGTTTCAGATTTAAGCTGTAAAATTAATATATTTTCTCTCAAAGAATAATTCATAACTTTATTTTGCATTTATAAATGTATTTTATAAAACAAGAAATAGTTGCTTATGATAGATATTAGAACTTAAATTATGAAGATATTATTATTATTATTATGCTGTGTTGTATGAAGTTATAAAACAGTATTTTCCCATGTATTGTCTTTCTCTAGTATTCTTTTGGTAATATGTTCAAAAATGTCCTTGCACAGATAACTAATATGTAAAACCCTTTTTAGAACTGTATTTACAGCATGTCACAAGAGCGCACAGAACAGTTCAGAGTATAAGGCCCTGCTTCTGTAAACACTTAAACAATCTTGAGAATAAGCCAAGTGATTTGAATGAGATTATCTGGAAATCAATGTATTTAATGTAAAGCATATGTCCAGACATTTGCAGTATTAGAACTTAAATTGGACTCATTTTGTCCAAACCCCACTTTTTAAAAAAAGAAATGTGAGAGGCAGACCCTGTGTGTGCATATGTTATAAAGTACTAAAAGTAACTGAAAATGGATTAATCCAGATGAGTGGTAAAAAAAACCCAACCCAACCCAAAATAGTTCACAGTTTCACAGTTCACCTCTTCACAGTTCTAAATACAAAATCACTTTATTTTTTTATTTTTTTTTTATTTTATTTTTTTTTAAGGACTACTGGTATATTACCCTGTCTGTAGTGACCTTTTGCTGTTCAGGTCTTCCTTCTTAAAAATAAATTTGTGTGGAATAAAAGGAACATTTTGCAACACATTGTGAAATTTTTGGGAAAAAATACATGACAGAAAAATATGGGATACTTTCTTATATGGCTGATAGTAAAGGGAACACAGATTTTACACAGTTTACAGTTTTATTTAGCTGTGAATTTTGACATCACCACCAAGATCCAGCTATATGGTAACTGAACACTTTAGCATCAGCAATTTCTTAAAACCCTGTTAAATATATGCAATTCTTAGCATAACTTAGTTTTTGTCAGCACTTTTTGTTACATTCCATTAAGACAAAACAGGAAATAGATTTTCTTCAGTTTAAAAGTTCAGGAAGAAAATGAGCCTCTTTTTGTAGCCCAGAACAGAATGAGATCTTTATTACTTCATGGTATCAATTAACAGGTTAATGTTAAAATAAATAGCAGACCTTTTAGTGTGTCCAGTAAGTGAATGAATTTATTGACGTTGATTCATTTTAATTAGCATATTTAATACTACATTTTTCCTTTTATCTGTTTTAGATGTCATCATTATAACACTTTCTCCTTGTTATATTTGTTCAGTCTATATACACAGCCAATATCTATATTAAGTAAGCAACTTTTTATTTTTTTTTAAGGCTATTTTTATTGGTTTTGTTCATGGAAAACAATGCAGAAAAAATGCCTAGGGGATTTTTTTTTTTTTTTTTAATGTACTATATCACTTAATGTTCAGTCAACTTCAAATACTTCTGAAAAATGTCTTATCTATACAGATCTTAGGCACTGCTCCTACACAGGTCCTACTTATGCATTCTATGATTTTTTTTTTCCTAAGATTAGTTGAGATTTAGCCATGTCTAAATCAATTAGGACCTCTGTGAAGCAAGAGATTGCAAATACTTTCTTTCTGCTTTCTATAAGCTAGTATCTTATGTGTCTTAAGCATCCTTTTTCTTTTTTCTTTTTTTTTTGAAACTTGTACATGCACTATGTTATTTATTTTAAGTACACCTAAGAAAATTAGAACTGAAGACTGAGAATGAACTTGTACTTTCACATAAACCTCAAATTGAACCTTTTTACAGTGGAAAAAGTGCACTGTGGGTTTATTTTGTTTGTTTCTTATATTCAGTTTCTTGTGCCTCTGTCCTTCCTGGTTTAAACCAGGCCTGGAAAAGGAAACGCTGAAATATTTGCAGAAATGTTATTCTTTAGTCTATTTTTGGCTTGGGGAAACCACAAAGAACTGGAAATCCTAGGAGAAAAACAGCTTTTAAGAAACATTGTCAACCACCCAAATCAGAGATTACAAGAAATAAATATCAGAATTTATCTGAATGTATGGACCCACTGAGTTTTAGCTACTAGACATTCATCTGAAGGTGGTTGAATATTTCTTTTATCTTATACAAATCATTAAAAAAGATAGTTGCCACATGATTTCACAGCACTTGACATACCACTAAACAGCAACACTAATGCCAAAACTAAATTATGACAGAAGACTGCAAATCTTCTGAAGTCAGACTGAAGTCTGTTGTATGAATTAAACGCAGATCCAAAATTTCAATCTCATTTGAAGAAACCTACTAATCTTTGAATATTCCCAGAATCATTTTTAAAAAAATCTGCATAAAGGACAATACTGTAAGTATGTGTGTATGTGTGCATGTGTATAAATCAAATTCATTGAATACTGTCATCATGTGCAAATCTGGGGTTGATTTTTGATTAGCAAAGATGATTTTTTTTTTTAATTATTTCACTTAATCTAATTTATTGGGATTTATAATTTTCCCAGTTTAACAAACTGAAAATATACACTGTGATTCACCTTCAGATCCTTAAGTTTTTGAGTCCAGTTAACCTGTATGATTAGTGGGAACAAATAAGGCAATTAGTTCACCAGTGTAACTGGTGTAACTGCCAATCCTTTCCCACTTTAAAGACTATATAAGGAGCCTGCAATGATTTTCTTTCTAATTCTCTAAGTTAGGTAGATGAATATGAGATAACCCTCTCTCCCCTTGCTAGCTTGTAATGAACTCAGCTGTATGGATTTCTGTCAGGCTTGTGCAAGTTACTAGAATTAAGGGTAGGAAGTAGTTTTGACAGGTTTGTAAGAGTAGACAGCATAATTGTGGTACTTGCAGTCAAATTTTAATGAAATGTTGTTAGGTTGGGAGGTAACATTAGCTTTATCACTTGTCACCTGAGAAAAAAGACCAACATCCTCCTCATTGCAACCACCTTTCAGGCAGTTATATAGAGCAATGACATCTGCCCTCAGCTTTATTTATTTATTTATTTATTTATTTATTTATTTATTTTTCTCTTTTTCTCCAGACTAAACAAACCCAGTTCCCTCATCTACTCTTCATACATCTTGTTTTCTAGTTCCTTCACCAGTTTTGTTGCTCCTCTCTGCACATACTTGAGACACTCAGCATCTGAACACAGGACTGAAGGTGTGATCTCATCAGTACTGAGTACCAAGGGACAATCATTTCTGTTGTCTTGCTGGCCACATTAGTTCTGATACAAGCCAGGATAACACTGGCCTTCTTAGCCACCTGGGCACACAGTCAGCTCATGTTCAGCTGGCTGTTGACCATCACCCACAGGTCCTTTTTTGCTGGTCAGCTTTCTAGCCACTCTTACCGAAGCCTGTACTACTGTATGGGGTTGTTATGACCCAAGTGCAGCACCTGACATTTAGCCTCATTGAATGTCATGTGATTGGATGTGGCCCTTTATCCAGTGTATTCAGATCCTTCTGCAAAACATTTTCACTTTCAAGCAAGTCAGTGCTCACACCTAACTTGGTATTTTCTGCAAAGGTACTGAGGATCCACTTGATCCCCTCATCCAGTCATTGATAAAACACAAAACTGGCCAATACTGAGCCTTGGGACATGCCACTGGTGACCAGCCACCATCTGGATTGAGCTCCATTCAGGAGCTCCATCCAGTCTCTCTGAGCTGTCCATCCAATCAGTTCTTTACCCAGCAAATTGTGTGCCTGTCCAAACCATGAGCAGCCAGTTTCTTCTGCAGAATACTGTGGGAAATGGTGTCAAGTGCTTTACTAAAACTGAGGTAAGCAATTCTTTCTCATAGAAAGAGATCAGGTTAGTCATGAAGGATCTCCCTTCATAATCCCATGCTTGTTTCTTCTGATCATTTGATTGTACCATACACGCTGTGTGATGGCATTCAAGATACTCTGTTCCATAACCTCCCCTGGTACCAAGGCCAGACATATAATTCTCTGGACCCACCATAATTCACTAGCCTTTGGAACTAGTATGGGAAAATTAATTATTGGTTGTCTTTTTCTGGCTCTGTTATTTGTAAAATCTAGTTTATTTTCTTCCATACAAATAGTAAGAAAATAATCAGAAGTTTAAAGAAAGGATATGTAAAAATAATATGGAAATGGAAAGACAGAGAAAAAGAAGTAAAAACACATGAAGAAAGTGTGCAAAGGAAGTAAAATTCACAAGGAAAGCCAGAAAAGGAGAGGGAAGGACTCCAAAACAGGACTAAGTCCTTTGAGCTAAATACAGCCTAAGAATACAATTGTGTTAGGCTGAAGGAAGATGTCATCGCTTCTTTTCAGTGTCTGAATAGTTTTGTTTATAAAGACTGGGCTTTGCTGAGTGCTCTAAGGTTAAATTTTGGTGGTGAGAGCTACTATTTTAAGTTGCCAAGCCAGCAAACTGCTTCATAAAGCACATCATTCTTTGCTCTCTTATAATGCTTTGTAGTTTATTGTATTTCATGTTATTAATCCATTCACTGACCAGCAAGTGATCATAGGTACTTCAAAGTACTTTCTCTGTATTCTAAAAAAGTTACATGGTCAGGAAATTTGCTACAATGCACCTGTGGCAAATTACTTTGCTTCCCCCTAGTTAAGGTATAGTTGTATCAAAGCTCAAAGCCTACTTTATATCAGGCTATTTCCCAAATGAGCTTAACTCCTTCCTTTCTGTACTGCTGTTGAGGCAGTAGCAGCACCATGCTGAGGTCACCAAACTCTACCTCTTCTGATCTGAAACCTAAACTGTACATCCCAGGAGCACTTTTGAATCCTGCCTCAGTGGCCCACTAGTCTGACAAACAGTAGCTGCTGCTTTAATACTGGATGTAGTTAAAGAAATCACAGAAAGAGCTGTGTGAATTACTTTTGCTTGGTGCGCTTGGTTTTGATGCTTCCTCTGATGACTCAAAATAAGAATAACTGTTTTCCACACACCTCAGGGTCATTTTTTTTTTTTTTTTTTTTAAAAAAAAGGCAGCCTGTAGACTACTTTATGCAATTTCAATACTCGCAAGCCTCAAAGAAAAATGTCAACAGTTCAGTATGTACTTGACACATCCTCTCAGATTTTTTATGCTAATTTCCAGCCTTTTTCTGTCACCTAAAATTTCTTTAAAAGAATGGTGTAGGCTGAAGAGTTTTCTATAAGAAAAGAAACAAAAAACTTCAACAATATAATAATACTGAACTCAATTACATTATTAATATCAAATATCATTGTTATGCTATCAATATTAATATGCAATATATGGTATGAATATTTATTAGTAAAATCAATTCCCAGAAACATGATTAGTGGTGAAGCCAGGGATTTTACATCATGTCATATAATTTATACTTCCTGGTATAAAAGAATGGTATTCAGATTACAAAATACAATTTTTGTACAACTTGATCTGTAGAATTAATTATCTGCTTAGCTGGTTTCAAAGAAAATCATTGGAAGTGCTTAGATACAGGTTGCATGAAATAGAAAAAAAGTGTGATCTAATCATAAGGTAGGCATCTTTTGTTGTTTTTTAGAAGCCTATGCATCATTAAAGAGATTGTGGAATTTCTGTATGTATGGTAAATGGAAGTTTTCTTACTTGCTGTCTTTATAGAGAAAATGTGTATGACAAGCATTCTTGAATATTCATACTTTTTAAAATTTAACTGAATCACTTTTTTTTTTTTTTTCTACAAGACTGATACTGATTAAAGTATACTTAATTTTAATTTTTATTTTTCCAAAATTGATTTAAGCTTCATATTTTGAAACATACTAAACCTGGAAATCCCTACAACTGCAGAGAATGTATTGCAGTGTGAGTCACAGAGAGGTGCACTGTTTTTCTACCTGTTATTAAGAGCTCTTTTTGCATTCTTTTATTTTTTTTATTTTTTTTTTTTTTTTGCAAATCTAGTGCAGTTCTATGCTGCCTCCACATTTGTTGCTAAGAGGGAAAGCCAGCAACAAAAATATTTGGAATATGTTTTATAAAAAAAATTAAAAATCATGTCTTCTTCAAGAGAAGAATGAAGTTCTAATAATTTAATATGAATAATGAAAACTAACTTCAGGAAACTGGGCTGTAGTTTTCATCAATAGGACTTTGGAATTTTTTTCTTTATTTCTTCTTTGCCATTTTTCTGGAAAAAACAAAACACAAGGTGAGAGACAGGTAGCAACATACTTCATATGACTTTTTTTGAGGTACAGTAAAATTAAAATTAATCTAATAAACATAGGATTTTTCTTCTAGTGGAGAACTGTCATAATGGTTCTAATTTTGGAATATGTTTGATAGACCAATACTGAAAGAAAAGGTGTCACCACAGCCCAGACTTAGACCTCCAAAAGTAACAATCTGTGATGCTTCCTCAAGACTGTGCTCTCGTAAACACAAATTAAATCAACCATCAGTACCTGGACATGTGTCTAGAAGCCAGTCTTTGTTAAAGAAAATAAATCCACTTTTCTATTCTGAAAGTTGAAATAGAAAGCAAGCCTTTATCCCATCAACAAATAACATGGACTTGAGGAAGGAACCATGTTTTTTAGCTTTCATTTTTTTTTTTCTTCTAGTTATCTTGAAGTCCTTTACACGTAGACAGTTCTGAAACTATACACCTTAGATTCTCCAGTGATGAATTGTGAACTGATGTCAATTGATCTGATAGAGATTTCATTTATCCCTTTGTAATTTATTGCCTTTAGGAAACAAACAAACAAACAAAAAATAAAGCTGAGGAACTGAAAATGAATCTAGCTACCAGGACAGAATTTCTGAAGAGGAGTTATTTAAGAGCTAGCTGTGCACTGAATTTACATCTTTTATATAAATGTAGAGAAACCACATAAACCACCCACAGATCTGTTTGTTCTATCAACAGTAATCTGAACACCCTAAATTTTATCTTTCAATGGTAGGTGTAAAATAAATAATTAACAAATGTAATTCTTTCTACCTCTAATTCTTTCTAGTCAAATGGTGTTTTTAAAGGAGAAATAGGTAAGTTGTAACCTTTATTTTCCTTCAAGATTTCCATGAGACCAAAATACAGCCTGAACTAGTATAATAATAAAGCTAGGGCTTTTTTAGCTTTTGGTGGTGCAGCTTAAAGATTTGCAAAGTTTTGCTTTTCAGTACCTGAAAATGGGCTACCACTGGCCATCTACGGAGACTAAAGGAATACCTATTTTGTCCAAACCTGCTGATTCACTCAATTACCCTAAAGGAAGGTGATATGCTATTCAAGATGATGACTAGTCCTCTTGGTAGGGCCTGTAAGCTGCTTCCATTTTTCTTTCAAATATGCTGTGGTTAGCCAGCAACTTGCCCAGGAAAAGAAGTTCTTCAAAAAGACTGGAATAATTGTCAAACTTGCATGGTATTGAGGAGGATAGGGTCTATAGCTTATCCCTTTTGAAATAATGTTTAAGGATTTTAGTTTTTGTCTGCATAGAGTTTGAAAAAAAAAGAGATAGAGAATGTTCCATGAGCTAGCATAAATGTTTTCTATCTTGGCCTTTCTTTTGAATAACAGTGATATCAGAGCTAATATGTTCCCATAAGTGGACTACTTATTTTTATTAATACTGATTCAGAACAGAATGCAAATGCCACAGAATGGTGGAAAACATTATTTCTGTTGTTCTTTACTGTATTAGAGTAACACTTAAATGCCTCGAGATTCTACTGCATGCAAGCATTCATAAACCGCATTATATTGAGTCAAGCCCTGCCATCAAGAAGTGTTAGCAGAGCCTCAGGACTCATGTAACCCAGTACAGTGTCCTAGTAAGGCTGCCTTTAATTATACTGTACATAAGCAGTTTTACACTCAATGAAACTTAATTATGAGTTAGCATCGCTCACAGCATTCAAAAAAGATATTGTTCTCACTTTATAAAAGCAGGCAAGACAATGGACTTTTTTTTTTTTTTTTTAGCTTTGCCAAGATCAGAATGACCTTGACTCTCAGCCAAGAACATTCCAAGTGAGCTAACAGCAGGAATCACATCCACAGTTGAGATCATCTTTGCAATCAGATAACAATTTGTTCCCATTTATGAAAGTCATCCAGCCTCATTTAAGGACAACAGTAGTGTACAGTATGTTCATAGCATGTTTTAATGTCACTGTGTGAAGAACATAAGTTCAGGAAGCACAATATAGCTACTTTAAAAATCTCATATAATGAGGCAATACTGTTTTTACAAATTGTTAAAATATCACACAGTTCACAGCTAACTTTAAAGGACTTTGTTCCACTTTACCCCACAACTTAACACACATTTTTGCCCACTATATTGGTGCAAGGCATTTCAATCCCATTATATGTTTGGAATCTGAAACCATGGTTTGAGAAGGTAATCAAGACATTATCAAACTGCCCAGAGTAGTTGTAGTTGACTAACTGGAAAGCAGAGAAACTACATTCAAAACAATGAGACCAGTACAAAAAGCAAGTATTCCTGTCCATGTGGCAAGTTTTAACGTAGATCCATTTCATCACGTAGTCATGCAATTGCTTCAGCTGATACAGAAGAAGTATTGTGCAGACTGGTATCAAGTTTATGATAGGTGCTAGGGGAAGCACTTTTTTTTTTTTTTTTTTTTTTTTTTTTTTCTACCTTAAAAGATATACAAAAACATGGCTACATGGCTTTAGCTTAAACTGCTCAAGGAGATGTCTGTTCTATGTGAACTGGAGTGATGGAAGTTGGGGGGATATTTCTCTTTGTACAGCTGAGTGAGGTAATTTCTTTAACTGCCTCTCCTTGATATGCCCACAGAAGCCTTTCAAATCCTATGGACAGATGGAAAGGAGAGAAATTTTTATTCTTACCAATTGTGTGAAATGCTTTTCAAGAAAATTACTTGTAGCTTTTGAGAAATAAATCACAGATGTTGGAAAAAAGAGCAAAAGTAACAGCAGATGAAACAGATCAGAGGTTGTGCTATGGACGGCTTTCCTGTTTTTCAGTATTCTGAACAGAACAGGAAGGCTTTCTTTTTAATAGTTTTGAACTCTTTCAAATAATGTATATACTGGAAGACTGAAAGAAAGAAAAATTAAGGACAAAAATGCAGTTTCAGTTAATCTTAGCAGCTCACCATGACCTACTCCTTTCTGCTCATCTTTTTTGAGTCTTTGGAGTTAAGAGGAAAGCATTGACTAGATGAATTAGGTGGTATAGTGATGATTTACAATGGAAATGCATTGAGGCAAAGAACACTTTTATCTCTTCCCACTCTTGTTACATGGGAATAAAGAAATTTCTTATGGGGAGGGAGCAATTGCCATTTAGAAATGATATTGCTGAAGAATAGATGACATACTAGGTTCACAAAGACTTCACAAGTCAAAGATTTCAGGGCAGATTGTGGTGGAAGAAGGATTTCTTTCTGGTGGAAGATGCCAAGTCAATTCTTATTATGAAATAATGGAGAAAGATTATGAGTAGTTATGAGTAGTTATTATTCTCTCAAAAAATCATTTTTTCTTAATCTCAAAATGATTGAAGGAGAATTAACCTTTTTTTTTTTTTTTGGTGTGTGTCTTTCTTTTTGTAGGTCTAATTCTTATTTTGCAATTTAGGACTAATTCTACCACAGTAAAGAGGGCTGTACCAATACAGAAACAGTTTAAGAGATTTGTCAATAATCAGCACCCCCACCTCCCCCCGGTATATGCATCTTCTTTAGCGAGGTTCATCCTTGTTTCTGCAACTGTGTCATTTCCGAAAAAGAACTTCTTTTCCTCAAGATAATGTGCATTTTTTTTTTATCTTTTAGGTAGCACTGGGTGTTCTTTGAGCCTTGAATAACTAATACATGTGTGTCAGGTGGAAGTTGTTATATGGCCACAAGTAGTTTCTGGTAATTTTTAAAGGAGACTCAATAAAAATCATTTTACATTGCCAAATGTTGACTGTTTCATGATGAATTTTATTGTCTACATGGAAATTTGTTTTAGTGCTTTTCCCTGTTACCGTTAAATCTGTAGTGACAAGCTTCTGTTCTACCATGATTATATGATTATATTCTAATTTTAGTGGGGCATATTATTGAACTAAATTAAACATAGTTATTGTCTTTAAAAATACATCTGTATTTTGCTCATTTGCTTGTTACTTTGTGTGCTGACATAAAATCTAGATTGTCAAGAATTTACTTTTCAACTGACTTGTCTAAAGCACAATAGTCATTCTACATCCTCATGTCAAATTATACTCAATGTCTTGACAAAATTTCTAAAGATACAAATGGAATTGGAATTTTAAGAAAAGGAAAACAAAATGTTTTTAAGCTTTTAGAATCAATAGCTCAAATCTTGACTACATTGGGTTGTTAAAACAGTGGTCCTCAGTGAATGTTCAGTGTTCCATGGGCATCCTTGGTTGACAGGAACTGTTGACTAGCATTCTCCAAAGTCCTTTAGAACCAACACTCCTAGAAGAGGGTGTACTGGGCAAAATTGGGATGACAGTCAGTAGAAAAGAAAGAAAAAATATGCAGCATATGCCATACATGCATTTGTGACTGAATCACCATTCTCTTTCCTTTTAAATAGTCCTCTCCTGAAAATAAAGTAACTTAAGGTTTATGGAGATCTAGAACTATGAGAATTTTGCGTCTAGTTCACACAGAAGTGAGTGATTGATTACTCTAATCCAGGCATGAAGATAAAGTTGAGTGTTTGTCTGTTGACCGAGGAGAGGACGGTTTTCCACACAAAACGTAAGAATCTTAACACCAGCTTTTTTTTCTTTCAAATTTTAAAGTGGTGATGTAGTACTTAAGCATATTTGCCAAAATTATCTTGTTCCTTATTATTAGATATCTTACTGAAATTTGAGAATTGATTTTCCACTGCTGACACTATTTAGTCTTGAAAGTGTACTAAATCTTATATATCATCTGATGACAAAGATACCTATATATCCTATACAACTAAAGGCTCTTTGCTGGAAAAGAGCCTACTTTCAGTTCTTAGGCTACTTGAGAGTCTGCTTTGATAACATCTTAGTGAAACAGAGCCAAGTTGAATTGCACATTATTTATTTTAAATTGTTTTCATACTGTTCTTTTTGCACAGATGTTCACTGCAATATCTTTCTATTCTCTGCATTCCTTTAAGCACTCAGTTCAGGTGTTTCAGGTTCGAAGCTGCTTGTTTGTTTGAGTAGAAATAACAGGACATGAGTATCTACAGTATTGGGGAATTCTTTTCTTTACCCTCACAGGTCTGTTTTGCTGTTTACTTTTGTGTGTCTGAATACACAATTCTGACTTCAAAAGTTCAACAGCATCATAGAATCATTAAGGTTAGAAAAGACCTCAAAGATCATCTGGTCCAACCATCCCCCTACAACCAATATTATCCACTAAACCATGTCCCTAACCACCATGTTCAACATTTCCCTAAACACCCCCAAGGACAGTGACTCAACCACCTCCCTGGGTAACACATTCCAATGCCTGACTACTCTTTCTGAGAAGAAATTTCTCCTAATTTCCACCCTAAACCTCCCCTGGAGTGACTTGAGGCCATTCCCTCTTGTTCTGTCCCTAGAGACTGACCCCCACCTCCCCACAACTCCCTTTCAGGTAGCTGTAGAGAACAAGTAGGTCTCCCCCGAGCCTCCTCCTCTCCAGACTGAACAATCCCAGTTCCCTCAGCCACTCCTCATGGACTTGTGTTCTAGACCCTTCACCAGCTTTGTAGCCCTTCTCTGGACATGCTCAAGGGCCTCGATATCTTTCTTGTAGTGAGGGGCCCAAAACTGAACACAGTATGTGAAGCTTGACTTACACCAGAGCAGAGCACAGAGGGATGATCACCTCCGTGGTCCTTCTAGCTACACTATTCCTGATACAAGCCAGGATGCTGTTGGCCTTCTTGGTCACCTGGGCACCCTGCTTTCTCATTTTCAGGTGAACATCAACTAATAGCCCCAGATCCTTTTCTCTGCAGAGCTTTCCAGCCACTTTTCCCCAAGATTGTACTTTTTTTTTTTTTTTTTTAAACCGAAGTTCAGGACCTGGCATTTAGACATGTTGAACCTCATCCCATTGGCCTCTGCCCATTGATCCAACCTGTCCAGGTCCCCCTACAAGGCCTTTTTTTTACCTTCCAGCAGATCAACACTTCTCCCCAACTTGGTGTCATCTGCAAACTTACTGAGAGTACACTCAATTCCCTCATCCAAATCACCAAATCAAATTAAAAATATTAAAGAGGATGGACCCTAACAATGACCTCTGGGTTACACCACTCATAACTGGTCACCAGCTGGATTTCACTCTTTTCACTACACCTAAGTGTGTACCTGTATGAGTCATAGGCTGCCAGCTTCTCCAGGAGAATAATGTGGGAAACCATGTCAAAGGCCTTGTGGAAGTCGAGGTAGACTACATCAACAGCCTTTCCCTCATCTACTGGGTGGGTTACCTGGTCATAGAAGGAGATGAGGTTGGTCAGGCAGGGCCTGGTTTTCATGAACCCATGCTCACTGGGTCTGGTTGTCTTGCACACATTGTGTGATTGCACTCAAGATGACCTGTTCCATCACCTTTCCTGGCATCGAAGTCAGACTGACAGGCCTGTAGTTCACTGGGTCTTCCTCAAACCCTTCTAATACATGGGTGTCACATAAAATTTCTTTTAGGCTTCTGTAAATTACAAATAAACTGCCACTATCTTAACCATTTGTGGAACCAATGGTGCATTAAATCTTCTGTCTAACTTTTTTACACCATTGGATAGATGAACTAGAAACTTTTATAGATGTTAGTTGATAGAAACTTTTTGAAATGCATACACTGGCAAGAATTCCATACTGATATAGATATTTAGAATTTGCATGATCAGGAATTTGATCACTTGTATGGCTCCTTTTGTTCCCCAGAAAATAAAAACTTAAATCTGAATATATTAGGTGGTTCTTCACAAGAAATAGAAACTTCTTTCCAAGCAGATGAAGACATGTACTTGTGTGCAAACTGCCCAGAATAGGTGCCAAGTTAAACAGTGGACCACATTTTACTTACAATTCTTATATTGTTTTCACCACTTCAGATGCCTGACAATGTTCTCATTGGTGCTGATATCATGATCTGCGAAGCTGAGACCTGTGAAGACTAGTAGCTAAAACTACAAGAAAAAACAAAACAAACAAACAAACAAACAAACAAACAAACAAACCACCAAAATGCTATTCTGATGACATTTTCCAAAACATCAGGAAAACACTGGCTAAGCTACCCTGCTGTGTAGCTCTACAGAAATGGAAATTCTATTGTTACTGAGCAACATGTTTTTTCAGGTGCCTAAAGCATGCACTGAGTTTCAGCATATGTTGCTGCCCTGTAGTCAGTGATTCCCACTGCTTTTAGGACTAAAAATCCCTATAGCCCCAGGTCTTTGTGCACCCACGATACTTTTTATGGCTTAACTCCAGTCTTTTTCTGAGGAGCTGATAGCCAAGTTCTTAGGATTTTTCAGGCTACCAGCTCCAGGGCAATAAATCTAGAATTTCTGGTTATTGCCTAGAACTATCTTATTTACCTGTAGCTTGACTAGCAGATGTTGTCTAGCTGTGAGTTGATAATAGAATTCTGTGCCTGTGATGAGAAAACACAAGGGACTCCAGGCATCCAAGCAAGTTTATAAGAGTCATCTATTGCTGGCCTATTGCCAGCCATAGATTTGTGTTGAAAGAGGTTCAGTTGATTATTATTATTATTATTATTATTATTATTATGGAAGTTTGCTCTATTTTCAAGGATTTTCTAACTAATTCTATTAGTTGCTTCTGAATTCATGTCACTTGTAGTTTCACAAACCCTAATGAAAAATCTAAATATACCTTAGTCGTAAGAATCTAAGAACCCATAATTTGCCTTACAAGTACTCCTGTTTCTTAAAGAGATTGGCTACATTAAGAAAAAAAGTGGGAAAGTGCTGTGGTTTAACCTGGCAGGCAGCTAAGCACCACATAGCCGTTTGCACCCCAGCTTTCCCCTGCAGTGGGATGGGAGAGAGAATTGGGGGGGGGGGGGGGGGAAAGAAAAGCTTGTGGGTTGAGATAAAGATGGTTTAATGGACAGAAAAGAAAGAGAAATAACAATCACAACAATAATAATGATAATAGTAATAATAATGATGTATACAAAACAAGTGATGTACAATGCAATTGCTCACCACCTTCTGACCGATACCCCGCCTATCCTCGAGCAGCTGGTACACCCACCCTGGCCAGCCACCCTATATTAATTGTTCAGCATGATGCCATATGGAATAACCCTTTGGATAGCTTGGGTCAGCTGTCCTGGTTCTGTCCCCTCACAGCTCCTGCTGCATCCCCGGCCTTATCACTGGCAGGACAAAGTGAGAAGCTGAAAAGTCCTTGACTTGGTGTAAGCACTGCTCTGCAACAATTAAAACATTAGTGTGTTATCAACATTATTCTCATCTTAAATCCAAAACACAGCACCAAGCCAGCTACTAGGAGGAAAATTCTCTCTATCCTTGCCAAAACCAGGACACACATATATAGTTTTCTTTAGAGTTCTGCCAGAATTTCTGTGTAACCTAGGATTTTAGAAAAGGTTTCTAATGCATTTAAGCATGGTAACTTAGGCAAACAGTATTTAATGTCTACTGCACCAGTGAACTATTAGAAATAAGAAATATTTCAAGTTAATGCTATAGTTTACACACAAGTTTACTTCAAAACTTTTAAAAAATAATTATCTGTCAGAGTTTTGGACTGTGAATTGGGAGCAATCACTCAGAACTTTTTCAGATAATGTGAAAATAAATGTAAGGGCAGCTTTCCCATTGGTGAATACCTTATATAATGTTGCAAGATCTAACATAGTATTTTTGTGCTATATTAGGGATAATAACTTTATTACTATCAATGTCAGTATATTGGAGAAGTCAGAGCTTAATTCTGTGACCTTTATTCACACAAATACATCTTCAAAATGAATAAGTTGGGTGGAGAAAAACTGAAAGTCTAAATATATACAGTCTTCAAACTGATGTCTAAAACAAGACTATAAGCACAGATATGGTGTCTTAAACTACTAAATGTTTCACAGTTATATTTTCCAAACCTGTACAACCTTTCAATTTAAAAACAAACAAACATAACAACAACCAAATAAAATCTTTAGAAAACATTTACACTCTTAATCGCCCATCTAGAGAATGAATTTCTGACCCTAACATAAATTATGCTTTCACTGTGACCATCTCAGTAATTTCATTAAAGTTTTTCTTTAATCAATTGTTTCTTTCTTCAGTTGTTTTAGTTCTTGAGGCAGATTTCTGTACTTTCCAGTTTCATGATGCATTGTGTTTCCATGGAAGCCTGAAAATTTCAGGTCTATACACAAAAGAATGCCTAAATGGTTATTAATATGCATAAATTTTGATTGCAGGATATGGCTTTGTTGTGTATAGATTTTTACACTACTTCAATTCAACAGCAATTTAAAATTTATGTTATACTTTTATGGTAAATAACAAGATTAGATTCTGTGATTCTTAATACTTAGTCATCAACCAATTCAACATAATTATGCAGTAGAATTTAGTACTCTCAAGGAGTCTGCGCTGAGAAGCGTTCCAGCTCAGGGGGCAATGAAAGGTCACAGCCTACTGTGACCCCTGGAGAGTGTAAGGGGCTCTTTGCTTAGGAACACTATTTATAGGACCACAAGACAATTGTCTGTTAGTACATTTCCATTCTGGCTACAGTTCAGGTAAGGCAAGTTTAGTATTTCCACCAATCTTCCTTATTTCTGGTACATTTCAGAATGTACAGCTTTGGTAGTTTCCAGATTGGGCTGCAATGCAGGCTGCAGAGTCCAAGACGTGATCAGAGCCTATTCATACTCACCTGTTATGCCTGTTACCCATTGACAATAGAGGGATAATGTGACACTGATTAATCTTAACCATAGCTGAGCTGGGGAAAGAGCTACTCCATCACAGGCATTCACTGACTGTAGGTGTGCAAATGAGGTTTGGCTTCAAATGTTCAAGTCTCAGCTAAATGGCCCAATTTACAAGCTCAATTTTCCATACAATCTGCAGGATTTCAGGTAGACCTTACTTGTACAGACATCTGCAAAGGAAAAGTGAATTTTATTTTCATGTAAAACTCATGTCATTCTCAAATTGATCATTTTGGTGGTCTGTTTTTCATTGTAGTAACTTAGTAGAACACCATTAAATTAGTTGTATCCTGTCAGAAAATGACAGCAGGAAGTTTAGTTTGACATAAACGACAAGGACTGACCATACGCAACACATTTTTTATTTATAATTGCTTCCATAAACGTACAGAGGTCAATTTAGCAAAGCTGGTGTATGTTTTTTGGTCGTTATGTGGTATTTTAACTAAATACTGAAGGCTAAAAATGGAAAACTGAAATACTGAAGAAGCCCAGAAATTTTAATTTATGTTTTGGATCATGCATCAAAAGGAAATATCATAAAATGCCCAAACCCAACTAAGCAAGCAGTACTGGCTCAAGTGCTTTTATTGCTGTCTGAGTCCATTTTTAAAGTACTTTAAGATGATATAATTTCTCAGAATTTAAAAAAAAAATAAAATAAGTGAAATAAACTCTAAATATTGTGTAGAAAAGTATATTTCAAGCTGCATGGTTAAAAGATACACAGCAGGTACTTAACAAACTCGTTATGTTCTCTGTACTTTGTAAAAAGACATTAACAACACTATCAAAAGACTGAATTCTTTAAAACAGGCTAGATAAGGAAAATATTTCTGTACACCTGAATACCAGAATGGAATATCTTTAGTGTGAAGATTACAAGACTCAAGTTAGGTTACTTGGCACTGTATGTTTTCAGGTACTATTTTCAGAAACGACAAAGCATTTTTTTTTTCCTGACAAAGGAAAGACGATTGATTGATTATTTATTTATTTTCTAATTTATTTTTCAGTGGGCAGTGCATCTAACAGCCAAAAAGGGACAAACAGCAGAGAACGTACAGGACTGTAATGGAAGAGATAGGGGAGTACAAATGCATGTCTTGTCTGTTAATATGTAGTTTTGCAGCGATTCTTTGAGAGGTAAGCTAAGGCTTTCTCTGGATTTATTAAATCTGTGTGAATTGAAAAGTGTATTTGTAGGTCGTTAATTATCCCAAATGAAAAATTTAGTGTGCAACCCAACTTTTGCCTTCTTAAATATGTGTATCCTTCTCTAGGCTGTTCTCAGTTATGTCCACTTCATTGAGATTCTCACATATAAACTTTGAAGTATGTCATCTGCTATCACTCATCCAGACCAGACTCTGTTATTTAATGGAATTTTGGGGAGCCTGGTATTTCCTGACATCACACTATAACAGCTAGACACTGTTGCATTTCATGCCTGCAGAGACAGAATACTTTTGACCCAGGCTATTAGCTTCATCACTGGGCAGTTTCATTGGAGATGAATGTTTATATTACTTTTTAAACTCTAAAGAAATAATAGATTTTACCTTTTACATCTTTCTTATATGAATGCAGATCTATATTTGTCTTCTGTAAGGGACATAAAAACATATAATGTCAAAACAAAATAAAATCCATTTTTCATAATTCAAAAATAAAAATACTATGTTCTTTTTTACCACAACAACTGTTTAGCTTTTATTATTATTATTATTATTTTTCTCTCTGTTCCTCCTGAAATTTCCCTTTGTTAACATGAAATTTCTGCATTTATCATACAATGAGAAAACTGAAACATACAGTTGCCTTTGTTTCTCTGAAAGCACTGTATTGAGACTAAAAATAAATTGAGCATGGCATGCCTACTCTAAATGACAGTTTCTGCTCCTTTGAGCACAATTTTTCTTCATTGTTTTCACAGCTACCAATACAACTGGTTGTCATGGATATTACTTTAAAAGAAAAAGTTTAATAGCTGTTGAACTAGGTGCAATGCATTTTTTGATTCATTCTTTAGAGTGATGGCAAGCATCCTGAAGACTCCGAGAAATTAATTATGACTACTAATCAATTTTTCTAATCCGTGTAAACATTTTTTTTTCATATTTGCTTTTAATGTCTGACATTGTATCTGATGTAGTTTAACTAAACAAATGAAACTAATTAATCTTGTTGTAGAAGTATTTGTTTTAATTGGCCAGTAAAATATCTGGAAAACGGATGACAAATTGAGAAGGTTTAGCATAAGATTTACAACAAATGTTCAGGATCTAACAAGATGGGATGTGACACTAAGGAAAAATCAAATTTTAAGAGCTGCCCTCACCACAGACTAAAAGCACCTACAGTAAACAAAAAGCTCTCATAGTAATGAACGAATATGTTATATTTTCATTGAAAGCTGAAATTGACCAACTGAGATCAGAAACAGTGTGCTTTTTTTCTCACTGCATTAATTAACAGTTGAAACAACTTGACTAATTAAGTATTAGTTTTCTGTATTACTAGGTCAAAAGAAACTTGATGTGTTTCTAAAACGATATAGTTTAACTCAATCAGAAGTTATGAACAGTATCAGGAAATTACCTAGTTAAACTCTGTTGCACATTTCTGCAAAAGAGAAATCAACATCAAATTAATTCTGCTGGCATTTGGGGCTCTGAATCAGCTTCTATGTTTAAATTGACTTTTTTCTGTTTGATATAGCTCAGAATAATGTTCGCATTCCAGATGTTGAGAATATTGCAATCTAATAAACAGATACTCTCACTTACAAGGTTTCTGCTTTATTATTTAAGAAAAAAAAAATATATCCAACTAGCCAAGAACTTTAAGGACAAGCCTTTAGTTTAAGAGGTACAAGTACCTCTTAAAGACCAGGCTGAACTTGATTCTAATTTTCCAGATCAAACTTAGAAATGATTTTGAGGGGAAAAAAAAAAAAAAAAAAAAAAAAAAGATTAATAGATGATATTCAGCTTTGTGTTAGCAACTGAAGTTTAATACATGAAATAAGTTTAATGCATGAAATAAACTTTAGTTCATACCAGGGGGTGACATTTTTCAAGACTGAAATTGACAAAATAAGAAATCTGAGAATATATATTTTTTAATATTATATATATATATAAATAGAATTTTTATCATCTATACCATGTAATTTATCAGTGGGAGCAAAGAATTTTAAATGTGCAGTTTTATTGGCTGAAATCTAAGTTCACCAGAAAAATACAGCAACAAGCTTTGCTGTTATTTATAAACATATGAGTTCTAGACATGTGTTAATGAGAAGTTATTATAAAAACAACAATAATAAAAATAACTATGGAAATATTATTTCTTCATAAAAAATTGTATTCATATATTATTTTTAAAATAGCATACAGACTGTAAAATCCAGATGGCAACTGAAAATAATCAAACTATATTATTTCTATATCACAAAGCAATTCAGTTAATGACAGCAATATAAGGTGTAAGAGGAATATTATGGTTTTCTTTGTATATACAGTTGTATATTTGTATATATAGTTGTATTTACTGTGATACAATTCCAGAATGTCTAACTTCAATATTTTTAGTTTAATTTTGTTACTATCTGGAATCTTCACTTCAGCACTAGGGAAACATTCTGTTAGAATTTGATTTGTTAAATTAAGTGGTGCTACTTGTACTTCTGTTTTCAATATTGTGTTAGTAATAATCTTGCTGCACTAATTTCCTTTGCTAGCTATGGACAACAATAGGTGTTTTCAACTGGATATGCACAAGGCTGTTATCTCAGTGGCATCCGATTTCTGTCCTAAACAACCAAACCAATGGCAGCCAACAGTCCTGCATAATTTGAAGTTTTCCTCTTGGCATGAGAGGAGGACCAGTCAGAGGATATTTTCTCAGACAGGTTTGTCATTGACCAAAAATCAATGAGAAATGCAGAAAGACTGAAGAAGAAGCATGTAGCTAATGAATACAACTGGGTCCTGTTGTTCTATGGCAGCCCAGTTGAATTTGAATAATGGCTGTTGTTAGGGAGTCTGTCTTTTGCAAATATTTTGGTTAAAAGATGGTTGCTGTGAAAGCAGATTGAAGAAGAGGGATGCAGAAAGTAGAATTAAGGTAAGGACAAGTTGTGTTTATTTGTTTGTTTGTTTTCTAATGACTAGCTAGCCATAATTTGTGGTGCTCAAGATGCTAACTGTTTATGGTAATTTAAGTATATTCTGAAAGATTATAAAGAACCTTTTTTATTTTTATTTTTATTTTTTATTTTTTTGTGGATTAAATATTTTCCATCCAACAAGTATGCGTTTTTGTTTTTTTTTTCCACATCACTACATACATTCAACACAAGTCTTTGTGCTATTTTAACTTGACAGCAGTTAGACTTCTACATAGTATAGATAAAAAGACAGTAAAAAACAGAGAGTGAGAATTTCATTTTGAAAAGAAAAACAGAATAAAACAAAACAAAACAGTCCTACATAGAAATGTAGGTCTGTGAATCTTCTGCCCCAAGATAATTGGAATTTTTATTTGCATATGATATTAAGATGTTATGGAGGTTGTAAAAGAAGAATGCCATTGGAGAGAGGAAATGAGTCTTTTTGTTTGATTAGAGACAGAAGAAGAATGAGTGGGAGAGAGCTGATTTCGGTAATTTAAAATATAAACAAAATTTCAAGAACATCATGGTTAACGTTGAAGAAGAAATTGCTAGAGGCTTAAACAGACTGTTTTCATTAAATTACAGTAGGCAGGAACTGGCCTATATTGTAGAAAATAATGTCAAAAATAATTAGCAATTACACTCTGACTTATAAAATTATTTTCTTACTAATGAAAAACAAATTTAGCTGAAGGTGAAAGACTTTCTCTGCCATTGTTCTTATGGCAGATGATTTTGTATTGATGATTTTGTAAAAGTAAGATTATGGTTACACAAATAATTATATCCATATCACATCTATATTGCTTTTTATTGATTTTATATAATAAAAAAATCTTTTTATTTAATGTTCATCAAATTAATGCCTAGAAAATGTTAAAACAGACAGCTCTGACTTTTAATGTTCATGGTGCAGTATATTGTAGAGTCACCAAAGTGTCCTCTTTTTTATATATATTGAGGCATGTCTTTGTTCAGCACAGCAGGGGCAAAGACTATGTCACTGCAATTCTTTAAATCCTTGGTATTCCCAAAACAAGTGCAGAATAAGTGTATAAAAGCCTGTGTAAATGCTAAGCTAGCAGCTTTCTTGTGGAACCCTGTTGTAAGGAAACTCAATAACTGAGATATTTTCTGTTCTATTACTTTATTTATTTATTTATTTATTTATTATTCACCTGTAAGTCACTTGTGTATCATTGTTTAAGCTAGCGCAACAATAAAAGACTGGGGCTGTTCCCAGCTGTTATAATGTAGCCGGATATCTAGAAATCCAGGTGTTGTTTGTTCTGCCATGCAACTGCTTGAGAGAAATAGCTACAAAGCTCAGCTAAAATAGTTGAAAAATAAAGCAAGAATGACCATATCATACATTTTGACTTTCTACAAGTTATTGTTACTCTGTGCAGTAGGGGACTGCCTTTCTAACATCAGTTCCTTCTGACTTAATAAGTAAGAAACAATGGTTTGAAGCACAATAGGGTTTTCTGTTTTAGACAATGACTGTCAGTCCCATTAGCATCCTGCTGATAGGCTCAGGAGAAGGCAAAATCAAAATACAAAAGAGAAGTCAGAGTATTTTTCAGGAAGATGGAATATTCCCAAGATAATACATTAAAACCACAAAGCTTTACTTTTAATTATTTATTATTTAAAATATTTTTTTTATTATGTGACAAAAGTTGTTAATATGCAAAGACTGCTGACATGAAGTAAGTGATCTTAATCTACTGATTCATTCACTTGGATTGAACACCACAGAGAGTGGTGTTCAAAATAGAGTTCATCCTAGCAGCCCAGTCACATGATGTAGTTTAGAAAACATTTTTTTCTTTGAAATGATCCCTGTTAGTAGATAGATTAATCACTTACTTTTTCCAACATTTCATTGACCTCCATGCCAAGAAACACTCCTTTACGAAAAGCTGAAAATTCTTGTACTTCCATTATGCTACCTGCCAAGCAGATTTTTTTTTTTTTTTTTTTTTTTAAATCTAACATTCAGCAGAGCTAAAGAATCTTCTCTTTGAAATGCTTTGTCTTTAAATCTATATAGGAAACAATGAAATCTCCCTTCTGTCTTCTGTTTTGAGTAAGCTGATAAGTGTAGTGTGTGTTTCCAATCTCTGGATTAGTTTTTTGTATGTCCTTTGAACTGTCTCTACTTCTAAATATGTTTTTGATAACTTGAAATAGTAAAATTGAAATAGTAAAAAAAAATAAAATAAATGTATTGTTGCTAGCTTAAATCAATCTGCCTCTTATGAGTTATTGTTTTCCTTTTAACTGAGTTTTTTTGGTAGATCTTCAACTACCATTTTTTAAAGCGACAACCAATTCTTTAGAAAAATAAAATTGTATTTTTATTCTTTCATTTTGTTTATTTCCTGTGAGTTTTTTCTTTTGTGTGTGTGTGTGTGTGTGTGTGTGTGTGTCTACTTCATCATTTGAAGATTTCTTAACAAAGTACTGTGTTGTCTCAAAAGCAAGATCAGTTTTGCCTTTCTTAAAGATTTTTTTTCAGAGAAATATATTATCCATATGTGAATATTGATATGATTATTTTTTTCTGAAGTTTTAAGCAGTACCAAGATCTTACATTGTATTCAATTTTATACATATAACCTTCAATTCTCTTCTTTCACACAAAGCTTTTACTATATCTTATTAAACGCATTTCAATTTTAAAAACACAACAAATCACCCAGCTACTGAAACTCATTTGTGGCTCTGTATCCTTAAACAGTATGTCTGAAAGCCCATCACTATGCTTTTGTATATTTTTTCAGACTATTTAATAATTTTTGTATATGTGTGTTACTTGCTACAAGCTGCTCAGTGTTTTGATAGGCATGATGATCTTAGGTGATTTAAACAAGCCAGCAAAGGGAAGCCAGACAAATGTTTGTTTCTCTTACAAGGGAATTTATTATTTCTTAAAATTGGACCTGAAATTATACAACCTTATATTGAATGTTTTAATAGGATGTGAGCAATTTTCAAATAAACTTTTATTTTATATATATAGCAATGGTATAATATAATGGTATATATATAATATATATATATATATAACATATATACATATATATAACATATATATATATATATAACATATATAATATATATATGTTCTTTGGCCTAAAGCTAAAGCTTTTTTTTTTTTTTTTGCTTTATGATAATAACTATTTAATAACTATTTTTTTGAGATTTTGAATTTTTATTTTTATTTTTTTTGGAGAACCAACACAATGTTACCAGCCTTAACTTATGAGCTATATATGTTAGAGGAAAATATATTATGCAGGATGAAACAGCACAAGAGATGACAGGCTGTTACCACTCCACAACCCCAGGTCCATTAGCAAGGCAGAAGATGTATTTTCAGAAGATGCATGCTCACAGAACACACATATATGCTACTTATATACATATATGGCTGGCCTCACAAATGGCAGACAGACACTTAGAACTCACTTGAACACAGAATGAATGGCCTCAACCAGCTACACTCTCTGGCTGAGCAGGATGGAAGTCCACCAGCATGAATATATTTGTACGTATGTGCAATGTGCATCCCTCCGGGAGCTGGGTTTAGACACTCAATCTTCCCAGTAGCTGGCCCTAGATCCCAGTCTCCACAGTTGCTGGCACAAGGACATATAAGCTTCTGAGACCATGGGCCCACTCTGATTGCTTGTACTGACCATCAAACACACACATAATGGGTCAGGACTTTCCTGTTCCCAGTAGCTGACACCCTATCCCTTTTTGGGCACAAGCATTGTCACACCCAGAGTTGACTGAGACTACCCCTGGTCCCATAGCCAACTCCACTATACTTTTTAGCCCTGAGAGATACACAGACACTCACAATTGTTGGTGGCCTTTACAGATACACTCACCCTCTTGCTCTGAAGCTACCTAATTTCTGGCTAATCAGGCTTGATCATTGCTATTGACCACCCACTCACTCCTGCACTTGCTTGAGTTGCTAGCACCATGGACTCAAGGGTCCTCCAACCTGTGGTCTAACTCCAGTTGCTGCACTCACACCACCATACATACATGTGCACACAAAATAGAGAGCCCAGGAAGGAGTTGGAAAGAAATTTAACAAGAAGACAGGACAGGTTGTGCTGATCAGACACAGGACATGGCCAAACAAGTGTACTGACCAGACCACTATTTACATATGAACAGCCCTTTTACTTTCCTTACCCTTCTATTTTTCCACTCTTGTGCTTCTCCTAAATCACCTAAACCCCTCCTCTTTCCCATCTTTTGTTCCTCCCCTAAACATCCCAGAATAAGTCCTGCTTTCTTGAACTGCTTTACTTCTGCACCCTATAGTATGTCCCACCCCAATGCATCAACCCCTTTAGTCCAAAAGGTGATCTAGAGAGTTGTTCTGGATGACTCATCATGATGGGTATCGTCTTTGAACACTGGGGCAAAGGGTCTGCTGGGGCAGCCCTGGGAAGGACCCAGACGAGGTCTTCCTTCTTCAGGAGTTCTTCACTCGTGTTTCTGCCTAACGTGGTGTGTCCCTGTACTCCTCTGGGCTTGTGCAGATGAGTCCTTCTGGGAATTGCATTGAATAATCCTTCTGATAAAAGAATTCTACACAGACTTGATTTGCACTCCTGACCTGTTAAGAACATAAACAATTAACTGGCATCATGAGATGGAACACAGGAGAGTTATGTAGCAAAAAAGTGTTGACTTCTTCTTCCATTTTTATTCTTAGCTTTTATACCTTCAGACAACAATCAAATTAGTTTCTTAAACATTTCCATAGCCCCCCTTCTGCAAATAACCCCAAACCTTTCTTCATGTGGCCTTCCAGTTTTAGGAATAATAAATGATATAACCTATTTGCTATAGTAACAAAGTTCAATTAGTCTTCCAGTACTGACTTCAGTCTAGCTTACCTGTCCAATTTTTCATCAGTTGCTTTGTCTTTCCTTAGACTGATTTCTAGTACTTGTTCTTTCTTTCTGAGATTAGGGCTGTCATTTTTTAGAATATATGATATGATATGATATGATATGATTAAAACAGAGCAGAACAGAGCAGAACACAACATAGAATAGAATAGAATAGAATAGAATAGAATAGAATAGAATAGAATAGA